>WAAE01015273.1:0-46654 GCA_013400495.1 Nicator chloris
TGGGAAAAATCCCTTGGAAAGTATTTAGAAAAAAGCCACATCACTTACTTACAAGTTTGGAAAGGAATTTATATTTTTATGTATTACATTAAATGACAGTTGATGGAATTGCTTAAAGGGCTGGCTACTTTTTTTGTGTGGATGTGTTCACATGCAAGCACACACTTATTTGCTTCATATGTGTTTAACAATAAGTTGAGATCAATTCTGACATGCAGCTGGTATTTTTTCCCCCCTCTTTCTCCATTTTTTTATGAGCAACAAAAGTAGATTGTGTGTCAGTTTTACTGAAATTCTCTAATAAATGAAAGAAGATGATTTAATAGGTCTTACCATTATTCAGCCTGAGTACTAAATCTTTTACTATTAAATGTGCTCCTAATTGTCTCCTGGAGGAGTTCAAAGTTCCAGTGAGTCATTCAGAATCTCTTCCTACTTATTAAGAATCAAATCCAGTAAAGGAGCCGAAAGCAAACCATGTGATTTAGAGACCCAATTCTCCACTGACCAAACTCCTTTTGAGAGACAGGTTACAGTCCATTCATTGGTTAATCAACAAGGCTAAATTCACCTCCTCAGCCTTCTTCACTTTATTAGACTATAATAATAGAATATTATCATACCTCTGTAAACTGATTTCTAAAACTGCGTGCAGTGCATGCATTTATAGGTACATTGCAGTACTCAAGCAGCTGTTAATTGTACATACCTCAAGAAACAAGTTTTTGTACTCTCAAGGACTTCAGAAAACTAGCATTCAGAAAAAAAAACCTAACAGAAACACTTGTGAAATGGCAGTACACAAGAAATTATGCATTTAAAATTATATTTTATCTATTGATCATACTAGAAAGAGAATAGTAAATAGTTTTAATTTCATTATGCAATTGAGAATTCTACAAATCAATTTATCTGCTGCCTTTATTAATTGTACTAAATCTAAGCTTCCATATGAGTACTAATACTAGCAGCAGGTTGGCTCTTTGTCCTATTCTTTTATCCAGGTAACACCGCAGCATATTTTTATGCATCACGCTGACTAGCCAGCCCTGTCCTCAATGCTTTCGACAGACCAGTAACTCCTCTACTCAATAAAACATCACCACCCATCACCATTTTTTTTGTATGAGAGCAAAGACTTGAAAAATGTTTCATTCCAGACCAAGTTTCTCTTCCCTCATCCCTAAGCAAAGCCAGAAATTGCAACCATGAGGGGTTAAGCTGGGGAACTTGATAAAAACTGGATGGTTGGGACATATCCTCAGACACACCCTCTTGTACATGCCCTGTCTCTAGAATCTACACAATCCAACACTCAACCTCACCGGTGTTAGCTCTAACTCATGCTCTGGGGTTTCATTTTTTAATGTTGCCACCCTGTGGTCATTCATGGCAAAGACAAAATTGTTCTCCAATTGTTCTCCACGAAAAACGTGGGGAAAATATGTTGGGATTTCAAAGAGCAACACTTCATAGTTGAACAAGCGGAAAGATAAAGCTTTATCAAAAGGTTAGGTGAAGTAACCCATAATATAAGACCAATAATCATTTTTATTTCTATAGGAATCTTATACAATGACTCCAGTCAAGGCAGTGTCTTCTATTTGTTCATCCTAGCGACAGCAACATCAGAACATACAGCACAAGTTATTCACAGAAACACTATTTCCAACATGGAATTCATTGTTTTACTTGTATCAGTTTCACCATCAGCTTTATTAACAGCTATAAATGAAGTAATAAAACTTCCTTTTACTTAGCGTGCCATCTCCCAAGAAAACCAAATCTATTTTGACCCTTTGATTTCTTTCCCTTTCTCAAACTAAAATTCCTCACTACAAAATATCAGCCATGGTAATGTTCCTTTTCCCTTTCTGTTTGCAAAGGGAGTTGATATTCTGTCCTGTTTCAAAAATTTAAAAATATATCAAAAAGAAACAATTTCTAATCAAGCTAGCTCTCAGTCTAATTTTACAGCTTTTTGCAAAAATCTAGAGAGAGAGAAACATTCATTTGAGAGCTACAGCTGGTCATTTTTTGTTATGCACAAAAAAAGCCTACTCAATTAACACTTAACTTCACGTGAGCTCCTATAAAGATATTTACTGTTATTATAGACTTGGTTTTGCAAGTTTTACTTTTGAGATACTGGTTTCCAGCTGTTGAGATACCTGATTGCAACAGGAAAGAGGGAAAAAATCCCACAACAAGTGACACCCAAAGTTCACTCCAACAACAGTGTACACACCAGGAATAAACCAAACCAGCAACATCCTTTTTACCCTCCTGATCTCCCTAAAAGGTCGAATGCAGAAAGATGATTTCAATAATTTTATTCTGCCCTTTTGTAGTTCTGAAGCCTTCTTCAAGTGCAGTCCTTAAGAAGATGAGCTGAGCTGCTGACAGCCAGCACACTCCTCCTAAGCATGGGAATAGGAACAGCCCTAAAGCACCCAGTATGATCCCTTCCAACCTGACCCATTTTGGGATTTTGTTTTTCTCTGAAATTTGTAGCAACGTACCACCACGTCAAGACTAAGTTTTTTGGGAGTGTGAAAAGGACAGCTGATACTCTCACACTGCACACAAGCACATTTATTTCAGCCTGGCTTGACATGGGAATTTTTAAAGTTTTCCATCTACCTGCTGAACTGAAGGGTGAATCTCTTACAGCTTTACACTGTGAATATTCTCTGCTGGTTCCATTGTCACAAGCTCTACAGAGTGATGTGAATGATAGTCTGCCATATTTAATTTGTAAATCTCTATATGAGGATGTGGATCGTTAAATGAAAAGATAAAATGCCAGGTACTTCCCTTTTGTCATTAACACAAAAACCACCTAATTCCATCTGCATAGGTAGACCAATGGAGCATCCTACATTTTGCAACACCAAGAGTTCACATAATTTTAGGAAATTTGCATACAAAGAAGTATGCAGTGAGCCTTTCACAAATCAGAAGGACTCTTGATATCACAAAAGTAATAGCAGATTTCTTTTTAGCTGGAATCAGGTTAATAACTGGCTCTCCTCTCATGCATTTTTATCAACTGTAAGTTTTTAAATATCTTCCTAATCCCCTAGCCATCATGAAGGTGCACTGACCCTCAGCTTTACCAAGCCTTAACTTCAATTACACTAGTCTGTGACAAAGTTAATTAGAATATACGTCCATAGCCGTAGAATACAGTGGCAATATAAATGAGAACACAGAAAAATGAGATGACGTGACAGTAAAAAGGACTTTAAGAATTCATTAATTTGAAAACCACACAAAACAATCCATCATTGTTACAATATCAAATTCTTAAAATTTCCATTATTTATTTCTGTAATATCACCAGTAAACAGCCTCCTGATACTCAAACTCAGCTGTGTCTTGGAATTTATTTAGCAC
This sequence comes from Nicator chloris, assembly GCA_013400495.1. Taxonomy (NCBI): domain Eukaryota; kingdom Metazoa; phylum Chordata; class Aves; order Passeriformes; family Pycnonotidae; genus Nicator; species Nicator chloris. Next base: position 3,400 of record WAAE01015273.1, read on the forward strand.
ATTGCATTCATATAATCCATTCTTTATTTCCACCTATTTATCAGCCCTTCTCATTGATATAAAATAGAAACCCTCCTTCAAAACACTGATGGAAGGTACCTCTCATGTATGGCTGATTAAGTTGCTTGCTGAATCCAAAGTAACAGCCAGCCAAAGGCTCTGCTCCACATAACTGCATGAATTGGATACACTGGGAAAAAGAGGATGCACGAGTAAAAGCTTTTGGAATTTGAGCCTCTGGACTCAGGTGGTCTAAACTGAGTTGTGCTGCCAGCAGATGAAGGATAACAGATTTATCAAAAAATATTAGACATTCTCAAAACACTACAGTTACAAATTTGTACAAAATACTATCAATGTTGCAGAAAATACCATGTAATTTACACAACTCCAAAAGTGTGCTTTGTAGTCATTTCACAAATTTTGACAACAGGTAACTGCAGTCATTTTATGCCCCCTCTTCCCCCTTTTTTTCTGAACTGTTTTTTCCACTCTCATAACACTACATTTGTCTCAGGGTAGCACTGTACTTTCACACAACAACACTGCATTCTAGAAATTATTTTCTTCATTGATTTATGCTTTTGCAACTGTATATATACAGTACACAGTAATATCATGGATGCCCTATCGAGAACCCAGCTACATTATTAGATGTACAATGTGTTGATGTCACCAACTTTGGAGCAAACAGGCAGCTGAAAGCAAAATGGAAGAAAAAGGAGAAAAAAAAGCATCTGGTGGATTGAGCAGGCAATGAGACAAACAATAGAAGTTTAGTGTTCCCAGCTAAAATATTTTAAAAGAATGCTATCAAATTGAATTGTTACTTTACCAAGGAGAGGAGAAAGGCAAAGGACACTTGGTGAACATTAGCAAAAAACTGGCTTTAGTGGTGGCTGGCCGACAGTGATCTACAGTTCTGCATAATAGGCTCTTCGCTCTATAAATCTGCTCCACTCCACAGCATTTCCCCAAGTAGGTGATATATTTCTAAAAAGTTCCATCTAAATGTCACCCTGAAAGCTTGCCACGCTGAGGACCATTCTAAATGTCAGAACAGCCTCATGCGACCTATGACAGAATTTAGGATTGGTTTGTACCACATCTTCCTAAAACTAATTTCTAAGACTAAGTTATGCCTTTGCAATTTGGATTCTGATCTGTGCTGGTATTCAGTCTCCTTGCCTTCAAAAGTAGAGAGGTTATTTTTCTGTTTATCTCCATTTTCAAGGCTCAATAGGCTTGGAAAAAGCAATGAGGAATGTTACAGTAGAACACATTCTTCTGACATCCTTTAAAAGAATTAATGTGAACCACGGCTGCATTTTGGATTTTAATCTTGGCACAAATACCAATTCTTTTGCAGAATGCAGAGAAAAGTAAATTCCATTAGCTCCACTGTGCACAGAATTGAACATGAAGAGATACAAAAAGGTGGGATCCCTATAGCTATCATAACACAGAATCAGACAATCTTTAAACACCTTTAAAGAAAAAAGTGAGTGAAATTCATTAGACATTTAAAATTGATCTAACCAAGATAAAGAGACATTAAAATGAAGGCACTAGTATATAAAAGGGGAAAAAATTACAGAAAACAAGTATGAAATTAAAAACTTTCACTTTTCAGTTAATATTCACATGCAGGACATACATGCATTAATTTATAAGAGACCATCGCCTGGTTTCCAATGGATTTATAATATGATTCACATTACATTCACATTTTAGGGCTCCATTATCCTTAGCAGGCATTTACTCTTTAGCATCAACTCATTTTATGTTAGTTATTAGAGAAGCAGAGTAGGGAGAGCCATTGACAGAGGAATGATTCTTGGTGTACACATAGGATACAAACTCTAAATGTTTTCTGTGGTTCGGTGCACTCAAAAATATTTTTTGGTTAATTGTGTTGGTTTTAGTAAGACAGAAGCCTTAGCTGAAGCTTCACCTTGGAGTGAATGATGCTGTTTTACAAAATATTTTCACATAAATTTTAAGACACTCACAGCAAAAGTACCATCATACAGAAAGACAATTAAAGTTTAAAAGGAAAAAAAAACATTAGTGAAAATAACAGATAAAAATGTCTTCTGAGCCACATTGCACAAAAATGTATACAGACTAAAAGAATGTTTTATTACATAACAAAGCCATATAATCTAGGGGTAAATCTTGATGCACATCTCAAGCAGCACAGTTGGAGATTATGCAATAGGCAGCTTCAGCTGCAGCAGCATCTGGTTCATGACTACAAAACTATACAGATACAAAGCACGTGGTTTTCTGAGATGTTCTTTTTTGGAAAAAGTTGTTCAATCTGGGCAAAACTAATACAATAATCTAGTCTGAGCTTAATTATTATACAAGATATGCTAAATAAAACATCAGGCTCAGGCTTAAGTAAGACTTGAGGGAATCATAAGCCATATGCTGGCCCTCTGAACCAAAATTAATTTCATCTTAAAGACTATATAGGTCATTGTCATAACAGTTTGGATGAGAAAATTCAATTGAGGGTCAGCTTTCATCTCATACTGCTAACAGTAGTCCTTATCACTTATTACTGTAATAAAAGGTAGCCCACAAACTAGAGAGGGTATATGAAAGGGGTTAATAGCACAGTCCTCTAAACGTGCAGTTAGTACTCTGCCAGGTTCACTGCATCAGATTTTATTTAGTGTTACTCTACTGCATCCTGCATTACCAAGCATAAAATAAATTGCATTTTTATAGCATATTGTAACTATTTCATTACTTCTATTTATTAGAAATATTTTTACTGTTTTCAGATAAAATATATAGAAATACTCAAAAATACGCATGTGTTATTCTGTCATTTTTTGTTATAAAGTACTTAAAACATACTTCGAAGAACCTTTAAGATTTACTTTAACCCAGTGCATTTGTGCAACAGAACAAGCAAAGTGATTGGCAATTCCACAAATTTTACCTGGAAATTTTATTGTGTTACTGTAGAAATGCTGCCTGTAGTGTTTCACATAGCCTTCAATGCTTCATTTTTGTACTAAAACATCAAGTGGCTGTGCTTTATACACTGTCACAAGGTCAGTGTACCTGATGGATTAGAAAGCTCCACCATCCCAACTCGCCTTCAACACATGAAGCTTTAAGAGAAGCTGAAAGCAGCATTTGTGTTTATGCTGAAAAACACCCCAAGGACAACTCCATCACTGGTCACAGCCAGCACAAAGTCATGAGAGGAAAGTCCTTAAAAAGCTTAATTTCCTCTTATCACAAGGTGCACTGGGTAACCTGCAGAGCTGATCAAGGGAAGACAGTTGATGTGATCTTTCTGGATTTCAGTAAAGTTTTGATACTGTCTCCCCCAGGATCCTTCTGGATCAAATGTCCATCCCACAGCTGGATAAACACGTGATGGGATGGGTGAGAGAGTGGCTCACAGGTAGGGCACGAAGGGTTACAGTGACTGGGGGACATCAGACTGGTGACCTGCCACTAGGGGGGTTCCAGAGGGCTCCATCTTTGACCCTGTGCTCTTCAACATTTTCATGAATGACCTGCGCTCAGCACAGGAAGGGAGACTAAAAGTTTGCCAATGATACTAAATTGGGAGGAGCTGTTGACTCCCTCAAAGACAACTGCTGGATTTCTGGTCTGGGATGAGACAACCCAGGATTTGCACACACACTGAGGAGAGAGGGTGAAAAGCCATACTGTGGAAAAGACCAGTGGAAAGTTGACTCTGAGCCAGCAGTGCCCTGGCATGTGTTTGGTCCTTCTATTTATTGCTTTGATTTCTGGCAAATCTCGGCCATCACACTCCAGTAACCCTTTTCAGTAGCAGGTGGACCCATGCAGAAACAGGGAGAGCAGGTTGCAACAGAAGCAGTCAGCATCCCACTGATTCCTATGCTTTCCTCTCCTGGACCTCTTAAAATCACAATCCACATCTCTTCTAGGAAACAGGCTTTTATATAATATATAATATATTTTAATATATTAACAAGGCTACAATCAAATGGGAGGGAGAATAAATCTTTTTGTCTTTGCTCCTATTAACAGTGTCACAAACTAATTCTAGCAGCACAGGACTGCAGCCATGAAAAAGGACATGGAAAGTGAGAAGCTGAAAAAACTGTTCCTAAAAATTGACGTAAAGCTTGTACAGACTTTCACTGGGATTAGTTCATTTTTAGATATTACTTGGCCCTCCTGATGCTCTCTGGGTGTTATGTGACAAGACATGCACAGAACGACTCTAACCTGTCAAGTTTAACTTGGGAAGATGATACTGAAATGTCCCTGTTCATCAATCCGTGGCATTCATTTACCTGGGGACCCAAAGTCTGAGAGTTACAGGTCACATTACTATACATGAGCACATGATCCATGCAATAGAAAGTGTGCAGCCAAACCTACCAACGTGCACGCTGAAAAATAACCTCTTCCCACCTCCAAGAGAAAAACTCTGAACAAGTGACAGATGACTGACAGTCCAGATCATGTATCATATATTTTATGTGCCTTTTTCTTGTTGGATCAGTATGCAGGTTTCAAGTATTTGCACGTAAAATCTTAAATATTTTTGAAATGTAACAGCTAAAAGAAACAGGAATCCTTGCAAAGGAAATTTTCAGTGTGATACTTGTTGTGTAACAGGAGGCGTCCAACAACTCATCTGGGGTCACCCAAAACTGTCTTTCTTTTCAAACACCGTGAGAACAGAACACACACGTGCCGGACAACCGCACACTTCAGTTCAAAGCAGGAACTTCAGCCTCACTGCCCCAACACAACCCACACTGGTCAAGCTGTGGGCTGTAGTCAGGTACTTTCCCCCTCACACCACTCCCCAAGTTTTACTGTGAAAAAAATCTATCTCTCTCAGGAGAGGAAACACTCTTTTTAAAACATGCTGATTCACACCACAAGGCTCCTCCTTACTAAACTGCTGTATTTTCTACTGAGTTTTAAATTCCCAGCTGGTTTGGGGGCAGAGGGGTACACTTGAACTAGGTACTTGTATTTGCAGGAAAATATTTGAATGCTAAATTAAGGATGGGCTTAGGAAGAGCTTGGAGGGTCTGGTTTTGTTGGGTTCTTACCCTGCAGGAGCTGCCAAGACTTGGAGAGCCAGAAGGCTCAGCTCAACTCTCTACTCCATCATCTGTTTTCAAACCTAAGGAACTCCAGTACTTAGGAATATTTTTATTGGAGAAAAAAAAACAAAGGAGAAAATCCATGCTGTTTTTAACTAAGGAAGCAGAAAATCCTCTTTTGCAGAGGCTGATGTTTGAGGAGTAGTGATTGAATTTTCCTGAGAGGCTAAATACAGCCTGCTGGCTATGTTCCTGACAAAGTAACAACTCCAGCTTACTCAAGGAAAAAACCCAAACTGTGCCAAGATACCAATAATTGCAAAGTGGAGGCAGGTAACTAAAGTGAGGGGGCAATTTTTCCCAGCAGCAGTAGTGGGAAGACCAGAGAGGTGAAGCTGAGCCTGGCAGAGGGGCTTGCTGCTCCTTTTCCTGCAGGACATGGCTGCTCCCATCCCTGACTCCCTGGTGGCCATGGACACCCCAGCACTGCTGCACCCCAGGCCCATTCCTGCCCTGCTGGGCACTTCAGGATTTCTCAGGAGAGAAAAGCACCTTTTCTACCAGGATAAAAAAAAAGAGATTTCATCTCAACCTCTTCCTTTAAAAGTAAGTGTAATCTTTTTAAAAAATCTCTTTGCTTCTCTCATCAATTTTTATATTCCCTTAACTTCTTTCTATATTCTTCCAGGCTTTTCTTGAATCTTTTCATCACACAATATTTTCACTCTTATCTGCAATTGTATTTTTCACTTATTCATCCACCTTGGCTTTTTTCCCCCTGCCTTCCTACCCATACTACAGCTATAGCTCCATAACACACATCACCAGCAGGCAACCATAAACTCATTTTTCAATGCTTTGTTTCCCTTCTGTGATCTTTCTTTTGATTCAATAGCCATCCAACATTTCACTCCTAAACTTCATCTGTCTACTTCTTTATATTGCTAAAAAAAAAGACAAAACCAGTTTTGGTTACCACTCCAGTGCATTCCCTGTCCTACAAAGCAGTGTGGTGCTGGTGTGACATTTCACTGTGCTCAGTACCTGAGCAGGTGCCTGCAGGAGCAAACTTCTCTCCACCACCCCTTGCAATGCAAGGGAAATTCTGTACTGGCAAGTAAAAGACCTCAAGAAAGCAAAGAAAGGAAGAACATGTAACAGTGAATATAAAGAACAAAATGGAAAGGCAAGAAATACAAAAATAACAGGGTCAGCAATATTGTCCTACAAGCAGGACACATTTCCACGTTAAATGTTTAAGATATTATATTTAAAATTTAGTTGTAACACCGCCAAATGTGTGCCCTGCCAAGCTACTGCAGTACCTCATGCTAATGACAGCTGGGTGTTTGGACCTCATTTTATGTTATGAGATTTTTATACTCTGCCAGCTCTCCCCATGGGATGCCTCTGACCAACAAGGGGCTCTGGCCTCTTCAGCACCACCACAGCTGTCACCTACCATGGCAGCTGTGCTGATCCAACCTCAGTGTGCTACTCCCCAGCAGCCAAAAAGTCAAAACCAATCAGCTCTGGCTCTCCTTTTAAGTGCTGTGTAAACTATATATGTACACCTCTAAAGAAAGTTTTTTACATCAGATTGCCTGTTTGGGTAGAGCTTGGTCATTTACTCAGACACCAACCAAGCTTCCAACATCTAGAAGCTCATACTTGATTCCTGTTGTTGAGGAAGGGAGAAGCAATGAAAAACTGAATATTCCATCCAATCAATTAAATAAGTACTCTGGTTTTGCTTCTCTCTACTTCTAATTATCCCAGTCTGCCAATGCTGCCAGTGTCAGCACAGCTTCACATACCAGAGCATGATAATTAGCAGCACAAACTTCTGATCTCTGATGTAGGAATTTCCACCAATTAACAAGTTAACAGTTAATTAGGCTTAAAAAGAAAATCTCATCAGCTGGTACTTGTGTAGCCTGAAATTCTCAATTACACTGTGGTAGTTTAGTTGCAAGGAGCAAGGCAGGTGAGGAGCTGTGAAACCAGGCAGATTGGGAGCCCCAGCATCTGGGACATGCTGTGAAACAAAAGGCAGATGTTGGCATTACAGCTGATAATGACACCACAGAAATAATTTTCCCTTTCCTTAAAGGAAAGCTCCACCCAGGGTTAATATTCTAACTGTATTCTGTGTTTTGTTATATTTATTAAATCAATATCCACCTAAAGGAAAAAGCCATTTAAACCAAAAGCCATGTAAGACAATTCTTCACAACCAGAAGTTATTTAGCTGGAGATGCCTCAAAATACCAAGTATTTATAGTGAAATATTTAAGGTGCTATGCACTTTTGCAGCAAAAGGCAGAGTAGGGCTAAAAATTCAAGAGGCAAACATTATAAAAAGACTAATTTATCAGAAAAAATAAGATGTCTTTCGTTTTATTTGTAACTCGAATAGTTGCATTTGTCAAATATTAAAAAAAATAGTTTATGAAATCTATCCTCTTTTTAAAAAATCAATTACAAGACAACTACTAAGGTGAGTGGAGAAAAACAGTTCCACTACCACCTCACACACAAGTCATAATAAAGGAGACAAAGCAGCAGGCTTAGTCAAGCCAGCTTGGGAAACAGCTGTTCTCTGTTGGGTTTTAGCAATACGAGAAGACAAAAACCATGAGACAAATAGCTTGTGCTATCTAAATATTCCTTTTCTTCATGAAGCAACTTAGACACGTCTTTTCCTGATAGTGACTGCATTTCCACCAAATTCAGAAAGCTGCCTCTCAGGCACTCTTTCCTTCCCTTTCAGAAGAAAAAATGGGTTTACAGATTTAGCCTAATTTGGTATCACTTTACAAATTTGATAACTTCACAACACAAGCAGAATTTCAGCAGTTCACAAGCAGATCCTCAGAGCCACCATGCTGATCAACCCCAGCACCATCTGCAAAGGGTCCTCAGCTTCAGCAGGGACCTTCAGTCACCTCTCTGAACTTCTGTTTGTGCTCCCCAAGTCCTCTTGCTGTGTCAGTAGAAAGGCTATGAGCACTCCTACCTTTTCAGAGTCTGTTTTGCCAGTGCTGTTTGGCCTTAAAGAAGTATAGTCTACTCAAAAAAACCACATCAAAATTATCATATTGTATGGTATAATTAGTAACTCTGTTACTCTCCTTAAATAAAGAGCTGAATATCTTATGATTTACAAGGTACCACAGGCTTTGAGGCTTTGTTCCTTTTTTTTCCAGTGCTGCTACTACTAGAAAAAGGACAAAAAAGGAGGAAGGGTCTCTGCATGTTACCCCTGCTCCATGCTAGCTGCTAACCACCCATGAATGTGGTCTCCCTCCCTGACACCTCCTGACACACGTGAGAGACAAATGAATATTTCAAAACTCCAGTGTGAGCACACAGAGCTTGGGTTGCAATGAGATCTGCCTGCTGTCACAGCCTAGGGGATGATGCCATAATGAGTTTCCATTATCAAAGTTTCATCTTCAGGAGGGGTCTGTTTTAAGACAATACACAAATTTATGATTTTTATTTTAGCAGCTGCCTTGTTAGCAAATTATAGAAATAGCTTTCTACTGTAAACCTTTGCAGCTATCATCACACAAAGAGTATCTTGGTAAGGACCTGCAATTAAATGAATCTGTTAAAGTTTCCAAATATAGGAACTAGTTCTTTAAATTCAAACTGCTGCAACTAAAATGTTCATCTCTGGAGGTCCCACAGTATTATGACAGCAGCTATCATGTCTATCTGATCAAAGTGAAAGGCAAGAGAAAATAAAACCCATAATCTTAGCTCCAAAATTAACTTTCAACTTCATTTGGAGGGGAAAAAAAAAGGGAAGAACTACTCCCTTAATTACAGACTTTCTTTCTAATTAACCAGAATAATTGAAGCATGACTTCTTAAAAGCCTCCTGCCTAACATCTCCCACAGTGGAAGCTTTTTGCTATCTGCCAAACAATATTAAGTCTTGAAAAACTTTTGGCTGGATAATCTGCTGGCTAATACTACTGCACAGGGTACACAGTATCTTTCTTAAAAGCCCTTGTGACTTCAAAAAGTATAATTAAAGTTCTGTTGGTTTTTTCAATTCTGATTCTTCCAAATAGAATAACTAGAGATTGCAAAAGAGAAAATATCGTCTCTTGATAATTTGAGATTTATAGAAGCACTATTTAAAATCTACTCTCGTTCTGGATTTTACAGGTTTTTTTTCTTGTTTTTTTTTTTAATCAAACATTAATGGTAATGCTATTATTTAATAAAAGCTCTTTTTTTTTTATGAACGTATTTCAGTCTCAGCATGGTTTTGCATCATCCTGTTAAGTAAAATGTTATAGTTCCATCCAGTGGTCTTCCCCAGCATTGCAGAACCGAGATCAGAAAGTAAAGTGAAGACATCTTTGCACCAAACTAATTGCAAAAATGACCTAGCATCAGTGGAAAGGGCAGAACTGACTGACTGAACTCACACAGTGAGTTTTTGATATTGTAGCAGCACAATCAGATCACAGTTATATAATAAGCTTTCTCTTTGTACAGCACATCTGAAAGCAGATTTATCTGGTTACAGGTACTTTGAAATCATAATGCAAAATAAAAAATACTTAATTTCTTAATTAGTATAAAAATTCCTACTTCCATACTGTGAGATTATAGGGAACTCTAAATGTCAAAACCCTGTCTTCTCTTTTCTAATTTTCATAACATTCGGCATCCAGAGGACCAAACACAGAGCTCACTATGCCAAAAAATACAAAAGCACAGACAAAGACTCTCTCCTAGGAGCTCTCAGCACTGTTTATGTCCCCCAAATGTTTCAGCTGGAAGTGTCAATTCCAGATGTATTGGTCACAGATGACTGACAGCAACTTCTGGAGCTCAGATACAACTGGGGAAAAAAAAGGCAAAACATTTTTTTATTGTCTCTCTGACCCACTGTTCCTTCAACACTCGGAAAAAAAATGAACAAACATGTCAGTGGAGTCCATTGGCATCCTAAATGACAGGGAAAATGTTTGTCATGTGTGCACACACAATGGTCACAGAAAACATCAATGAATTTTACCAAATTGCCCACAAATTAGCAAGGCAGAGCAGGAGCTGATGATGAGATGCAGGTAGAACACTGCACATTTTGGTGTTGTGTTAGTGACTTTCACCATTGCATTCATAAATATTAGATTCTGTTAACTCTTTCTGGTGTTCTGGATAACCTTCCTCTGACAGGAACTGTTTCTGCTTGCCCTGTTCCAGGTCATTAAGATCAGTCAAATTCACAAGACACATCTTGACCTTGTCAAATCCAGTCTTTCAAAAGACAGCTCCAGTTTGGGAAAAAAGCAGCATGTGAGCTGCTATTTTCACATTCCCTACGCACTGGCAGAAACACAGATCCTTTGTTATTAAATAAGCATTATATTCCCCACCCACAACTGGGTTTCTCTCTTCCAACAACCCATCTGGTGCCTCTCATCTTTCTTTCCTCTCCTCCCCTTTTATGCTGTTTCAAAATCCGAAAGATCCAAGCACAGGATGCATCATGAATAAAGCTTTCTTCACACTCCTTTCTCCACATAAGCCCTGGCACTAATTTGGAAGCCATTTCCCTATTCAAAAACCAGCAAGCAAAGTTCCCCAAACAGCCTAACCCTGCCAGTGCTCATGGTTTCACATCAGCAGCTCAGCTTGGAGCAGTAGCAGCAGCTGCCTGGCTTACAGGGCTGCAAACACTTTCAGAAGAGAACTATCCAAAGAACAGCCCAGTCTGTCCCTGGCTGCTCACTCTACCCCAGAGGCTTGCCACCATCCTAGATTTTACACTAGGGGGTACAGTAGACCAAAGCAAGGCAATATTCAAGGCTGCTTAAAGTTCAGTGCAACTTTTTGTCTTCAGAATCTAGACTTGCCGAGTTCAGCCACTGGGAGGAGTGTATCAGTGCAGGCTTGAGGAGCAGGGAGATAGGGAGAAAGGCTGAACTGCTGAAGGGAAAACTGTACCACAAAAGCCATTAAAAATTACTAACTGCTGTCTTCTCCAGAGTAGCCTAATTAAGATTTAAATAAATAAAAAAACTATACCTACACCAACAAATCCCTATCAACAAAGTAGGGCAGGTGGATTCTTGGCATTCAGACTTGCAGAAAGATCACCTCAGGACTAAATTTTCCTACCAGTCGCACACCCTTGTAGGAATAACTCCCTGTGGACCCAAAATTTCATTTCTTAGTTGATTCCAAAGCCCTGGGGTCCTGCAGCACTGGGATCCAGGCACCAAGCAGCCTTTGCATTTCCCATCATCGGCCACTGCATCCCCAGCCCAATACCTGGGCATTTCATGCTCTCACAACTACCTGTGACAGAAATATCTCCACCAAATAGAGTAGTAGGCACAGAGATATTAAAGTGAATCCACAAAGGTCACACCCATTAAAACGCTCAGAGCTGACAAGTCTAAATGTTTAAGCACCTAGACACAGCCCTGAAATGAGACAGTCAAAAAGCAACAGACTTCAGCAATCAGTTGTCTAAGCAGGATTTCACCAGGAACCTCCAGTAAGCATGTTTGAGCCCTCCAGATGTTAGCCTGCACATCTGTTTCAGCAACACTGACCTACAGAAGTGAACCCTTACCTATAACCTGTCTGTAAAACAAGGCACAAACACTTCTAAAGCTTAAAAAGCATGAAGCCTTTAAACACAGAGCAGGGGGAAGAAAGGCAACACACACACTTTTTATATAGTACCACTATCACTGGATGCAATTCAATAAAAAGGAACTAAGCATTGAACTAAACTTGAAACAGGGATTGAAGCTGAGTTCTTCCTAATATGACAAAAGCCCAAGCCGTAAAACTTACTGTCTTTACTCATTCTCACAGTCCAATGCATATTTTCAAATTCCTTTTTATATAAAGCACAACAGCTTTCACAGGCCTAACACAGGGGTAGCCAAAGGGCTCTCCTGAAGCAGCACCCTCTGAGAATAATTTTAGATGCACCCAATAACAGGGCAAGTAAACTCTGGGTTCCAGTTGACAAGACCACCAGGCTTGAAACTTCACCAGTTATGATGCAAAATATAAATGTTTACAGTTTCATTTTAAATGTAACTTCATACATTTTGGTAAATGCATAATTTATCTAAAGGCTTCCAAATATGATTTTTATTGAGAAGTTAATAATAAGTCAGCACTGTAAGGCAAAAAGCTGGATTTGTCAGGCAATGAGATTCACACAGGAAGGTACCATCTTATCCAGGGCAGACCAGATATTCCAAGATGTTCTTGGAATTCAGTGGGTTGAGTAGTTAAGCTTCCTGTAACAAGCACCAAAATTTAATTTGTTTCCTTGGATTAAAAATAAAATCCTCCTGTCAACATCGTGAAAAGCATTTTTGTAACAAGTTATTTCTCTAAAGTGAGGACTTCTAGACAGTTGCTCTAGTTATGACACTGAAAATTAATTCCTATACATACTGATGTTTTGTGTTCACTCCTTAGTTGTTTGATTTAACTAGTTCAGAGACAAACTAAAAGTTCCACAGACCATTTTTTACCTTGTTGTCAAAACCCGAGTGAGCAGCCTACAAATGACTGGAAATTGTCAGTGTGCTGTTTTATAAATACATTGACATATAAATATATACGAATTCATAACCTACTTGAATTAGGAAGCACTCACTTTTATTTGCTTTGAAAATGTGAAATTCTAGATTATTTTATTCTTTAAATAAAACTAAGATAATTAGTGTTGATAAACCCAAACAATAGTTAAACCCAAAGACTATTACTTTAACCCGAGTTTATCCCTTCCACACTATATAAGCAAGCACTAAAATTTGGAAATAAAAGTCCAAAATTTCTTCTTGCGTACCCAAAAAGAAACTGAAGAAAGCGACCATCCTAACAGTGTCTTGGATGTCTCAGACTTAGCACTCTGCAAAGAGAGAAGATACTTCATCTTGATCTCATTCCTCCATTATTCCTTGCTTGTAAAAACAGATAAAACTTGCACAGCTCAAGGGTGTTGTGAAAGTAAATTAATTATTTGGAGAGAAGCTATTCCGATATTACAGTGATGAGCATCATGAAAAGCCCCTAAGGAAAAGAATCATTTTGACTTCACGTTAAGGGTCTGAATAAAATGCAGAAAATGAGGCCTGAGGCCACATGTTGTACAAAATAGTGAACATCTGTTCATTAAACAAACTGTCCAACCAAAAACCTGAATAAGGCAAGAATAGTTTGGAACAAAAACAGCATGGGATAACATAATTAAGGATTACTGTACGGCATACAACTGGAGGCCAACTTCTGTTGCAAGAACCATTAACCATACTTAGACTACAAACTCCTCATTTTTCTGTGAATAATATTTTTATTGCATGCAACATCCATGTTTACTTTTTCAGAATTAAAACCAGATTCCACTTCTTTCACAACCCGTTTATCCATTTATAAATGTTTGAAACTCACGTACAATAAACAAACCGGGGGAGTAAATGGCAGCAATTGCTACCCTGTGGGTTTTCAGGGACAGGGTTGGCCAGAATGATTCCACACATTTGCTGACAAAAAAGAGTCAAGAATGTGGAGCATTGCTGGGGGCTCTGGAAGCCAATGTGCTCTTGTGGCAACAGACCTGTCAAACTACTCAACTCCCCCAAATAAACTTTGCCTTCTACCACAAATCTGTATGAGTCGTATGTTGTTTTTACAAACCTCCCCCTCAAATCTCAGTTTTCCAAGTCTATGCTTCCTATTAAAACAGAGGATCTTCTTCCAGTCTAACTCTACCCCACTCTTTTGACCCACACCATCCAGCCCAGTTCTCCTGTGAGACTCTTAGTTCCCTTCCCTGCACTCCTCAGGCTAGATGCCTTATGTCCACCATTTTAACCTCCAGCAATATCTGTTCCTTTTTGCTAAGCACCAGCTCACTTTGGTGCTTGCTCTGAGAAGCAACACTCCTAGCCTCAGTCACCCAAGAGTTTCCATTTATCCATCTTGAAATGAAGACATGTTTTCTATTTCCCCCTAAGTCCCAGGCCACAGCACTACCTCCTTATCCCAGGTATCTGACAGTGCCATCTGGCTGCCACTGTTTATTCATATGTAGGATCTAATTCAGAGCCCATTTCAAATTCATTTCCAACCCAGCTGTTTTTTTCTCCTCTCGCTAGATGCTTCCTCAAGTCTGTATTTGTATGGAGATCTCACACACTGCAAGGTGTTTAAGCATCTTCCACCTGAGTGCTAAAGTCAATGGTTACCTTCGCTGTCTTACAATATTTATTAAAATATCAAACTTCATCTCTGAACAAAAAAGAGAACAGAAAAACAATGACTCCTCTCCCAAACATTTAAAAACATAAAATTAAGCTAAGAAGTCAAGCTTCCACAGTGGAAATATGTTCAAATTCACACAACTGTTTCACCAAAACACGTAAAGCCTGAATTTTACTGATCATTTTCAATCAGCTAACACAGGCCATAAAGTGACATTATCCCAAACGTAGCTGGAAACGTCAGAGCAGTAGAACTCACAGTACTTCATCCTTGCACGATGCTAAACCAGGCCTCAGAAGGAAGATGCTGTTGCAAAAACAACGCTGCAGCATCTCCTCAGGTGTGCATTCCTTTCACTGAACACCTGACCTTTTGAAAGGTGCCTGAAGGAGGTTCATGGAACACCCAGCCCAGGTGAGGCACTGCCTAAATATGCCCAGGCACAAGACACTGTGCCAGGACCTTTTGCTAAAGGACAGAAGGCTCAGTGCTAAAAGCTGGTGGGAGCAGGGAGAAGCAGGCTTTGAACTCAGCAGGCAGTGGGAAGGTCCTGGAAGGTCCCAGCCTGAGACTGGCCCTCCCCCGACCATCCTTCACTTCCTCAATGCCTAAAGCCCATTTCCCAAGAGAAACACCTCATCCCTTTGAGTGGAAAAGCCTCCAGGAATTCACTCCAGGAGACAGCTATGCCTTCTCTGTGCCCCTGCCTGAGGCAGAGGGAAATTCCTGCTGCTCATCATTGTCACACAGCTGTGACAGCCAGCAGCTCCTAAATGGAGCCCTGGGAAAAATCAAACCTCCTCACAGAGTTTCAGACACTGCAGCAGAGGAGTGTTGATAGGGCATATCAATGCCAGCTGCTGTCCTGCAGAGGCAAGAGCAAGCACTACCTCCAGCAAATTCCTTCAGCTCTTCCTATGGATTCCTGGATTTCAGAGGATTTAATCCATGATAGCATCAGGCACGACCAAATCAGATTAATATTGTGTTTCAGAGCATTCTAGCATCTTGCATACAGACTTTAAACCTTTTAAAACAAGAACCTGAATAATTCTGAAGTTATTTCAAGCATGACTTGGTACAGAAAATGAAGTCAAAAAGTAGATTTTACTTTCTGGAACTCATGCAACTAAGTCAGCTATTTATCTCTTTAATTTTTATCAAGATCTAATTTTTCAACTCAGATACATTAATTCCACATTTATTTTCAGCATCTCAAACCAAAACTCTGTAAAGTACTGTTTTGTACCTATGGAAACCTACAGCTTCAAGTGACCAAGTAATTTTGGTCAGGTATTTAACAGGACACTGTGAAACTCAGGCAGATAGAGAAAACTTTCAGTAAGAGAAATTAAGAGCAAAGACTGGGTTCACGCAGCTTGTACTCAAAGTTCACAGACATTTCTTTCATCGCAAAATTAGTCCCCCTGAAAAAATCAATTCATACAGCCAGTTTTTACAGAAAGCACCTTAATTTTCATAGCTCCGGACTTTGGTGGGCTTGGTCTTTTTTCCCCTCCTCCTTGAGAAGGATTCATTTTAAAAAAACTGGCTGAGAAGGCTGTCCTAATTAATATTCAGTTCAGTGATTAAGCACTCTCCCAAGTGACCTATATGTGTAATAGCATCAAGTACCACCTGCTCAAACTGTTGTTTTGCAACGAAATATTAATCCCTTGTACCTTCTGCTACCAAGCTTGGATGCCATCTGAAACTCAAATGGGAATGATTCATTGCAGATGCTTTGTAAACTCACTAAAATTTGTACAAAAATGTAGCAATTATGGACAAATAATTTGAAATAATGCGGTGCAAAAGGCAGGTTACAGAACTTTAGATAATTTCTCCCATTTGAAGTTCATTTCATATTATATGATGTATAAAGTACAAACAGTTTTTAAATGGAAAACAATGTTTTCAGTTTTTTTCTTTTAAGTAAACATTACATATTTTCTACAGACAAATGTAAGGAACATAGTTCAAATTGTTAGTGTCTGCTCTAAAAGGTGTCAAGATAATATTTCATGAAAACCTATTGTTTCAGGAGTGCTGGTATAGAAAGCTGCACTATGTGTTTGAATTTGTAGCCAGAAAAAAATACATGAATAATTAGAGCATATTTTCTATATGCACTGTGGGTAGAAAAATCATTATATTTCTGCCACCATTATACCTCTCACGCAAGCAGAACTGCATACTTCAGACATGTTTGTGCTCTTGATGGCACACAAGTGGAAGGGAGAAAAGAAACAGATTCAGATAATTGGCAGCTCAGCAAATCCAGAGGTCAACATCTGACTTCACTGACTTCAATTGAGAGTCTTCCTATT
Organism: Nicator chloris; assembly: GCA_013400495.1. NCBI lineage: Eukaryota > Metazoa > Chordata > Aves > Passeriformes > Pycnonotidae > Nicator > Nicator chloris. The sequence continues at coordinate 20,084 of WAAE01015273.1, forward strand.
TCACATGAGTGTTTATTTAAAAAAAAAAAATCCTCACATGCTTTCTGTCTTTTGTCTACATATCTAAGAAACCTCTCAACCTCAGCTTCAGTAAATGTTGGTAAGCAACTGATCTTACAGAAGATCTGAAGGTAGGAAGTGAAACAGTTATGAGTAAAAAGGAAATTTTGCAAGCAACCTACAGAGTTCATAATGTAGAGAAAAAAATACTGTGACTTCTTTGAAGGTATTCTCAATGTATTCCTAAATATTTGTGCAACAACAAAGCTTTCCCTTGTCCTGTGTAAGCTGGGGGTCAAACAGAGGCAAATTAACTGCACATAAATTATATGTGAACAGAATTTTCAAGATCACAAGTTCTGTTTCTAGACACTGAACAAATTGGCAGCATAAAGCAACATATTCTACAGTAAGAGAATATTTATTGCAATTAAATTAAAAAAATAGTACCATCATTTTTAAGATGACTCTTAACAGAATGAGAGTGGGCTGCAGGACTCAAAAAGGAAGCCAGGCTATCCAGGAGAACTTGCAAGAGGGCTCAGTTTTGGGCTTAGCACTGCCAACAGCATCCAGCTACCACAGGATGGAAGTCAGGCCCCTAAAATCTGTATCAGTATCACTTCAATTTCTCAGTTCTCCTCTCTAAAATGCGTTGCACTGTCCTTTGCCACATTATGGGACAAAGCCTCAAACGTTTTTGATGGATTCTGGTATTACAGCATTGCTGGCAGTTTAAGTACCTAAGCCTTGCTGTATAAGTGCCAGATATCAGAGGACATCTTTTCTTTTTACAGCTTTGTCTTTAAACAGCTAACCTTTGGGAGTTGCTGATGAAAGCCAAACACCAAAATCTTGAAAAGCAGAACAAAAAAAGCAAAGATTCTACTAATAGAATCTATTAAATATAACTAACATTGACCTCCCACCATCCAACTAATGCATATTGACTTATGTGTTCATAGGGCTCTAAATTTATGTGACTTTATGGAGGAAAATTGCAGGCTGGTTGCAAAACACACGCAAAATAAAACTGCCCAACAGATTTTTTGGAGCCATGCATTCAAATACATTCTTATCATCTTGAATAGAAGCAACTGAATCAAATTAATGAGATGTATAAAGACTTCTTTTTGAAGGACATGAATGGGAATTACATAGACAGCTCTCAAAGGTTAATTGCAGCTGAATCCTTAACTATTCTGTCTTTTCTGAGCTGTGAATGGCAGTGACTGTACACTTCCACAAACTAAATGTATAAGGAAAGCAAAGGCTTGGTAGAGATGATTGATAGGGTGAATTCTCTCAGCCATCCTCACTCTTTGCTGAGCAAATGGACAAACAGCTCATGAAACAACCCTTACTTTTGCTTATACCTGAAGGTAAATCATGCTAGCTTCAGCTCAGCTAAATATCATGTTTGAACCTATGGATGTTGAGACAATAAGATCCCTTACTGCCCACAGTCATTCCAGCAGAAAGGACAGTGGGACCCAAATTTGTTCCAAGATTCACTAAAACATTGATTTTAGAAGCACATTTCCTGTCATCTTAAAATGGACTTATTTTTGTGGATTTTTTCTGCCCCTGAGTCGTGATAATACCCTCCAGCTACATAAATAGTAGGCATTCTGATTTCTGTATTAATAGCTAGGCAAGCTTATTCTCCAAGTAAATAATACCACAATATTTGAAGTCTCCAGGCAGCACTGGCTTATGGAAGAGGAGAAAGTTTTGACCTGCAGAAGCCTCCAAACAAATGACTATTGAAATATAATTTATCAATTGATTACTGATATGGACTGAAACTGAAGTATAAGAGAAATAAAAGTATGTTTAGTTATTTAGTCAGTGGGTTAAAACGAATTTTCTTCCCAAGATACATAAAATACATACTTTGAACTTTCAAAGCTATTTTAGTAAAAATTAGAACTTGCAAAGTACATATTTGATAGAACAGAATGAAAAGAGATGTGAAAGAAAGATCAGTTCTTATGTATTATTTCATGCTGCTACATTCTTTAGAGTTTTGTCTGAAAAACTATTACAACTCATACATACTAGCTATCTGCTAGTTTTTATGAATACTAATTCAAGTAAAAGGCGTTTCTTTTAATTAAATTTTCCCTGCTCTGTGCATTTCAAAGAACCAAAATACAAGTAGCTCAGTTTTCAAATAAAATTTGGATGCTAAAATAGAAGTTCCTGGAATATTTTTCCAATGCTGATAACAAGACAACTCTGTTCAAATATTTCTAGTAACTCACCAGTTGTCATCCAGGTGTATTAAAACCATTGCAGCTATTTAAAAGTGTATTACTTTATTCCTTCCCAATGCAGTTATTTATATATTTACATTACCCACTGGAAAGGCACTGACCTCTCTTAGGGAGACATCCTTCTAACACTAAAAATATCAGACTGCACAACCAACTTTATCCTTCAGAAGTATAATTTTGATGTGTTTGTATTTCAGTTCTAACATTGACTGTAGTAGAAATATTTTCTATGACTGAGTCTGTTCTAGTGCTACTGTCAACGTTTCCAATCCAATAGTGAAATCTGAGCAAAACACTCAGTAATGAAGTAGGAAAAAAGTGTTTCCTCTCTCTCTCTGGCTTTCTTGGAATGCTGCAAACATTTTAGGAAAATAAGTGGTGTCATGAGAGTATTACCCAAATGCAACCTGACACTACAGTGCCATATCAAGCCCAACTGTGACTGCCTTGAATAAAAGCTGGAACTTCTCCAAAGCTCCCTACATTAAGAGGGGAAAGGAAAAACTGTCTGACAGTCACTATCTCCTGTGAAGATATTGCAAACATCATGCAGGAGACAAGCTTAGAAGCACTGAAGAACGTTCTTTTCCCTACAGTTAATGCATGGCAGCTTGATCTCTACGTCAAACCAAAGCATATATTGCATATATAGCATATCTAGAGCTTCACAAAGATGGGTACACTCTAATATCCCTCCTACTCCTAGGGTCTCACAAGAAAGACTACAAAGTTTAGATATGCATACTGCACATAATATTTTCCTGTATGAAAAATTTATCCAACAAGTGGGCTTGAATTTAAAAAAAAAATATCTATAAAATAATTTCCCTTCAAAAAAGATCCAACACCTCAGGAATACTGACCCTACCGTGGGGCACATGCTTTAGTGACGCTGACATGGGTTAACTACAAAACTGGCTGCTGTATTTCATCTTTAAGCCTGTAATTTGAATTCATTTTATGCTGATAAATCCTAAATCTTAATATGCTAAATCACGTACATTAAATGCAAGAGAAGTCACTGTGACAATCTATCAAAATTCTTTCAAACCAAGGCCACAAAAGTTATCCCATTTTCATACTGTAATAATTTTACAGTGACTCTAAGTGACTCTTAACTGAGTGAAGTCAACAAAAAGACTCAATTCCATGGGATGTTTCCATACCTGACAGAGAATCATTAGTACCTTTTAATTAAAATGGTTATTCCTTTTTCCTCCCTTTTGTAAAAATAGGTCTTGAAAAATAAAGATGACTCAATCAGTCAATTAAGTTTCACGACTATAAACAAAAAATGATCAAGTTCAAATTAAAATAATAAACTTACAGAAAAAGATTTTGGCATTAAAACATTTTTTGAGTTTTCCCTCCACTTCTTACCCCTTTTTAATGGGCCATTTTCATAACATTTTTATGCTTTCCAAGCACTTGGACATACGTAACTTTGACAAAAACTAAGGTAAAACAAAGATGTGTTCAGTGATCTTTTTTCCACCAGAAACACACCAGAACACAAGGAGAAGAGCTAACTTCCAGACAAACCTATTCATCCAGTAACCCACAGTATAACATGGCACTTGCCAGCTAGCAGAACCTCCCTCCCTGCCTTATTACAACTCGACTTTCACTTACTGAAGTTCATATCTAATTCAGTCAATGAAGACACCAAATAATGCATCACCTTTCCTTGCTCACAATCAGTTTTCATTATCCAAACTGTCTGGACCACTTGCTGTCCAGTGAATGCTGATCTTTTCCATTTTCCCTCTTTCTGCAAAGGAAGCAAAAACTCCACCTTTCTCCAACATTAGGAGGAACCAGTGCATCAGAACATTGAACACTGAGCTGCTACAGACCACATTTGCATTCATCCCTCAATTATCAAGTGCCAGCAGAAAAGTATTGGCCTGGAACAGGAGAACTAATTCAAACCAACATAAGCTATTTTACAATCAATTAGTCTGCATAGTTGGTTTTACGTGTTACGCTATTTCTCTCAAGGCTTCTAAACATGTATCCATCACTTCAGTCTGAGCACCTGACACCTATAAAACCAACACCAACTGAGCAGTGCAGGGGTCCCAGAACCACATTCAGTCCGTGACTACTGTGGACCAGCCACCCATTCAGAGGTACCAAGTTGTGCTCGTCATGTTTACTATTAGTAACACAATTCGGTTTGACTTCACTGTCTCCAGAGCAGGGGGCAAAGCAGATGGTGCACAAACTTCCCAGCACTGAAGGTGATCTTCAGAGGATGTGTTTTTAAATTGCAAAGTGTTTTGATCACAGCACTCACTAAATGGAACAAGTTTTATCATTCCTAAAGCAACCCTTGAACATCACTCACTACAGTCATAAAGACCCATTTTCCACTCTAATCTAAAATTCCAGGTAATGCGCATATTAGAAGTGCATTAAAATGCTCTTAAGCTGATTGGATTTTTAAAGGGGATGAAAGGTGAATAAATGGGTAAAACATGTTACAGAGAAGTCTGAAAATTGAAATTCCAATTTTTGAATTATTTACGGAAAGTAGCACAGCAAATAAGTTGAGTAGCATTTCTTTCTAACGTGCAAAATTAATCTCGTTGGCAATTTTCACAACTCAAGTCCAAGCCTACTTTTCCATCAAAGCAACCTCTCATACAAACATCCCACAGCTCTGTTGCAAAACAAAAGACCGTATCTCACACAAAACAACATCCTTTTGCTTGGCATTGGAGTTGGATACACATCCTTGATGGGGAAAGAGGTCCCCCACGTTACAACCAAGGCCAGAGGATGCCTCACAGCAGTCACCAAAAGATCAAACCCCAAGAAGTATCACAGGCCACTGAGAAAGACAAATACCCTAAAAATGCTTGAGGGTTTGCATTCAGGTGCAATAGTTTCTAGCAGAGCTTTCAGGGCCACCACTTGCACTGCTGATGAAAATTAGGAATCAGAAAGGCATAGAAATTTTTTCAGCCTTTTTAAAAAACAGGATCTTTCTAGTTTCTGAAATAATACTTATGTAACACCTCTCTAGGAAAACATTTTCAGGCAACTTATTACCTAAAAATACCATTATTCATGTAAAAAAAAAAAAACCAGGCCTTGCTTAAAATTTGCTGTGTAACACTGTGCTTAGTATTTCTTGTGAAAGAATTTTGTTAAGTTCTTTATCTGGAAAAGTAGGCACACAAACTAAGTTCTGCATTTTGCTCCCATGACTTTTACAGCCTTTCTTTGCAAAAAGGATACATTAAAAAGAAGCCTGTGTACAATAAACTCTCTATAAGCTATGCTCAAATGCAAGTGCAATCAAGTCCTTAGATATTTAAGATTTTTCATTAAGTTCACTGCAGCCAGATTCTGAATTGGTCATAAAAGAGTTGAGTCCTTTTCCATTAGTTTCTGCTATCAGCTCCAGTAGCATAAGAGCACATTATAGCTACTAAAACAAGCTTTACATAGCATGAAATATCAGGATTTTATGTGTAGAGAGAAAATAACTGGGAAAATAATACAACATAAGTGATATATGGATTCAACTCTCCTCAACAATAGTTTTTGTTCTATTCAAAGATAAGAAACTCCACTGGATTGCTGTATTGTGGGCTTGGATGTACAGAAGACCATTTTCTACTGTATTTTGAACAGAAAGGAAGTATCTATGGACACACATCCACAACAAGAAAGAGAGGACACCCAAGGAAAATGCTTTAGAAATGACTGTGTATTATCAGCTAGTACAACAAGTTAAGTAAAGGCTGAGTTAAATAAATGGATTTTCAATATTTGTGGCTAGAGGCTTCTGAATCAGAATACTTCAGTAATTAGCTCAGATGAAATTTAATTACTCATAGAATTACCAATGTCTTCATTAGTAACTGGTCCTTTGGTATGGATTTTCACATAAATCTCTTTCCATACCATCTCTAATTGAACATAAACAAACCAAAGCCTGGTGTAAACCCAGTCAACATACACAAATTAAGCCAGTATTTATGCTAGATCTTATTTTCTCTGAACTCCAATACCCATTTACATTGCCTAATAAAGAATCAAATGTGACAGTAATGCTTAGCTGGTCGCCTGCCAAGACACTTGATGGCGAGTCCTTGCCTAACTTAAGGATATAAATTGATACGGCAGATCCTCCCGCTCCAAACCTAAGGCAGCCACTTTGCCCTAATCCCAGGCTTCATGTTATGAATTAAACATCAAGACACATTTTCAAGAAAGAGCTTGGGAAGCCCCAGGGTGGCGAGGGGAGCAGCGGTGCCACGGGATGCCAGGTGTCTCCCTGCCCTCCAGTGCCAGCAGCCCTGTGCTACCCCAAGGGAATGAAAGCCCATGCACAGGGGGATGTCCTGTTGGGAAGCGGGTGACACTGGCAGCTGCAGCTGAGGCACTGCCACATAGCCTTGGTCTCCTCATGGAGAGGAGCTTCAGATTGCTGACAGATGGATGTTTCTGTACTTGAGCAAAAAATCTTCAGTAGTGATGCACCTCTCTGTTCCCCCAAAATAAGCACAAAACCCACAGAGGGAAGAAAGGACAGGAGCACTTCCATGCAATGGCTGGAGATGGCAGGTACAGGAAGCAACAGTCTCAGGTACCACAGAAGGCAACCAGCAAGGTGCTTCTGCTCCAGGAGAGGGTTCTAAACATCCAAGGCCAGGAGTCACTACTTTCAGACTGATTTGGTTTGAGGGCCTGGGGAGAAACAAATGCTGTGCCTTATTCACAACTTGTCCATGTTGCTAAAACAGCAACTTAGGGAATGGCATTGCTCCAGGCTCTACTAATACTGTGCATTCAGGAGACAGGACATAGCATCTGGTATCTTCCCAGAAACACAAGACCATTTCCAGGACTCAAACTTCCTTAAGAAACAATCATACTTTCCTACCCTTCTACCGAAATAATATGCAAATCCTGTCCACTGTATCCTACACATTGCACATTAATGGAGGAAGACAGACACATAGAAAATTTATATTAATATTATTTAAACAATTAAATTATTCTTGTTCTTGGAGCTATTGATACCACTTATACAAGTATGCAGTGAAATGAATTATGTTTTATTATACGTAGGATTTCTCAGCATGAGAAAATTCCATTCCAAGGAAAAGCCCCCCTGAAGAAGAGGCCTGCAGTCAATCTCAAAATACAGCCATGGAATGGTTTGGGTTAAAGAGGCCTTAAAGATCATTCAGCTGCAACCCCCCTGTCATGGAGAGGGACACCTTTCCCTAGACCAGGTAGCTCAGAGCCCACCCAGCCTGGCCCTGAACACTCCCAGGGATGGGGCATCAATGATTTCTCATGGGAATGTCATTACTTATTCCAGTTTATAATCCAAACATTACTCTTAAGGCAAATCATATTACCATATTAATAGACTTCCTTTTTCCCTCTAAAGAAAGGAAAACCCCCAAGCAGTTCCTTGTACAGCATGGAGAAATGATGTATAGCGATGTGATGTTAGCACAACATGCTGGTTGCCTCCATCCACATGGATTTAAAACTTGTGTACTTCCACCAGGAAACTTCGAAGATGGTGAGAAAAAAGTTTTAAAATACCCATCACCATCCTTTATATGTATTTCTACTACAAATCTGACTTACTTACGCCTTGATTTACTTACAAAGTACTTGCAGCTTCCTTTGATATTAATTTGATTTTCTTTTTTTGCCTCCTCATCCTTGGAAGAAAGTCATTATTACCTCTCAACAAGCTAAGCTAACCTAATACAAGCGCCCTAATGGAAATATCTGTTTTAACCTATGACAGTTATTACTGTGAAAACAAGAAGAATTAGAACCATTTGTTTTCATGCTTTTACAGGGAGAAGAGACTGCTGCCTTCAGCAAGCTTGCAGAGCATCCTCACTGAAATGCTTTCTGGATTTTTCTGTGGAATTCAATTAGAATGCATTACTTCCCAGCACCACCTCAGCAAGAGCCACCTCTTCTAACAACTACTTAGTAACATTTTCACAGTATTAATGTATTTAGATGATCTGTATCCAGCCTTAGCAAAAAATCCCCCCCTGCAAGTTCCACACACTTTGAAATATGCTCTCTTGAAGAGGTGTGCTAGAAGCTAATCATTTTGGGCTGATTCTAGAAGTGTCCCAAGTATCAGATCTAGGAAACACTGAGGAATATGCAGAGTTTCTCCTTTTTAAGAGGAAAAATTATTGAAACACATGCAATCTGTTACCAGAAAGTCACAGGCCTTTTCAGTGGCTAGCCTTGTAAAGGACAACAGACTCTAATTAGACAGGATTCAAAAATGGTAAGATTTAACAGCCAGCTGGGGTAGACAAAAAAAATCACTGCTTTCCCTCAGAGCTGATGTAAGAAAGACTGTACACAACAGAGAGCCCAAAAGCAGCCAAATGCTTTGCTATTGAATTATAGTCTTATCAGAATTGTAGCAAATTTTACATATTTAGGCTCTATTAATAAAAGTGTAGCTGTCCATCTTATTTGAGGACTTACAAAGTTAAATCTTGCAGGTGTTGACTTACTCATGGCCTGTGTGTATGACATCCTTCATCACATTTACCCTGCATGTTACTCCTTTTCAGCTTGAAAACAGTCATAAAATCAGATCTTTAGAAGGGTTTGGGTGAAGGAAAGCAGAATTTCTCATGTAAAAAGATAGCACAAAAAAATCCAGGAGACAAAATGATAAAGCAATTTGCCATAGAAGAAACAGGTGCACACAAATATTCATGACTATTGAAGGCAGATTAACACTTATACTATTAAAAGCAGTAAAAACACAGAGTCACATGCAATATATAGAGAAGACACCTTTTGCATATAATTTTTTTTTTTGACTGGTGGTTGTAAGGCTTTTTTTGACCAAGCTAAAATTCCATCAGATAGGGGGCCAACTTGGCAAAATATTCATGGCTTCAGAAATTTGACCAGAGCTGGAACACCTAACTTGCCTGTTCAGCTGAACAGGGGCAAGCGGTATGTGCTATGAATTCAGAATGTCTAAGCACACTGGAAGCTAAAACAAAGGACTCCTCACAACAAATACCTTACTCCTCACACAGGGTCTATAAGGACAAAGATTTGGAGGAGTGGGGGATTCTAAAGCTTCCACTGCATTTCAAGTCAGAGATAATGACAGTGACCTGCCAGATGAAGTTAGCAGTTTCCCAGGAAGCCTGTCATGCTTGTGTTTATTTTTCTTAACAGATATGTATGAGCCCATGCTGTGTACAGTGGCACTTCAAACACGGCATCTGCCTCCTGATTTGTACAAGAATGAACATATTTGTTAAGCTCATCCTGCCGTTGATGGACGGCCCAGTGAAACAATCACAGTTTGCCTGTCACACACACGCATAAATTAATATGCAAAATTACATTTAGAATTGCAAGTGCCCTCCTCCTCATGTTTTTAAGATAGTCTAGAGAGCAATGATAATTCTACATCTCCCAAATATTTGTGTTGCAGAGGTGTCTGCACATGTTCCTGGGCTGCCTCTGCTAGCTGAGCCTGCTTTGAGCAGGGAGGGTGGCACAGATGACCTTTACAGCCTCAGCCATTGTAAGAAGACCTGACCACTTTCTATACACTGCTCAACATCTTATCTTTTCTGCTTCAACTGAGATTTTAAGGGAAAAAAGTATGAAATTACTTTACAAGAGACACTTGAAGCTTTAGACTCAAGTGGACAGTGCTAAGTATAAATATCATGAAACCTGAAGCCCCACGTTTCTTGAAGTTCTCTTGGGAGCTTTATACTAGTCTAAAGCAAAACACTAAAAGTTTTATAGCATGTGATTTATGAGTCTTACCATTGAAGACAAATTTTCAAAGTGCACTTCACGAACCGATCTCCCATGTAAATGGGATTATTCATTCGTTTCAAATTAATAAATAATAAAATCTTGCATCAAATCAAGCCAGCAGAAAGTGCTTGGCACATACACATATCTGTATCTGCAATCTTACAATATACATAAAAAAGAATTGCCCTAGGCTACTTTTTTATCATAGAGAAATATGAGAGGTTTTATTACTGGTAATGATCAATGCCAGAGTTTTCGAAAGAAACAGATTTCAGAAAGATCATAAAGAGCATGGCATGCTTTGGACTCTATGGAACACAATATTGCTTTTCAGCAAAATAAAACTTCAGTTCTTCTCAATAAGGTTTTGCTTTTATGGTTAAAGCATTTCTGTATTATTTGCCTGAAATTAGCAACAAAAAAAATCTATCACATTATTTTCCCCTACTTTTAACACAGACTGAAAAAATTGAAAATATTAATTTTCACAGTGATAGGTTTAAACAGATAAGAAATAATCTACATTTTCTACTACGTATTAGAATAATGGAAACAACATTCTTCCCCATGTATTTTTAATGATATGACCCAACAACTATGAAGCATAGTCACAAAGCACAGTCACAAAGCAAACCTAAGTTTTTTAGCAAGATGAGAAAGCTGTGACTTATTTTATCTGATCCAGAAATGAGCTGTCAAAGTTAAATTGTTATGTAATTAATTGTGCATTTGCTAGCAATTTTAAACTGTGAATGAAAAACTGTTCTGAAATTGCAAATCACTGAACACTTTCATCTAATACAGGAGATAATTCTTTGAAGACCACTTTCCCTGAACCGAGTGTTAATGAGAAGTTCCTCACCTTAATAAAATGTCACCCAATAGGTATAACCAAATAATTTTCCTTTTTAAAAAATAACACTTCTTAGCCCTCACTGGATGGATTCCAGAACTGGTGTTGAGGTACAGAAAAATTCAAGAGCCCCAGAAAAATCACCTCCAGAGTGGGCACTGAAATGGCCTACTCAGTTCTAGGCACAAATTGCAATTAACTAATCCGCATGCAAGGCACTGCATAGGACAGTGCCTTTATATTCCCACAGAGCTGGAGTTCAGTAGTCTTTGGTTGCTCTGCAGTTCCTTCAAAGCAGAGTTAGAAGGGCTATTGATGACCTTTTCTCTTTCCTTCACTCTTCACACCAAGGACGCCACTTTCCACCTCTCCCTGGCCCTTCTCTGTCCTCACAAGATTCAGTAGTTACTGACCATCACTTGTTCTGATACATTTTGAGTTTTCCCCAGATTTTTTTCTTTTAGAAGCTAAGAATTGGTGTCTTTACTCTTTACCAAGAGTAAAGTCAACTTGAGAGGACTTTTACTGGCTTTCTTCCAGTGAAGATTTGCCATTCCAAAATCTTTGCTGAGATTTATTTCTCCTGGAGAAGTGAGGATCTAAACACAGAACAGCAAGTGGCAGCAGGAAGAAAAACGAGTATCTGTTCCCAAACATCACACAGCCAGCACAGGAACTGAAAGATGAGAAAAGATTGAATTCATAGGAAAGCAGCTATTAATGCTGGAACCCAGGCTTGGCATCCTTGCTCTAATAAAGCTTTCACAGCACTTATTCATGGAGGGATCTGTTCTTAGAAAGGATAAAATGACTTTGCTGTTGGGTTTGAGTATTTTTTTAAATTCTGTTGTAGAACGAGATGAACCCCAAACAGAAACTGAACACTAAAAGAAACCTTGATTAAAAGCAGATATATTTCAGCCCAATATATCCAAAAAAGCCCATTTGGACTATGAGCTTCCTGCAATATCCTTTCAGATGTTAATTTCAAGTCACCAAGATCTGATAGTTCATGGTTATGGTAACTTTTTCAGATAACTGTATAAAAAATGGACAAAGACAACTGAATCTTGAAATACTTTCATTTAAAATGCAACATAAATAAAACTTCAAGCTCTATTGCAATAAATATACATTAGGACACTTAGTACTTGTACATGTTCCAGGATAAAGTGTTTTATATTACATGCATTGTATCATTCTCCTTACTGCCAATTTTTATTATTTTTCATGAAGCTCATTACCACAATGACTGCCAAGAACATTTTTGAAGCCTCATACATTCTGTTAAAACATCAAGAACACCATATTTTCCAAAATGAAAGACTTTAAATTATATAAAGTGAAACACTTTAAATTGTATGAAGTGGAGGTTTTATTCATATCCTGTCATCTAATAAGTAAATTTGCTTTTTGGAAAGGAAAATAAAAGGAAAGGAAAATAAAAATTGGGTTTCAGTTGTGCCAGGAAAATTATTAATTCCTACACAATGGGAAGTGAGTCCTAAACCACCTGGAACAAAAGTTGCCACAGCATTACACACACACTCTTTAGAAAGTTCTCATTATTCAATACTCAAGCCTCCTGGAAAGCCATTCTTGAGGATTCAACCTGTAGCAAATTGCAAACACTGAACCTTCTTCCTAAAACAAACCAGTCACATAAAGCACACACCTGATCTCAGAAGCATTCTTCCTATATAGCTATTTATGGCCCAATAAATAGCATGATGTTGAAAAGTTTTCTACATCTTGAGTTGCATTAGGCCATTAATTCAAGCATTTAACATGGAGATTGTCTCAGCTTTCTCTTAATTTTTCATGTAATAAAAATATAACATTGATTTTACAACACAAGTTCTACTAGGAAGGTAAAGCTACACTCAGCACCTGCTCTCACCCTTTTCACTGATTTTTGGTTGGTTAAGCTATGAGAACTGAAGGCTAATAGTGTTACTTGTGCTCTTCTTGTATGGAACAGGAGACCTTTTATTATTCAGGTATTGTGTTCATCTCCTGCACCAGATCAAATTCTCTGTGCATTGCTCCCCTATATGGAACAATTCATTTCCTGCTCCCCATAGAACTTTTTCAACAAAAGCAGGTTTTTCACCTCTCAAAGGTGCAGAATAACAATCCTGGGGGAAAAGAGCAACAGAAAACAGAGTCCACAGGAAAGAGATCTTTTTCAGGTCACAAGAGAGTCATGCAAATAACCTTAGGCAAATTCATGCAAATTACTCAGGAGGAAAAAACCTAAGTTTATGCTTGGATAGTTCACATTTTTTCATGAGAATTCTCAAGCCCTTTTATCACTTTATCCCAAAAACCTCATGGATTTTGTCACTTCAGTGGTAAGAACCCTTTTTTCCTTGGCTACTTAGCACTGATACCACAAATTTTCTGCTTCCTCATTAGTAATAGCTATTCTGCTCAAGTTATATCCTCCTGTACTTAATGTTGAAATTAGTCTTGCCTTCTGTTGCACGATTTCTGAGAATTACATTGTAGTGGAATCTATAATGATGATGTCTTCTATTTAATTGTTTGAGTTACCTTGGCTCTCTCTGCACTAGGCAAGACATGAAGTGTTTTCTGATTACTGGCCACAAAGTGCAACGTCTGCATGCCTAATAACTTATACTTTTTGTGAAAGTCCAGAAAGGCTAATTCTAAAGAAAAACACAGTATTTGTAGGTTGCATTAACTGTGCAGTGCCTTTGCCTTCAAGAGGGATTTATGACAAATGGAAATATAATTGATTGAAAGCAAAGAATGCTTTGTGATTGAATTTAAACTCCACAGCTCATGCAGAAGTTCAAGGTGGTGTGTGCAGCTGCCTTTTTTCAGATTTCACTTTACAATTAGCCAGTACCTGAGGAGAGAATATCTTCAAGAAAGACTCTCCTAAGTTTCTTTCCCATCAAGAGTTTCTGCAAAGGGTGTTGCCTCGACAAATTAAGACCTCTTTTTAAAAAATGTAATATATTATTGGTTTACAGCTTTTTTTAAAAAAGCTACTTGCCAATTTTAAAGTGGGTAATATTAACTATTCCATTAAAAACAAAACAAATCCTCCCTTTAAAATACAGTGTTGCTATCCATTAGCAAAGCTGCATAATGTACAAGAGAGAAAGGTTAAGTACTAAATCATGTTCAATCACTATAAAAAACTACTGGTACTTTGATAGGGTAAAGGTACATACTGTGCTTTCAAATGCATTTTGAGAACATTATTACGAGACAAACAGCAGTCACTTTGCATTAAGGCTGATGCTTCTTTCACTAAAGCCTTCCAAAACAGGCTGCTGAACCAAAAACAAGACTTCTCTTTCCAGTTCAACCCTTTTATTCATGCACAGGTGTATATACAAACCACTTTTCCACCTAGAGCATCCAATTTGCATAGGCAGAAGTGAGAGCACGAGTTTTAGGTATACCATTCACACACATTTCCAGCACAGTACGTCTTGGCCTCAAGAACAAAGGGTTTGGGTTTGTTGTTTCCAAAAACTCACTCAAATGTCTCTAAGTGCCTTCACACACCTACAGTGAGGATACAAACACAGGTCTAGCCCCATCATTACTTAGCTTCTTCATCACTTAACTCAAATATCCACTAGAATTCCACAGTGAGGAAGCACCAAGACAGAAGGAATAACTACAATGTAACACAAAATGCCTAGACAGCTTTGGTTGTCCTATCCCAAATTATTCTCACTATATCACCTGAACTTATAACAGGTATTTGTGCACAAGCAAAGATTTCTTAAGCTTGTCACCTGAGTTTAGTCTAGATTTGGATGCAAGCACAGGTCTGTCAGAGACTCAACACTGTTAAAGCATGAATACATTACCTGCAGCTTTGTACATTCATTTATTTAAAGGTGAGTTTAAAAGACAGATGCAAGACTTTCAGATAGCAGAAGTTACCAGGAAACCAAAACCCTGCAAGGCAACTCACAGCAGACACTCAGAACAAATCTCAACTTTCTTCCTCTGAGCATGAAAACCCATCCTACCCTGCTGGGCTGTGCCACAGGCTCTGGATGGGCTGGGTGACCTGGGAGCTGGATGTGCACAAGGCTGGTGTGGGCAGCACCCCTGAGGCAGCAGTGTCACCTGGATCCCATTCCACCACCCCATGGGAATACTCCTCTGCCCACAGGGAGTCACAAGCCAGGTTACACACATGAAATTGGCAGATTTGGCAGTGCTGAATGTAAGTCATGTCACCACAGCACCCATGTACCATTTCAGGACCAGCTGAGGTGTGAGATTTGGAACCAGTTCCAAGGCTCTCGATTTCTACACACAGTTTTTATTTCTCTGGTTTTACACTTTTTAAAGCCAAAATCACTGCCAGTCATTTCGTACCATAAAACTATGCATGTGCACACATACACACTCCATATATACAAAATGCTTTTCCTTACCTTGTCGCAGAGACAGCTGAGCTAGAGAAAGATACTGACACACAGCTGCTTTAGCCCACAGCAAAGTGCAGTATTTGGAAAGAGATACCACAGCTTAGGCTTCAGAGTCAAAACACATCACCGGGATGGGTTTGGGAAGAAATCTCAGATATCCTCAGTCTGCCTTCCTTCCCTACTAACAAGCCACAGCAATCTCAGGACTGAGGGAAAGACGTTGTTCATTCATTTTGAGTATGTTTTGAGGAACATTTGGGCTTTGTCACCAGCACAGGCAAAAGAAGGTGAAATTGAGGCAGTTTCAATGTTTGTCCTCAGCTACAAGCACTCACCTTATGACTCTGAAGTCTAGCAGACTCCCTTTTTCTATTCCTGAATGTACATTGATATATACTCCTGTATATCATGCTGCCTGCTTTATCGTTGATTAAAGTTACGAAATGCAAAAAGAAAACAAAAAAAATGCATACTTACACACAACACTGTTTAAATTCAAAAGTTAAGGTGCTTTTCCCCCATTAGACCTGTGTTGGGGGGAAAAAAAGTTCCTGCAGGCAGGGGGTCAGAGCTTGGCCAGCCAGCAACACCCACTGCTTTCTAGCACATTGTTTGAGCTCTGAAGCCTGTCGGCTGTAGCACATTGCACAGCCTTTATGCCTGATGATTAAATAAAGCAACCTGTCATCACTGCACCCTGACAGCTTTTTAAAAATAAAAAGATTTGAAAGGCACATCTTGGGCAGGAAGCATGCACCCAAGACCACCAGCACTACTGCTGTGTACTTCAGAGAGCAGATTTTGTTTTATCCAGCATCTCTAGAGCTTCAAAGAGAGCACCTGCTTCATCTATACAGCAGTGAAATTCCAGATATTAAGCAACATTAACTTCTTTTACAAGTCTGAACGTTATTAGATTCCAGGACTCCTTATTCATCTTCTGTCTTAAATATCAATACTAACACTATTTGTGGATATCACTGAACAGTAATTACCTGCTTATTGTTCAAGTAACTTCAGACTTCCAGATATATAGTTTCTAAGTTCACCAAGAAAAACAAGTCTGTTTCAAAATACTCTTCAAATTACTCAAGGATCAATGTTAGAGATAAGTATTTTTCTAAATTTACTTCTGTGTACAAAATATAGGCCAAAATTTACTCCTCTGAAGACAGTGACGTCAACCTGCAATATTCAGGTAAATGAGAAAAGCAGAGTAGATGCAAAATGCTAAAAACTACACATTTGTTCTATTGTGCTAGAGTGCAAAATAAATTAAAACAGTTTCTTCCTTACTCCAGTCTCTCCTGGACACTTACACTGGGTAGAATGAAGTATCTAGTCCTAAGCTACACATGAACAGAGGAAAATGCAGCACCATGGACTTCAAAAACCAGAGAATTCTTGGGATGGGTTAATGTGTAAAAAGAGACAGATTAGAAAGAGCTGTTGAAAAACAAAGGGTTTTCAATTTAAGTTTACTATTCCAATTGGAAATGGAAGTGGAACAAATGTTGATTTCTTTCTAACTTCCATAGCAACCCACTCACGCTGAAGTTATGTGACTCAGAAGCTGTTTTCTTTAAATGCAGCCATATGGCTTTTAAACACTTTTGGTTCTATGCCCAGACACAGAATCATTATTTCTTCGTTTTATTGTCCTGATAGACTCCCAATAACCAAACTTTATAATTAGTATTAATTTTGCTCAAATTAATCAGAAATTACATTTCTCAGTTTCCTCCAAGGCATGCCCAAAGGGCTTTACTTTTTACTTTAGAAAAATAGTGCTAACAGAAAACCACAGCAAAATTACAGATATATCCAGAAACCTAAAGGTCTTGCATTTTTAAAATACTTTATGTATGTAATTATGCCAAAAAATACTTGTTCCTTGTTTATAATTTACTACTTCATTGCCATTAGAAGTTCACATTTCTCAAGTGAAGGTTCAAGCAATGCAGAGCAGTTGAAATAAGTATATGCTCAAAAGTCTACACTACACTTCCATCAGAGTACAAAGTCTACCAGGACTGAAACACAGCCAGTTTTATTATACTAGACGTGCTTAGAGATGTTTAATATTCAAAAGCTGTGCAACAACCTAGCAAAGTTATTTAAAATTAAAGCAAAATCACATGATCATGGTCGATATCCTTTTTAAACTAAGGGCTACTGCCAATTTTAGGAAGGCATTTTGCATTCTAGAGTGTTTTGTCATACTATTTGCATTTTTCTACAATTTGGTAGTTACAATTCGGAAATTATTAGAAAACAAACACACAGAACTACGTGACTAAAGGTCAGGTCAGAGATCAAGACTATCTTGTCATCAGCCAGAAACTCAGAGAGGGTTTAGAACCACGTAAAGAATATTTCACAGCACAGGTGCCCACACATTGCCCACTTTGACAACAAACTCTTTCAAGATGCTGTATATCTGTTTCTTTTCAATGCCATTCATCAGCATTTCATAAAACAGGAAAAATTTACCACACCCATCCCATTTTAGCACAATACCACAAAACAGTCAGTCTTCAAATATATCTGGTTTTCCAATTCAAAGATTATAATGTCAAAATGCATGCTTTAGAAAAGCAACACTCCTTTTTGTACAAATACAATTTATATCACAGGAAAGCCGGCTACTACCTGCAAGACACTCATGACACTTTCCTGCTAAAGTCCTATACAGGCTGCCAAGTTGGCTTTTAGGATCTGTGGAGGCAACACACAAGTTCCACAGAAGTTGCCAGCAGAACTGCAGTGCAGTTTACACCCAATTCCTACCTCTAAAACTGCACCAAGCAAGCAAGAACACCATTATCCTTCCAACAGGCAAGAATTCTTCCTGTAGCCCACACTGCCTGGGGAAAAGGACCTAGCAAAGGCTGCACACACTAACCAGCATCATGCTTGTAGCCAGTGGCCAGAGTAATAGAGAACAGAGAGGCTCTAGAGGAAAACATACAGCATTTTCCACACTTGAGGAGTAAATTAAGGACATGGAATATCAGCCCGCATGTAACATGTATGTCCTGAAGGCCTGATAAAGGAATTCCTCAAAAAGGCATGCCTATGCACTTCCCTTTAATTTCAGTGCCTCAAAATGACATTTTTGCCCTTTCCCAGTTTGAACACACACACAACACACAAATATCTTTTATTCTAAATATATACTAGAAAGTACAATAGCCTGGTTTTACCTATCTTGTTAGCAGCCCTCAGATCAGAAACATGCAATAATGCTTCATTTTTCAAAACTGAAAAGCCAAGACTACTTCTTTTGCCTGTCTGCATCTCTACAGCTGTTATTATGCACCACCATCAGTGAGTGAGACAGGAATGCAACAGGGAAATTATTTATAGCATGGCCACAAAAGCCTTTCTGAATATAGCAGATATCACAGCCAAACAACACAAATAATCCATGTCTATAATCTCTTAAACAGCTACTTCTCCACACCTAGAGAGCCAGCAACAGATACAAAGGGAAGATTTATTTCAAGGCACACTTCAATCACTGAGCACATGAAAACAGATTCAAGCACCTGGATAATCCCTGAAGGCAGCAAGACATCATTTTCCAAACAGAATTTGACTTCTCCACCAAAGTCCTTCAGGTTTTTATATCCCTAATTCTTGTCAGATGTTCACAGAAGTCCAGCCCTTGATCAAACAGCCTTCTTTCTCCAACCAATGCTATGCACTACCATGCCAATAGCAAATTGCAGTAAATGATCTTCACTTACCTTGTCCTTGTCCACTGATCTGGTGACCCCACAGCATCAGAATTATGACCAATATCCAGTGCATCTGCCCAGCTACTCTGCCACTTCCTTGTCTTCCAGCCATTGCATTATTGGATGCTGTGCAAAGAAATACTATTTAATGTTTTCGTTATAACTCTTGGGAAATATACCTTTGGGTGACAGAAAGTAAAAAATTCCCATAAACTTCCTCAGTACACATCTATAACTCTACTTTAATAAATACTCACTGGTAAAAATGCTTTTTCATTCAGAACCTCTCTGACTGTTTGCTCAAGACTGTCACCTCATAGGCTACAACAAAACCAAAATAAGCTGCTTTGAAAATGCTTGAATTTTCCTTTCACACAGAAGGCCTGACCTTCACCAAAAATCTCCCAGATCCAGCCAGATTTAAAAGTCCTGAACAAGCAGCACTTCGCTGAGTCTCTTAGAAGGCTTATTGTATTGCATAGAAAATTTCCTGAGGTAAAACCCCTCAACGTACTTAAAACTTGAATTTTTTAAAAACTTGGGTTTTACAACACTGAGATGTGCTAGCAGTTGCTTTTCATTGTGGGTTTTTAGGGACCAACTGTGCCTCCCAGTCACCATGTTTTTCACATTACAGAATGATTTGTGTTGGAAGCAACCTCAAAGCCCATCTCTTTCCAACCCCCCTGCCATGGGCAGGGACACCTTCCACTATCCCAGGTTTCTCAGAGCTCCATCCAGCCTGGCTTTGAACACTTCCAGGGATGTACAGCCACAGCTTCTGTGGGCATCATCACTGGCACTGGAAACATTTACCTATTTATTATTCCCCACCACACCTCCTCTTATAGCACTCTGACTCAGACCTGCTCCATCAGAACAACTGTTTAATCAAATACTGATTTGTTAGAACTGTACAAATTACACTGGACTGGCTGGAAAATAGAGAATTTCATTTCTAGTCTAAAGCATAGGCAGCTATCACAGAAATTGGCATATGAACATTTGGGAATTTTATCCAACACATGGGAAAACTTGCAACAATAAGTAGTTTTTAAAATGATGGTATTGTAAAAAAATTTTTGTGGTTTTTTTCATTATAAAGAGCTATAAAATCCTTGTGAACAGAACAATTAAAAAAAAACTTACAAAAAACCAGGGAAAACACTACACTAACAGAAGGGTATGTTTACATTTTGACTGATTTAGCATACTTTTAGAATGTTGATATCACAGTAATTTTTAAAGAAGCTATTTCCCAAAGTCATGGATGCAGCACCCACCCACAACAAAAGGTTCAACTGAAATTATAACCCATAATTCTCAATTCTGATCGATCATCGCCAGTGAAAAATATCTCTGCTTTATGCAACTTAAACCCCCAGTAATATTTACAGAGTAAAAACCTAAGGAAGGCTACAAAAGCAGACATGTGGAATACTAGACTTCAGTTTCTCCCTTTCTCACCTACCCCCACCCACGGAGGGAAGGCAGGCAGTGGAAGCTCCTATAAGAAGGGTTGTAAGGTTGNCCACAACAAAAGGTTCAACTGAAATTATAACCCATAATTCTCAATTCTGATCGATCATCGCCAGTGAAAAATATCTCTGCTTTATGCAACTTAAACCCCCAGTAATATTTACAGAGTAAAAACCTAAGGAAGGCTACAAAAGCAGACATGTGGAATACTAGACTTCAGTTTCTCCCTTTCTCACCTACCCCCACCCACGGAGGGAAGGCAGGCAGTGGAAGCTCCTATAAGAAGGGTTGTAAGGTTGACTGGTTAAAGGGAAGGGGTAATTTTTCCTGTTTGCTGTGACCCTCAAACTATCACTTTTGTATTTAATCAGTGCTCTAACCATCTGCCCAGAGCACATGAACTTCCTGCAGCTGTTCAGAACAAAAATTGTCTTTTGCTTCAAAACTGGTTGTTGAAGGTAACCCTTTTGCACACAGGAACCGCCCCATTGTTACAAACACCTTGATTTTCTCGTGAAGAGCCTGTTTGAGGCCCCCTAGAGCTGCTGTTATTTCAGCAAAACAGTGCCCTCCCCAGCCAGCGCACACAATTCCTGTCTATCTCCTCTCAGGCATATGGAGGGAAGAGAGAAAGGGATGCTAAAAGGCTTTGTTTGTTATGGCCTTGTCTTTTTTAGACTATTTAACCACCACAGGAAAGGAGAGGTAAACAACTGAAAATGGGAATTCCAAAACAAAAACGTAGAAAAATTAATACAAATAAATGTCCTAAAAATATATGCATGTTATCACTTCAAGGTCAAAGAAATAGTTTTGTAAAATCAGTATCTTGAAAAAGAGATGTTCTGTTCCATGACTATCCTCTCCTCAAACTAACAGACACATTCTTGATGCTCAGCCCAAGCGAACAGATGGTATTCAATTAGTTATTTACCTACGCTACAATTAATTAAAATGTCCAAGATAATTTTTGTTTTGACTGTGTCTACAGAAAGCTAGAGTTCCACAAGAAGCTGGCATTTGTATCTACAGCCCTGCTAGCTGTAATATAAATATTATAACTAAGAAAGCATTAAGATGCTTTCCAGGACCTAAAGGCCTTTTCCAAGGGCATGTAGGGATAGAACAAGGGGGAATGCCCTCAGATTGTAAGAGAGTGGGTTGAGATTAGATATTGGGAAGAAATTCTTCACTTTGAGGCTTTTGAGGCCCTGGCACAGGTTGCCCGGGGAAGCTGTGGCTGTCCCATCCCTGGAAGTGTTCAAGGCCAGGTTGGATGGGGCTCTGAGAAACCTGGTCCAGTGGAAGGTGTCCCTGCCCACGGCAGGGGGTTGGGACATGTTGGAACAACACAAACGACTCCAAGATTATATCACAACCTCACCAGAAAATTTTAAAAAAACTTAACTTTAACTTGAAAAAGTTTTTTTAACTTTTAAAAAAGATTTTTTTTACTTGAAAGTCCATAACTATTAGGCAGCAGAAAACAGCCACCTTACTAGCAGGAAAGTTAGACACCATANCCACAGGAAAGGAGAGGTAAACAACTGAAAATGGGAATTCCAAAACAAAAACGTAGAAAAATTAATACAAATAAATGTCCTAAAAATATATGCATGTTATCACTTCAAGGTCAAAGAAATAGTTTTGTAAAATCAGTATCTTGAAAAAGAGATGTTCTCTTCCATGACTATCCTCTCCTCAAACTAACAGACACATTCTTGATGCTCAGCCCAAGCGAACAGATGGTATTCAATTAGTTATTTACCTACGCTACAATTAATTAAAATGTCCAAGATAATTTTTGTTTTGACTGTGTCTACAGAAAGCTAGAGTTCCACAAGAAGCTGGCATTTGTATCTACAGCCCTGCTAGCTGTAATATAAATATTATAACTAAGAAAGCATTAAGATGCTTTCCAGGACCTAAAGGCCTTTTCCAAGGGCATGTAGGGATAGAACAAGGGGGAATGCCCTCAGATTGTAAGAGAGTGGGTTGAGATTAGATATTGGGAAGAAATTCTTCACTTTGAGGCTTTTGAGGCCCTGGCACAGGTTGCCCGGGGAAGCTGTGGCTGTCCCATCCCTGGAAGTGTTCAAGGCTCTGAGAAACCTGGTCCAGTGGAAGGTGTCCCTGCCCACGGCAGGGGGTTGGGACATGTTGGAACAACACAAACGACTCCAAGATTATATCACAACCTCACCAGAAAATTTTAAAAAAACTTAACTTTAACTTGAAAAAGTTTTTTTAACTTTTAAAAAAGATTTTTTTTACTTGAAAGTCCATAACTATTAGGCAGCAGAAAACAGCCACCTTACTAGCAGGAAAGTTAGACACCATATCCATAGTATTCCTATTAAGAATAAAAGAAGCAAAAATTGTAAGGTTTTATTTTGGATCCAAGAGCCATTTTCATCACAACACAGGAACCATCCCTTAAAGAAATAGCAAGGCAGAAGAGGCTGCAGGGTCTGGGTGAAAGCAGTGCACTTAGCAACGGCAAAAAACTCCAAAGAGAGGGAGGGAATCTAAGCCTTA
Source organism: Nicator chloris (assembly GCA_013400495.1). Taxonomy (NCBI): domain Eukaryota; kingdom Metazoa; phylum Chordata; class Aves; order Passeriformes; family Pycnonotidae; genus Nicator; species Nicator chloris. Next base: position 43,221 of record WAAE01015273.1, read on the forward strand.
AAGATATTATTCCTGTCATATTTCTTGTCTTCTATGAGAAAACTTGTAAAGGGAAAGAGGCAAAGAAGAGTAACTGACACATATGTAACTTAAAGTTCAAACTACAGCTTCCATTTCCCAAAGAAAATTCAACAGGAGGCTTTCATTACAGAAGCAGAAAACTGCCTCAGATGCAAAACCATTAATCCCCTCTGAGTCCTGAGCCTCACTTTTCCCACAGGTGAAAGCAAACAGGTTTACCTCAAACAAACACATTTTTTAATTAAGAACACCTCCTCCAACAAAAAAGTACACTACAGTAAAAAGGCTTAACTAGCAAGTCTGTAATTAACCTTTATAGCATTTGGGTTCACACTAGGGCTTCTTCAGCCCCTCAAATACAGGAATAAAATGACCAAGGACAGAATCAAGCAATAAGTATTTCAAATTAATAGGAACAGCAGATGCAACAGGTCTAGAGAGGCAGAGGGCAGGAAAAAGTCCTCTTTGCTCACCTTTCCTTTAGTTATCCTGTAAGGAGGTGAGCAGAAATTACAATTACACAAAAAATTATTTTAAAAGCAAGTTTTTGTTGTTGCAAGGCCTACTGAAGGTAAACTAAGAGATACATGAATCACATCCTCCAAAGGAACAAAAACATTTATTAACTACTCTAACTTCACAGAGAAGAATCTATTTTTATATTACCCTCCAAAGCTGCTATAAGAGAAAAAAAAATACACTAGGCTAAGAGGGAAATAAAAACTTACCCACAGATAGTCTTTCTTCTTATTCCTTCTGAATCAACAACTCCCCCTGCACAAGCAGAAGAAGAGCCCAGCCCACCTCCCACACCTTTTATAGCCCATCCAAACAAGAGCCAGCTGAATTAAATAACATCTCAACCTTAATGCAGCTGTGCTCACACATATCCTGCACCAAAACGCACATGGGAAAAATAATAAAATACCTACCACCACTCTCTATTTTACTCTTTTTTTTTTTCTCCTCTAAACCTCAGCATGTATAACTCTACCTGATAAATAGCCATGAGACTGACCAGCTTCATAGCCAAGAGAAAATGGCAAGAGGACCTTCTTCACATTTATTGACAATTAACTGTAACTAATTTAGAGTGAACCAGGTGCAGTCAGTTGGCAGGAAATCAGGGAACATGGATAAATCTGTCATATAAAGGACTGTAACAAAGTCTGAAGTTTGTTTTAGATGAGGCTTCTGCTGAAGTAGTGTTGGCATGAAAAGCTGGGAGGCTTTCAGCTGCGTTTCCAGAGATTTGTTGCCATCTCAATGGCATGATTCATTAAAATCCATAGGCTTTGCAGAATTTGGTTTGTGGGTGGCAACAATGTACCTGTATTTTGCTTTCTTTCTGTTACTGCCTGGATTATTTTATGTGCTTTTGTCTTGTTTGAATCACTGAGTATATCAACTATGTAGACTCAAGTATCCGTTTTGGTAAAATTAATTTAAAAGTTTCTCTACAAAGCTATATTTAAAAAAAAATATTTATTCTATGCAAGCATACACTTTATAAATCTTTAGCAAATGACAAAATAAAATATGCCACCTTCCTGGCAAATGATGGGAATGTCATTTGCCTCATAAAAGCGGAAGTTACCATTGCAGATGAAGTAGAATTCAGCCACTTAATTATATTTAAAGAACAGCTTTTCTCTCCACACAGCACCTATGAAATATCTGGTAGGGATAGTAGGAAGGGATAAATGGCTTCTCTGGCCATTGTTAATACAGCCAGTCTCACATATCAGCTCGATCTCTCTGAAATGGCAACACGATACAAGAGTTTTATGAGGTACATTAAATGTTTGGAATTATGTAGTTGTGGAAAAAAACTCCAAAATACTGATAAAATATCACCAAACCCACAAAATATCCTATAAATATTTTGAATGCTGATGTCTATTGAAAGTTCAAGGACAGACTAAATTTTTCTAGAACAGTCTATAAAGTCTGAATTGGATGCATTTTTACATCCCTGAGAAAAGATTCTGACCTTCCTTGCATGCACAAAAGTCTATGGTACCAGCAGGCCTGTTTATATCCATGTAACTGAAATCAGAACCTGGTCTGATGCATTTAAAATAATTGAATTTATCACTGATGCCTTACTTTGCCTGTTACAAAGATTGTATTTTTTAACCTCATTTCTGTTAGTGCATTACCAAAGATATTATGAGTACAAGCTCCCTCAGAGGGCCATCTGTGGAACCAGATACTATCTGATGAGGGCCTCCCTGCAGTATCAGGATAGTTTTGCCTGTTTAAATTCAGATGAAACACAAGAGCAGCAAAATAAGGTCCATACCACACCAGAGGTTTCCAGTGCTGCCCTTGCTGGGCCAAAGCACTCCTGCTCCTCACTCCAAGCTGCCAGACACTGTCTTTGTGCACAGAAGATGAAAAGCCATGAGCTGAACAGATAACCGAGGACATCTCTCAGCTTGGAGGCAGCTGTGGCTCAACTGAGATGGCGAATCCATTGCTGGAACACAGGCTCTTGTGACACCAGAACAGGAGCCTCTGCAGATCATGGAATCATAGAACCTTGGAAGGGTTTGAGTTTGAAGGGACCTGCCATGGGCAGTGATGACTTCCACTAGACCAGGTTGCTCAGAGCCCCGACCAACCTGGCCTTGAACACTTCCAGGGATGGGGCAGCCACAGCTTTTCCTGTGCCAGTGCCTCACCATCCTCACAGCAAAGAACTTCTTCCTAATATCTGATCTAAACCTACTCTCTGACAGTTTAACACCATTCCCCTTTGTCCTGTTACTCCAGGCCCTTGTAAATAGTTTGTCTCCATTTTTCCTGTGGGCTCCCTTCAGGTACTGGAAGGCCTCAATTAGGTCACCCCAAAGCCTGCNCTAAACCTCGTGAGATTCCCATGGGCCACCACTTGAGCTTGTCCAGGTCCCTCCCTCCAGAGTGTAAACAGCTCCCCTCAGTTTTGTGTCATCTGGAAGCTTGCTGAGGGTGCACTCGATCCACTATCTGTCATTGATGATGTCTTCTTCAGTTCAGTGTGCCCACCTGAAACTTCTGTGGTGTAATTACAAACTTTCCAAAACATATTTAGTAAGAGAGATTCGGAACATCTGATAGCAATTATTGATTATTCAGTAACATACTAAATCATTAAGTCACTAACTTATAATCAGATTTGCTTTCAGAACCTTTCAAAGTTTAAGTAATTATTGATTCTTCCATACTCTCTGATTAAAATTTAAAGTAAAAAAATGTAAGAGTTGCAATATTTTTAAGATTGAACTTTTTTAACATCAGATTAATGTTATAAAGAAAGCAACATATGTAGTTAGGTGAAATAAATATTACCTACAGACACACTATAACTGTGAGTTAATGGTTCCTGAATGAAGGCAAATGTGTTTTAAGCTGGGCCTTTAGAAACATAG
>WAAE01015274.1:0-15842 GCA_013400495.1 Nicator chloris
TCTTTATGGACTGAGAATTTTTGATTTTAGCAGAGTGCACACAGATATTTACCTTTGCCTGAGGCAGGATATGTTCCTTGTGGCTTTTTGTGCTTTTTATTCTTAGCTACTTTCTTGCTGTGGCAGGGCATAAGATATTAATACTCACTGGAAAAAAATTCAAGTGTGATAATCTTCTTAGGAAAAGCATTCTCAATTCAGGAAATCTCATGAAAAATGTTACGTGCTGTACTGATATTTGATGTTTAATTCTATTTATTTGTTTGTTTATTTGTTTGTTGAGAATTTTTGTGGAAAAAGCCAGTTCTGTTAAATTTAGGTTGACAGACTGATACCGAAGCAATCTTCAATTTTCTTTGCCTCTTTTGGTGTAGCTTTTGATATAACTATTGGAACAAAAATTTCACATCTTGTCTATTTTGGGCTTATTTAGGCTAATTGCATGGAAGTTAATAGCAAATCTATTTCATTGCACTTTTCTCTTAATTGTAATAGTTCTCATGTTAATATCTATGGACAGTACTTTGCTGGTAGTTTTTCTGTGCTCAGCTTTTCCTGAATTTTTACTATGAACAGAACTGAATAGCTGTGGGTTTTAGCAAGTTTTGAAGTTGTATTCATGGGTAAAATTTGTCACATAAAAAAAAAAAGCTAGAGACTTTGGGACTTAGGGAAAACACCTTTCTGCCTCTTTCCCAGACTCCAGATACCACTCCTTCCCATTCCTGGCCCTCGCTCCCCTAATTATCACCACCCATGCAGGTAACAGTCCATTCAGTGAGGTGATGGATAAGGTAGGAGGCTGGGGTGAGGACATAGGGGTTTCTTTCTGTCATTCCTTCTTATTCACTCTTTTCTTCCACTGCTCCTTCTGCCTGAGTCATTTTCTCTGTTCTCTTCTGGGTTATCCACAGTTCTTTCAGAATGCATTTGCTCTCTCATGGGCTCATGCATTGGCCAGAGCCCTGGCGTGTTACCATGGAGCACCTCTTATCACTTTGGCCTTCTTGTCTCTCTCTTGGGCATTCTAAGAGGTGCTACAAACTGCTTCAGCCCTCTCAGTTGTGTCCTGCACTGGGTCCATCATGACCCAGCTAGAACTTGCTGTATCTGTCGGAGCACAACCTCTGAACTCCCTCCCGTGCAACCAGCCCCACTAAAAAAACCTTGCTTTTAATATCCAATACACTTGAGTATGAGAATATTGTGGGAGGGAATGCCAAAAGCCTTGATAAAGACAAGATAATTGCCACCCACTGTTCTCCTCTTGTGCACAAAACTGTAATTTTATCCTGGAATACAGTGGAGTTGGTCAAGCATGATTTACCCTCGGTCAGTCTGTGTGTTACAAATCACCTTTTTCTAATTGAATTTCTAGTTTTACATTCACGTATATTTCTATAACTTTTTCTTTTTTTTTTCCCCTTATTCTTTAATTTTGTCCTGAGGTTTGGGACATAAAGCTGTCATCATTGTGTGACATCCTTATTTAGATTGTTTTCTCTGTCTTTATGTGTATTTCAAAATATAACAATGTTTAGTTGAAATTTCATACTTGTAGAACAGGTTCAATATATAGAAGGAAAACAATATAAAACCTGACAATATAAGATTTAAACTGATAAATTCTCAAACAAATTTACAATCTACTTTATATTTTTCAGCTTTACTTCAAGTAACAATTTCACTTAGCAAAGTTGAGCTCAGTGTGGGTGAATCCAAGTTCTTCACATGTACAGGTATGTATTAATTTTATTTGTAGGTATATAATTTTTGTTAAATTTTGAACTTTTTATGTATTTGTAGCTGAAGTAGTTGTTTCACAATAATAAATTAACATACTGTCATATATTCACATTGACTTGTGAGAACTGTGGCAAATACTAGAACTTTCCTGGCTTCACGTTTCCAGTCTAGGGACTCTTCATTTCACACACTGAATCAGTTTGAATTCTCTGTATCAGTAGAGGGAGTTTATATCTGTTAGGATGCCTTGGTAGTTAAAATATTGTCAATTATTTAAACTAAGGAATTAAATCCTCTCCAAGCCAAGGACACAGCCAAGGAGATTTTTTTTCTGGTGAGGCAGTAATCAGTCAAGAGGAGAAGAATTTGCATTTGCGGATGATTGATATGGATCCTTGATGTTGCTGAGTTGAGATCTTCCGTTGACAGTGACACATAGCCTGACTACACTGACAGTGCAATTGCCTGATGACTTGACCTGTTGACTCAGTCACTGCTGGACAGCCTGCTTCTTTACTATAAGACTTTTTGCACTTTTGTCCTGCTTGTCTTTCTTACAACTCACATAATTTAGAAATTAGCTGACATTATAGAATCACAGAACCACTTAGGTGGAAAAGACCTCTCAGACTGTCAAGTCCAAGTTTTGACTCATCACCACCTTGTCTACTAGAGCATGGCACTGAGTGTCACACCCAGTCATCCCTTGAACACCTCCAGGGTGATTCCACCATCTCCCTGGGTAGCCAGTGCTTGACAACCCTTTCCATGAAAAAATTCTTCCTGAATTTTGCCTAAATTCCTGACACTGCATAGACTGTGTGTTGGGTGGGCATATGCATTGCATGATGTCCTTCCAAATGTCTAAATCTGGATCGGTTTTGGTTTTGTTTGCAGCCATTGGTGAGCCTGAGAACATAGATTGGTACAACCCACAAGGAGAGAAGATTGTTTCTGGCCAGAGGGTGGTTGTTCAGAAGGAAGGGGTCCGGTCCCGCCTTACCATTTATAACGCAAACATAGAAGATGCCGGTATTTACCGGTGCCAAGCTACGGACGCTAAAGGACAAACTCAGGAAGCTACTGTAGTTTTGGAGATTTATCGTAAGTAAAATACTATCAATTAACAAACAAAAGACTGTGTTTTAAAAGCCACTGTGATAGAGAAAGTAAAGCCTCTCAAAATACCATCCCGAGCTTTGAACTTTATCTTCCAAATAATTGCATCTCCTGCGGTTTAGTAAGTAGACGTTATGAAAAAGATTTGAATTAAACAGAGGGCCACTTCTAAGCATTGTAGATTGCTTTTCTCTTGTGTTTTAGAATGCCATCTTATGAGGGTGCACTTTATGCCCCTCAAAGAAATGAGAAAATAGGAGGGAAAAAAATTGATCAGTATAATTCATATTACAAGTGTGTGTACAGTTTACAAATTACACAATATTACAAATATGTGCATAAAGAAAAGTGCAGGAAGTGGAATATATGACATTTTAAAAGTGGAGTTTTTACTGAATTGTTATTTTAATCTCTGTTTTTTGCTATTCTTGGCCTTATGAAAGAGTTTTGAGATAAAGGATTGAAGCTTAGAGTGATAAGTAATCAAAATGGAATTCAATTGCAAGCAACTACTTGAGGAGTATATTTGAAAAATAAATACATTCTATTGTAGTATGAGATTGTCTGAGAGATTTGAGTAGTTTTTTTCTTAGTGTTGAATAACTACATTGTATTGCATTCTTTATATCAATCAAAAATGCCTAAAAGCTGTGCATTAAGCAAGCACAGTGAATATGTAAGGCAAAGTCTTTGTTGGTGAAAGAATGGGACATATGCCAGCAGCTCTTCAGCTGAGTTAGGATCTAATTTCATTGGAGAACAGGTTTTTTAAATGTGAAGGAATTACAATGAGACAGAAAATACAAGCAGAATGTTAAAGCACTTCTGAGAGGGACAGATAACTCAGATAACAGAAGACATAAAATTTTAAAAAAATTTTCTAATACAAGGGTGGTAGCAGAAGTGATTACATGATGGCTTGAAACCTCACACATCAAAATATTTCAATTTTTCAGGAATATTTTTGTATGCATAAAACTGCCAGTTACTCCATTAGCAAAGTACTGAGAAAGGTAGAAGTCTTTAGAAGCATTTGCATGTGTTAATTTTAATAATTCTGAGGTCAGACAAACCCAAAAACCTACACAAGAAATGTCAAGGTTTGTGGGAACAGACATAAAATTTCCTTATTCATATTTATGATGTAAGAAAAAACCAGGATAATTTGTTGGTAGTCTTAGGGCCTGGTTCGTATGACTCTCAGATGTCTGTGAGAGGGTTTTTTTCTGACTTCGTACAAAAATATATGAAAGATGTAACAACAAAACTGTGCTTTCTCTGCTGTGGGAAACGTGTGGATTATTTGAGCCTGCACTCAAATCAATACAAAAAAAAAAAACCAACAGAGGTGAAGCTGCATCTCTGGCTTAAGCTCCCCAAAGTTTACTCTGAAATGTAATTGGCTATCTTTGATCTGAGAGAACATAAGTTGGTTTGTTTATTCTTTGTGCAAGAAATGATTCCAGATTTTTATTTATTTATTTGTTAATGTTAGTCAACTGCATTAGATCTTATGAGATCATGCATTAATACCATCTTGGACTTCTGAAAATACTGAATTTATTTGACGTGGAAAATCAAATATCATTTGGTTATTTGAGCTTGGTGAAACTAAAAGCCTCAGCAGACCTAAAATGATCTTGTTAGTTCCTAAAAATAATGCTACAATTTCTTATGACCTAATAGTCATACAGACCCAATAGTTTTTCACTGGCTTTTTAATGTTGTATTTTACTCAGCTGCTGCTTTTCTCAGTGAGGCAAAAATGCTAAGTTTCTCGTGAGAATTTTCCAAATTTTAATGGTTTTTATGGAAGTTCTGATAGAATAGAAACATTGAGGTTTTAATTCAATAACAGAATAATGAGGAATAAATCTCACAAGAGAGCAAATAAACTATCAACATGAATATATAAACTTCTAAGGCCTAGAGTTTAAAAACTGTGTTGTGGAACATTGAAAACAATGAAAACATGTTTATAAAACCTGCAGAATGTATATAAATAAACAAAATTTTGCATGATACAAAAGGACTGTAATGTAATTTTTTTCAGGCAGAGTATAAATCCAGGACAATTTGAGTCTTATGTGGGAAAATTATATTATGGAAATAATTCTGTTTTATCACAATGAGAAGATTTAGTAGTGGCATTTATCTTATTTGCTGTTGCATATAATTTTAACACTAAGTTAAGTGTAAGACTCTTACTGTATTCTGTTTTCTTTTTTTTTCCCTTTTCAGAAAAGCTCACTTTTCGGGACATAGTATCTCCACAAGAGTTCAGGCAGGGAGAAGATGCAGAAGTGGTTTGCCGTGTTACGAGTTCGCCCGCTCCTGTTGTCAGCTGGTTGTATCGGAATGAGGAAGTCACAACTATTGCTGACAGTTAGTATTTTGGTAACTCTTTACGTTATACATTCCAATTAATATTAAAACTTTTTTTTAAAAAAAAAGGTCTAATCACATTTTAGTGGAGGATTTTGATTAGCCCATCAGCTTAAATGCAATTTAACCGGGTTCTGTTATCTGTAGAGAATCCGTATGCGACGGTTTCCCCCATGTGTATGTTTTTCCAATCAGGAATTTTGCCTAGGTGTAACATGAGTGTCCAAATGCCCAAAAGATTGCTGGGAGCTCCCTCACAGGATCTCTTCCTGATGTGCCTTGTCTGTAGGAGTTGAAAAAGCACAGGGGTGAACTTCACTGCACACCAAGCTGTGATACTGATCCTACACAGCCTTGACTTTGGGATACTTGCCCAGTTGCTCAGAGAATTCCAGGTGGAGAGGCATTTTGCATTATTGTGAGAGTTTGCTTTTATAAGGGTAAGTTACCCTCTGAGTTACAAACAACTGGGATATAAAGAATCAGCTAAGGCTGGACTGATAAAGCCTGGATTAAGATAAACCTCACCTTCCCCACATGCAAGTTCTAAGTCTCTAGAGAAGCAATTAATTAGGCAAACAGAATTTTTTTTAGTTACCCCCGCAAAAACCTTGAATATTTTTTTAGTGCTGTCTCATTAGTCATGTTTGCCAAAACTGGACTATTTCACATTTTCTGGAAATGGTACTAACATTGTTAATTAACCAGCTTTTCTAAATTCCCATCGGTTTTTCTCTCTGCATATAATGAAACTCAGGGTAGCAGTATGCATTTAAAATTCTTATTCTTTCAAAATTAATTGTTATTTTTATTCCAAAATAAAAATGAAAAGTTTGTTGGGGGCTTTCTGAAGTCAAATAAGCAAATATGGAATAGTTGTAAAGGGGGAAAAAAAGCTTGGTTGATATTTCTGGACTCAGTCTTAGGTTCTTCTCCATTAGGAAAGAAAGTTTTGATTTAGCTTCTTTCTTACTTAGTATATCCTATTTCTTCTGTCATCTAAACATGGAGACTAAAAGGAAACAGACAACTTTTGCACTTAGAAAAAAAAATAGTTTAAATTTATTTATATATAGATTATTAAACAGTGAATGTAGCTGAGACAGAAAATTTTCAAAAATAAGAACACTGAAAATAAAACAAGAATTGGCAATCTAGGAAAAAGTCATTTGAGGATGATAGAGCTTGAAAAAGTAGAACTGCCTCAAAGATGTCTCTCAAATTTTTTTATTGCCATTTTGGTTTTCACTCAATTGTAGGATTAGCAAAGCAGATGAAGCAACATTTCCTTTCTTCTTCAAAATCATGCACTTTGAAAATTGAGTTTTTAAAATTTTAATGCATAAACTTCTTTTTTTGTAACCATTTTCTTTCACAGTGCTAAAAGGTACAATGATAGAAACGAGTTTTAAGTTAAATACTACAATACTTCCCTTATGTTCTGATCTAGAACAGTATCCAAATACAATTCCAGTCATGCTTGGGAGGAAGCCGTTTTAAATCACATAAAAATAGGACACTGTAAACTTTGTGGATTTTGTTTATATGGGTTTATAAAACAGGTGATATAAAACAGCATGCCCATTGTCTTACACTTAACAAATTTTTTCATGCCTTGTGAAATAGAAATTACTCTGTTTTATATTATAATTCCAGTTTCAAAATCTACAGTGGATGATCAAATTCTCTCTTATTCTGAAAGATGATTTAAGGCAGACTTCTCATGAGCCAGACTCTAGATCATATTGGGCAGGCTGTTGCAATCCAGTCCTGCTGCTTCCTCAGTGTAGCATAGTCTCTGACATTTAATTTCCACTTCAAATCAGTAGCTTGTGCAGTTGTCATTCCAGCACTGGAGACGTGGTGCCATTGCCCTGCAGAACCCATGTAGACCATTAAAATACATTTGTATTAACCAACATGCAAACGTGATTGCTTGCTTTAAGATGGTTAGCATGCTGTGTTTATTTTGTGCTCAGAAGGTATTCCAGTCCCTCTTATAAAGAATGGCCAGTTGTATAAGAAACAGGTTAAATAAAAGTCTTGGTCTTCAACTTTTTCCAAAAGTTTTGGTTTTTTATTCAACAGCTCTTTAGTCATGTGTTACTATGAGAATGGACAGTATTTTGTTGGACATTCTGGCTCAAAACCTGCTACATACACAGCAAAATTTGCAAACCATGAGCCAAAAGTTCCTCTAGATTGGATTGAGTGGCACTGAAAGACATAAGCCCTTCTTGTCAGCCACACCACTTGACATGTGATGTGACTGAAGGGGAAGGTCATGTGACTGACTGTTCTTCCAAACCAGGCGTTTGAAGTTGAGGGGGTTGAGTCCAGACAAGGCAGTGATGAGCTGGAGTAGTGTAATGCCCAGTTACTTCCAGATTCACCAACTTGAATCTCTTTAGTAAAGGACACAATTTTTATCAAGATATCCATGGCACAGTGAGTTTCTGGTATACTCATAGGAATATCTACTGCTATATCTATTTTTCTTCAACGAAAATTGAAAAGTTATCCAGCCAACATTTAGTTTTTGTTTCCTGATACTAAGTGAACCCTCGTTTTTTTCAGTGTTTTATAGAAATGGTGATCACTTCCAGCCCTCACATTCATCTCACACGTTACATGTCTATGGCAACAATAACAACAACAAAAAAAAAGGTTTACCAATGCTTAAAGGCTTAAAGAGGGGCTGAATCTCACCTTTTTGAAAGACTTGGAGGCTTGGTTCTGTGTAGATAATTGTGTAGGAGCAAAAGAAGAAAAGATATTGTAATTGTATGTGGTAGTGAATGAAATGGCGTTAATGTTCAAGCATGACTTTAACAAACCAGATATAATTAGTGTAAAAGTGTTGATGATGGTAATGTCCTGTAAACTTCTATCAGGTGAAGCATGATTTTCTTTTCTTTTTTTCGTTTCTCTCTTAATTTTATGGTAGAATTCCTGCCAGTGGTACAGAAGTCATTTATTTGCTAGTTAAAATAAAGCCACTAAATCTCGTCATCCTCTGATATTGAAAAGTGCAAAATAAAAAAGAACAGCTGAATAACAGTGGTTCAGGTTCTTCAAAACCCACATTCAGTGAATTGCAGGAAGTCACTCTCCTCAGAAGAATGCATTAATATTGAGTAGTTTTGGTGGGTTTACCTTGGTGAGCTTCCAGGCACCCACCCAGCCTCTCTCTCACTTACCCTCCTCAAGAGAGTGACCTTAGCTGGATATCAGGTGTCACCAAAGCTGCTCGATCACCTCCTCTGCAACTGGACAGGGGAGGGAAAATACAATAAAAGGCTCATGGATTGAGATAAGGACAGAGAGAAATCACTTGCCAATTGCCATCAAGTGCAAAACAGACTTGACTTGAGAAAAACATTATTACCAACATAATCAGAGTAGGATAGTGAGAAAAAAAAAGTCTTAAATTGCACCCTTCCCCCACACCTTCTTTTTTCTCAGGCTTAACATGACTCCAAACATTGTCTCTGCTGCTCCTTCCTCCTCAGGGAAGGACTCCTCACACTATTCTCCTGCTCCACTGTTGGGACACCTCCATGAACTCCAGAATCCTTCCAACAGCCTGTAGTTCCTCAAGAGCCACTCCAGTACGGGGCCCCCATGGGCATCTGCTTTGGCACAGAAAGCTCCTCTCTCCATGGGTCCACAGGTCCTGTCAGGAGCCTACTCCAGCACGAGTTTCCCACAGGGTGGCAGCCTCCTTCAGGCATCCACCTGGTGAGACCAGGTCATCTAGGGACTACAGGTGGATCTCTGCTCCCTTGTGGACCTGATGGGCTTCAGGGGCACAGCTGCCTCTCTGTGGTCTGCACCATGGCCTGCCAGGGCGTCTCTGCTCTGACACCTCCTCTTCTTCCTTCTTCACTGACCTGGGTGTCTGCAGGGTGGTTCTGCTCACGTCTTCCCACTCCTCTCCTGGCTGCAATTCTGCAAATGGTTGCACAGTAACTTTTCCCTTTCTTAAATCTGTTATCCCAGAGGTGCTACCAGTGTTGCTGATGGCCTTGGCCAGGGGCAGGTCCTTCTTAGAGCCTGCTGGCAGTGGTTCTCTAAGACATGGGTGAAACTTCTAGAAGCTTCTCAAAGAAGCCACTTCTGTATCCCCCCAGTACCAAAAATCTTGCAAAAAAAACCTAAATACAACAAGATCATGGGAGAAAATGAGACAAAAAGTGTGTTGAGATTAAGACAGGAAGAATTCTCACCAGCATTAGCAAAATGGATTTGAGGAGGGGAAAATTAATTGAATTTACTGCCAGTTAAATAGTGTTGAATGGTGAAACACAAAGACAGAATTAAGGCAATATCTCCCCTCTCCTTTTTCCAAGACTCAACTTTACTCTTTCATTGCTGACTCCTCTACCTCGCCCACCCCCAGGAATGCAGGGATATTGGGGAACAGGGGCTGTGGTCAGTCTGTAACAGTTCCAATGTGGATCCTCTCTCTGAGTGGTAGCTGTTCAGGATGAATTTGCTGCAGCCTGGGGTCTTCCACAGATTACAAAGGGGATATCTGATCCCACATGCTCCTTCTTGAGGCCAACAGATCAACACATCAACCCAGTACACTAGTTCAGAGAGAAGGGAGAGGAAAAATTAAATTCAGATCCAGTTTATTCCTGCAGATTATAATTTTGCTGCTGCATGTGAAGGAAAGTGTGTGCATGGCTTTCAGGGCCTGATTCTACAGTGCTCTTCAGCTCCTCAAAATGTCTATTGAATTAGTTTATGCTGGCCTTTGCAGAAGATAGAGTGCTTTCTTTTTTTGGGTTATGTCTTTGTACCCATTTCTGTGAAGTGTTAGAGGGTAGTGAAATATATCATTGACCAAGAGTGAATGAAGAAAGGAACAGGAGGAGGGAAGGAGGGAAAGCAAACTGAAAATAATTAAACATTGGGCTGTAGAATGGGCACAAAGACAGGTAGTCTAGATAGAGAGGGAAACAGCATTTTGTTGCTTATTTTATTATAAATTGCTCAATTTAATTTTTGAAGGCTTTTTTTTTTCATTTAATCTTTTTGTCATTCTGTGTAAATTCACATGAGTGTTCCACTCATTTTGCAATAAATTGTAATTTAGCTTTACAGTTGATTACTCCTTGGAGTAAGTAGGAAATTATGGACAGAAAATCCAGATTGAATTCTGGGAAATTCAATTTTGGATATTCGTTTCGGAATGAAGAAACACCAAATATCTAAGCCTACATTTTCCTTTTAAATGTACAAATGTTTTGTCAATGAGCATTCAAATTGTACAGAGAAAGTACTTGTTATTCATTTAAGTTAGTGCTCCTCATGTTGTCTTGATTTACTTGATTTATGCAACTTGATCTCTTATTTTCCTTTCTAGATCGATTTGCAGTATTGGCAAACAATAATCTCCAAATTCTTAACATCAATAAAAGTGATGAAGGAGTATACAGATGTGAAGGAAGAGTGGAAGCAAGAGGAGAAATTGACTTTCGGGACATAATTGTTATTGTGAATGGTAAGGAGTAAAGTTGGTGAATTGAATTCTTGCTTTATTTGATTTTTATGTCCTGTTTTAGCATATATCAGCTTCTAAAAAACCCTTATTAAATTGGTTAATATAATTGTCATGTCTGTTTAGTATTGGTTTCCTATAAAGGTAATTGCTTAATGTTCAAAAAAAATTGACCATACTGGGTAAATAGAATTCATTATATTTCATAATGTCAGTAAATATAAATGTGTAAAGCATGGATCATTATTATTCATCATTTACAGAACAATAATTATTTCAAGACTTGAATTTCAGATTATAGTAGTGGTGTTTTTTCAATGTTTTGTCATTTACACTTACAAAACACAATCAATTATGAAACTGATTTTTCATAATTATTCCCCTTCATTGTGTTAATGTACTTAAGAGCTGTCCCAAAAGTCACAGATGCATTTTATTAGCAGTCTTAGTTACAGATTTTTTCCAATTTTATTTTTGTGAGGGATAAAATACATGAGGAGTTACCTGAAAATTTGCATTATACATTTTATTTATTAGTTTATAATAAGCCTCTAAGAAGGAAAATCAATGAATTGAGACAAGATGGAGCATTTAACTCAACCTCTCTTAAACTTGGCATTGACCTGTTGAAAGATATCTCTTCATATACTGCCTAGAAAGGACACCGTTCATAAAGGGCATTTTTTATCTCTGCAGTCTGTTTAATGTCAGCTTTCCAGTGAAATTCATCCACAGTGTGTCTTAAGTTGGGAGCTTTAAATGCTTTGCCCTTGACTGGTCCTTCTCAGCAAACTCCAGTTCACATAAGTCATTATGTAAGGTGAATTCACAGCTAGCTTCAGCAGGAAGAGCTATTTCTTAGTCCATGTCATCAAGCAGCAACATCTGAGGCAGAATTCTCCAGATTCTTGTAGGTGGTATATTCTAGTGCTGCATTACCACGACTCCTGGTTGTGTGCAATTCCAACAGTGCATCTGGTAACATTTAAAATGCTGAATGAGGTTTCCTTCTGCTGCTATTTATGTATGGGGATATTAATCCACCTTCTGATTACCTTTCACTTCCATCTGGTATTTACATGCAGTTGAGCTGAGAGAGTCTGTATTTAACCTAAAACATTGGGTTGCAAACCATGGTCTGACTTCACATCATTTATTGCCGAGTTATAAAAACAATTTTGGTCCTTCGTATATTTATTATAACTCTAGGCAAGAATGTTAACGCTCATCTCTAAACTTAATCTTGGGAGGAGAAGGAGCTGCCAAATAAGTGATTATGACATGGTTGGTCATGTAGAGTGACATCAATTAAGAGCAATTTCCTGCTTCGTTTATAATAATGAATAGGTTCGCCTACATAAAGTGGAATGGATAAAACTTGATCCAAAATAGCTTTTAGAGTAAGACTAAAATTCAGGAAAAAAAAGAAAAAATGTAATGTATTTTGGTGAAAAGGAAAGCCTGTAAATGAACTGGATTTAAAAAAGAAGAGATAAAAAACAAGAAAGAAAGATCAGTCTATAGGCCACCAAAAGCTACACATCTATATTTCCATTGCATCTCCTTTTCCAAAAGAGAAATAAGAAATAATACTTTGGAGGATAATCTAAGTTCGTGATAGTAAGAAAACATTATCATGAAAGTATTTGTATGTAAAAGTTATTCAAATTTAGAGCTTTACTGTTTATTTACTCATCTTGTAATAGTCACTGTAGAATCTACAGGAATGTGCAAGATTCATATTAACCATATTTCTATAAGAATCACAGAATGAGGTGAATTGGAAGGGACCCACAAGGAGCATTGAGTCCAATGAAAAAGTTGTCCTGGTTTCAACTAAACCAGGATAGAAGTATGTAAGGTCTCCAAAGCAGGTTAAACTGTAACAAAATAACTTAGGGGCACTTCATGAAATGAATGAATTAATGTGCACACCACATTAATTATAGTAGTTGTTTTTTGGGTTTTTTTTGTTGTTTGTTTGTTTGTTTGTTTTTGTTTCAGTTTTTGGGGGTCTTTTTGTTTGTTTTGTTTTGTTGTTTTGTTTTGTTTTGTTTTAATTAAAGTTTGCATATGAATAGTTTGGAAATTTACTCAAAAATAATTAAAAAGAAATCTTGGAACAAAGTTTGATATCAGGGTAATTTCTAATGTATGGAAATCCTTGGAGGGTAATAATGGGTAAGAAACTGACAGCTGGGTTATCTCTTAGAAATCTAATGTTTATATTTCTTTTCTACTTGCAACACCAAAATTTTTGTAGCATTTATTTTCTAGTTGTATTTACAGTGGGGTGTGAATGTCAGGATTTTCTGTGGTTAAAAATGATTGACATAGAAGAGAATGAAAGAATTCAAGTCCTCTTGTAATCAAAAATTTATTTTCCTTGTTCTTTTGTCACTCTTTATTTTTCCCTACTCTTTTTTTTTCTTTTTTTAAATTATTTTTCCTTAATGGACTACTCAGATTTATTTTTTAGTCTGTGAGAAGTTCCATAAATTAAATAGTCCTCCTGATCTCACTGAAATTAATGAAAGAAAACTGTTTACAGAGTTATATGGAACTGAGTTTTACCACTCTGGTTTAAGTATTAAATGTGAGACACTTACCAGCATATCTTCATTTCTCTTTTCCCCTTGTAGCTTTACACTTTAGATCCAACCCTTGTACATACAAGCATAAGAAAAACAGATTTATTCCTTGAAAGATGATGAGCAAAATAATATTTTACTTTTGAAAAGAGAAAATAATATTTCATTTCATTGTCATTGCAGTATCTCCTGAAAGATTAAATCACTTAAGTAATGCACTGAACCAGGTCACAATCCTGTAGTTCTCAGTGGTGAACAGTGAAGAACTTGGTATTTCTAGAAAAGAATTTTCTCCTCATGTTCCCTACTATATTAGAATGCACTGCAAGATAGCTAAAAGGCATTAAAAGCTTTCTAAGTAGTGATCTTGGGGTTTTTTTTAATAGGAGATGGATAAATTCCTGTTTCACAACAGAAGGGTTTTGTATGCTGAGTAATGGCCCATGCAATTTCAGATAGGAAAGAAGTGATCTGTGAAACACCATAAAACACACCATTAAAAAGTGTGAAAAGTACATAACAACACACAGTTACTGAACATTGATAATTCTGGTTCATGATTTTATATTCATTTGATATATTTAAGATTCAGAAGTTAAAAGGCTTCTGAAATATTTTGTAGAAAGCCATAACAGTTGGTTTTCAAGAGTAGGCGAGAAAAATCCAGTGGTGTGCAATGGAACACCAAAAGCAAGTTCATTGGGGTTGCTTGTTACATCTTTTTGCTAGTGAAGAGTAAAGATGAAAAGGATAACTGAGTCACTTATCATCCCACAGGATGTTCTTGCTAGCTGGCCTCTATTTTGTGAAGCTCTAATCTTTTCCCTTTCCTCTCACTTTCTGTGGTATTCCTTCTTCTCCACATTCCTTCTTCCATCCAATCTGCTTGGATAGTTTTTGTTTGTATATTTCACAGAACCATAGAATAGTTTGGATTGGAGGGACCTTAAAGACCATCCAGTTTCAAATCCCTGCCCTGGGCAGGGACACCTGCTAGACCCAGTTGCTCAAATCTCCATCCAATCTGGCCTTGAACACTTCATATTTTCTTGTTTATTAATGGAAGCAGATATGTAAACAGACACATTAAATATCAGCCTGTGAGTTGTTCTGTCTCAAATATTGCTGTTTTTTCTGTTGGGTAGAGGTTCTTTGTGAACTCTTATGATTTTATAACAGTTATATTATTATTTTATTATTATTCATGTTAATAATGTTATTATTTTTATAATAACTTCATCCCATCAAGAACAGAAAACATTTATCACTATTAGAACAAAGTTAAATTCTTGGAAATACAATTAGATTACATCCATTGGGTTCTATCACATTTGCCCTTTGGAAGCTGGTGGTAGTCTTGCCCAGGAAGTATGTTGGAGCTCAGTAAAAGGAATTAAATACGCATAATCAAGACTCCTGCATACTGATCCCTGTTTTAAAAACACTGTCTAACACCAGTACATAGTTTTATGTCTTATGTGTGTATTGTCTTAGACATTTTAGGTGTAACTTCAGTCATCTTAGAATATTCTCTAAGAAAATTGAAGAACTGCTGGAAAAAACTTCCAAAAATTTATTCCATTAAAAAAAAAAGTTATAAATGTCCTGATAATCTTAAAAGTTTTTTATTTAAGAAAAGCAAAGAATTACCCCTAACAATGATTCACACTGGAACTTGATCCCTAATTGTAACCCTAAATTCCGAAATTAACAAAGGATCCTGCATTTTAAACTTCTCCACAAAGACCTAAAATATTTCAATTCATTGGATATAATGTTTTATTTTTCAGTTCCCCCTGCCATCATTCTGCTACAGAAATCCTTCAATGCCACTGCAGATCGAGGGGAGGCAATAACTTTGTTCTGCAGAGCCACTGGATCACCTCCACCTGAGATCAGCTGGTACAGGTGGGTTCAGTCGAGGTCTCCACATCAGAGCACTTTGTTTTAATGTGTCTCCATTTTCCATCACAGTCCATTAAGCTATGCAACCTTAATTTCTCTGCTGAATTTTAAGAGAATTTTCTGTCCATTTCTATTTTAACTGCTAAGGCTGGATTAAGCATTAATGTGTGAATGGATTCACACAAATACAATTGAACTCAGGTTGCCAGCAAGTGAGGTAAATGTAATAAGTAACAAAAATACCATATTGTCATGATTTCTTCATGTGTGAGTGGAGAAGAAATAAGTCCACATCTCAAAAATAGTATAAGAGCAATCTAACAATAACTTATGCATATAAATGCACAGATATGCATTTATGCAGTAAATAAATATCCAATACAGGTCAGCAATGCTAATAAAAAAAAAAAAAAGTTAACAATTTCCACATTTGCAAGACTAGATTCTAACCTTAGCTCTCTATTTCAATGAGATTCAGAAAAAGGTATGAATTTAGACACTTGTATGACCCTGGAATATTTCACTGAATAAGTTTCAGTGTAACATAATGTAATTTTATAAGTATAAAATGCTTTGAAAATGGAATT
>WAAE01015275.1:0-48448 GCA_013400495.1 Nicator chloris
CCGGCAGCGACCGCCGCTGTCCCCTCAGCCGGGACCCTCTCCCCACAGGGGATCCCGCGCCCGTGTCCGCGGGGGGAGCCGGAGCCTCCCAGCTCCACCGCCGCCGTCTCACCCGCGGGGGCCGCCGTGGTGGCCGCCGCTCCCCCTCCTCGGTGGGCAGGGGCGAGGAAAAGCGGCTGGCAGCGGGCAGCGCCCTCCCGCCACCGCCTTGGGCCGGGCCGGGGGGCGCGGATCCGGGGATAGCATCCACTATCCACAGGAACCGACAGCACGCGCTTTCACTGCGACTTTATAGGAAGGGAACTGGACGGGACGGGACTGGGGAGACGCCGAGAAAGGGAGTTTAAACTCGGTGGCTGCGCCCTCCACAGCGGTGCCCTCCAAATCCGGACTTGACCTCCGGCGGGCGTTCAAACCTGGCCTTGGATCTCAGGCATGCCACCCATCCGACGGGCCCTGTCGGTCCTTGTAGCAAAGATTTAAACGAGGAAGCTGCTTACAAGCAGTACAAAGCTCCTAAGCATGGTAGCCGTGAGATTTGGCAGCGTTTTTGAAACGCTGCTTTACGAGCATGATATTTCTAATCAGACCAGATAGTGAGGCTTGTTTCGTGACCCTATGCTAGTTACAGTATTACTCTTGACACGGTTTGAGGCTCGCTGTGTTGCAGTTTGACACTCGGAGCCTCGGGGAGGGCCAGAGCTAATGCCACAAATGATGAATGTTTCTTCGTCTGTACTTGGAGCAGAGGATAGGATAGAGTTACATTATCCTGGCAGGCATCCAGAACTGAGACTGTCTTCTTTGTCTTTGCAGCCCTTTTTTCACAAATAGAGATGCGAAAGGGGTACACTAGTCTTTCCCAAAGGATCGAATCGAAGACCATAAGGCTCGCCTTTAAGGTTGGCATTGGTCCCATGTCAAACATGTTCCCACATGTCAAAGAGACACATGGACACATTTTCACTTGGAAAATGAGTTCCTGTAATATCAGTCTCAAGTCCTTCAGGTGAGGGAGGGTAGCGAATGAGGGTCAAGAGTGAATTTTAAATTTTATATTACTCAACATGAATGAATGTAGTGAGTCAGTTTTCTTTTAAGACCTGTGCCTAAATATATCATGACAAAATCCAGAATTGTTTGCCTTCTATTCAAAAGATATCTGAGCGGCAAAATGTGTTTGTGTTTGGTCCCAAATTTGTCCAAAGGGTACTGGCTACCTATAGTTTGGCTTACAACAGAGAAAGATGCCTGATGAAATGTTCAAAGCAAGCTGTCTACTTCCAATTCTGAGCTCATGCTCAAATGTTGCAACACAGTTAATACGTTTCTCAGTATCTCTTATTTTAGAGTTCTCTGATATTTTTTTACTGCCTGTTGAATGTGTCTCTACATGCTTGATGTTGTTTGTCATATCCACACTCCCACACATTTGTGGGGCTATAGTCCGTCTATAGATCCCAGACCAGGTTAAGAGAGGGCTAGTGTGTAACAAGTAATGCCAAAACTGTGGGGCCACTGTGTGCACAAATTACATTGCATTGGGATTTTTGGCACAAAGGACTGGAAATGAAACTAAGCCTCATAAATAAGATTTAGCTCCTGAACACTGTTGCAGTACGTGGGTGGCAAATGTTCTCAGGCAGAGATTCAGTTCTTTTGGTTTCCACTCCCAGCATCCAATTGAATGCAGTTAGGGGTATTTGCAAAGAAATTGGAAGGGGGAAGACTTGAGCTAAGTTTCTTTTTCTTGAGGGAAGGATAACCTGCCACAGGAAATTTAAATGCATTCAGCATCATTTAGACCTCCATAGCAAAGAGCTGAAATACAGCAATTTGTTTCAGGTTGGAGATGCATGGGTGCCTCATACCTATTCCTCTTCATCAAGGAATAATTGACCAAATGGGTGGAAGAAGCAGAAAGTGGGTTAGCTTACTGATTGAAAGGCACTGTCCAGCAGGGCCCTTTACAGATACTTTATTTCTAGGTCTACCATATATAATTAATTTCTTCATGGATTCAGTCACTCAAAGAGGTTAAAGCACACTTGAAAACTTTGTAAGCAGAATTATTGTATAGCTCTATTCTGTTGTTTTCAGCCATAAATCTCAAAGAACAAAGTAGTTTTATGGCTGGGGAGGCTGAAGCATAAAGATATTGGGGGCCAGCCAAAGGTGACCTAGATGTCAGAGGCAGGCAGATCAGAGTGTAGGTTTTGCAGGTTTGATTCTATTGCTATAACTAGAACTATAATATGTACCATAGGTCACAGTAGCATTTGACAGTATGGTAGAGGAGGTGTGAAGTGGGCTATAGTGGTAAAATTTTAGAAGAGAAGAATGAGGTAACAAGACAGTAGGAGTTTCATGAGACAGACTGCAGAGCTGTTGGGAGGGTGAAGATTAATAGTAAAAGACGATCAGACCCTTTGGAATTGTTTTAGTGACATTTTAACTAAGCATTTTTGATAAAGTATTGCTTGTGAAATACTTCAAGTAGGATGAAATCAAGAATAAGTATTTCTGCCCAAGTGCCATTAAAATTGCTTCTCATGAGGGTGCTGTTTCAGAGCCTCAAATCTCATTCCAGCTTGTGAAAATTGATCCTAAGCATATACTGATTCCAGAAAGAAATCTGTATTGCATTCAAGTCAGAACCTTGTGATGCTCAGGCAGTGTTTTTCAATTGAGCCAACTCATGTTGCTCTGCACTGAGGAAAGGGAGTAACTGTATAACTCTTCTTGTCAGAGGATATGCTTTTGAGGATGTCATTTCTGAAAAGAGTTGCATGTGGGAGAGAAGACAGGAAAGTAGTGGAGTACAGGGTTGGATATGCAGCTGTAACATCACAGAGATATTTTTCTGTGGAAAGACTCCTGCTGTCAATTACAGGGGAAAAGATGTTGGGAGTAAGTAAGTATAGTGATGTATTTCCAACCCCTGTAAAAGTGCCAGGTAAATAAGGAGAATTTCACAGTCAACAGCTGGAGAGGGAGGCTGGGCCAGGAGAAAGAAGTTGGTACTTGAGTCTTCTCAGAAAAAAAACAGTTTCAGTTCTGTGAAAGGAGCAGGATCAAAACATCATGGGAATTCGTCTGAGAGATGTATTTGTTCCTAGCTGAGGAAAAAATGTTTCTGTGGTACAATTTAGATGGCTTGGTTGGCTAATGGTTTCGCAGCTGATGTCAGGGGACAGTCTCGGAGCAATGCAAGGAAGTGAACTGATCATGTAATGTCTGTGGAATGTGTCCTTTGAAGAGTCATCGATAATCAGTGGTTTGCTGGTTGAGGAAGGAGCTAAGGGATGTTTCGTACTGCCCATTGAGGTGTTTCTTTGATTGTAAGTACAGTAATCAGGACTTTCACTCTCCTCCTTTTTGCTTGGTACTCTTGTGGATTTGCCAGAAATTATTTGTGATGAAATACTTAAAGGGCACTGAAACTTCTAGAATGGATAACAGAAGCTGTTCGGGCTAAGCAGCTTGCTACTGCTACATCATGTCAGAACGATTTATCTGCAGAGAACAGAGATCATGTGCTGCCCACAACAAACCAGGCTTTTGTACCAGTCTTTACCTGAATATCAGAAGCCCAGACAAAGGGAACAGCCAATTGGCAAGCAGGCCAACAACAAGGGCATAATCTCCCCAGAGAAGTCAGCACATCTCTCTCAGTAATGACACTAAGCTCGTCGTTTCACAGGCATCTCTATCAGCAGCAGATTCTGCCTCTGCACCACCCTCTCAGTTATACAAACAGATGTCCCTGAAGCCATAAAATGACCCACGTGCAAGAGCTTGGGAAGATGACTGCAATTTTAAAATAACTTTGATAATCATGCCCTATTTAATAAAAAACCTGTAAACATTTTCAGCCCAACCTTAACCACAATCTTTAACCCCTTATCCAGATCACCACACACTCCTGCCAAAAGCTGTACCTGCGTAGCTGAGGGAGAGAGGCAAGGGATGGGGTTTGAGCAGTGATGGCCAGGGCTGTTTACTGGATGGCAAATGGGCTCTGCTGGGGCTCCCACGGTCTGCAAGTCACACAGGCGATGGAAGTGTGGACCAAGGGAAAGCAACCACCAGTTAGGGCTCCCAGAAGGAGTACTGAAGAGGAGTTACCCATGGCAATTACTACAGTGGAATCCATCTGTAAGTACGATTGCTAGAAATCAGGAAAACACTTTTCAGAGCATCAGGTGCTATCAGTAAGATAAGAGGGCCCGCTGGAGGAGTGCTCTGAGAACTTCTAGGACTACTTAGGAATTCATCTTTGGTATTCCACTAGACTGCATGTTGTATGAGCACAGACTAAAAACACTGTTTCAATTCTAAAGATCAGTGTGAAATATATGCAGAGAACGCTAACGGGAATGTATTAATAGACATTCAGAACTTTTTTTTGTAACATTCTTTATATAGGTTGAGGCTTTTAGACAAACATCAAAGGGGAAAAAAACCAGGAAAAAAGATTCTGTGGGAATGGGTATAAGAGAGTGTTCAAGAATCAAAGAGAATTTGCACCTCCATAGCTGAAGGTGGTCTTGAGGTAATTGCAAATTTCACCCATTTCTACCCCCCCCCATATAGGGTGGATAGGTCTAGTTGGCGTACAGGGAGTGTTAAATGCAGTACTTTCATGTATTCCGTTTATACAATGAAGTTTTAAAGATCAGATTTAACATGAAGCAGTTTTCCAGAAGACTGGATTAGTGTTCTTGCCTAGGTTCCCATTTGCAGGTTGATCAAAACCCTCACTCATGTGAGACTTCCTCCCAACTGAATTTCTAAAGCTTAGGCAAGACTGAGCCCTGGACTATATTTATTTTGTCTTGTAACTACCACACTTGCTTATTTTATATTTTATTGGCCAGGGGCCTGATTATATTTATAACCTATTTGCCTCATATTTATCTCACCAGCCAATCTATCCAGTGTTGGAGCTTGGCTGGAACTGGCAAATTTAGGATCTGATATGTTGGAAAAAAAAAAATCCAAATTAAATGGTGCAAGGTAGAAAGAGCAGCATTCTGGGTCATTTTAAAGAAACCTCAGATGAGGCTAAAGGGCAGTGTAAGAACTTTGTTCCCACCAGAGTATACTCAGTGCAGGACTCAGGCTTAGCTACTACCAGTTGCTAAAGGCCACTGTAGGGTGGGTTTGACCAGGTGTCAGACTTCGTGTGTTCTTGAAGCACAGACATTCTGAATGTCTGAATGATCCCTAGGATTCCGAGCAGGCCCATTCTTGAAGGAAAAGAGATCCAGTAAAGCAGTAGTTGTGTAATACCAATGCCGTGGAGGTAGCAGAAATGGAAAAACATTTGGTGTGATTACATATTAAATTGTTCTGCAAAATATTTGTCCATAAAATAGCATTGCTTAATGACTATTTTATGAGTTTGCCTTTGGAAAATCTAAACATTTACTACAATAATACATTGAAAAATAGCTCCCTGGAAAGCATTTAATTCTACAAATACTTTGTTTCCCAGCCTGTTCTGAACATGGCTCTAGGGCTCGTATTTGCTGTTATTTATCTCTGTAGAGAAAAAGAGACAGGTGAAAAAGGCTGGTATTAGTCTGCACTTAGCACGTGTGGATTCAGCACTTAGATCCAGTGTCGCGTCAGTCTCTCAGTGGCTTTGAAGTGCAGCTATGTAACACAGAACCTTGCTTCCCTGGGAAGTTGCAAGGCAGTTGGACTGTAAAGCAATCCTGTTCCAGAGGAGAGGAAGACAAGGTAATTCATAGGTCGTTTGAAACTTGTTTTGTCCTACAGAAAACACACAAACACATGACATTGTCAATGGCAGTCTATATCCCAAGGAACTTTTTCCAAAAATAAGTGAGAATAAGAGAATCTGAGTTCAGGAGATCCTGTGTGCAGCTCCTTAGCCAACCTGCAGCCCTGACCATCCTCTGTCTTTCTGTGACTAGCTGGTTCTTCAGTGCTTTATGATACAGGACAGAGACATTGTAAAGGGAGTCTACAGCATGGACTTAGCTGGTTTCACTGCAGGTTTTTGTCCCCAGCCATAAAGGAATGTGTAGAATAAAGAAGGAAAAGTGGAGGCTGCAATCAACAAAGTGAGGATGGGTGGAAGGAAAACAAATAACAGAACTCGTATGAGGCATGATTAAATTGTGAAAGGCTTTGGAAGTGAGAACAAGGAGTTTGCATTTGGAGCTGCAAAAGAGGAGAAATGACAAGAGAACTGTGGAAAAAGAGTGCTGTGCCCAAATGAATGAACAGTTCCAGATGGTGTAGCCAGAGAGGAGATTACAAAAGGGGAGATATACAGGCCTTGGCAAGGACTTTCAGCAGAGCAAGCTGAGATGAATTGTGATACTTTGGAGATGCTGCACGAAACAAATCAGTGACATTTGAAGTACAGCAGCATCAACATCATCAGTAAAATCAGCAGTAAAAAAACAAACTCTTCCTTGCCTCCAGACTGTGCATCAACACCTCAGACTGGGGCTCTCAGAGCTGCCGTAAGCTGTTGGCATGCAGAAACAGACTTGAATTCTGAAGCAGCACACAGGTACCACTTGGTGATCAGCAGAGTAGTTATATGTGTGCCCCTGTTTAGTGCCTTGCCTGCTGTCCCTTCTCTTTTTTTACACTTTCGCTGTACATCAAACGGGAAAAGAGATTCATCTGCCTCAGTGAGTCAGCAGAACAGCATTAACTCTTTGTGGAAGTGTCAATGCCAGCGAGTGGGGCTGAGTCATCCAAGCAGATACAGCTAGCCTGATGCCCAGCCATTCCTTCAGCTGGGAAGCAGTCCTGAGCTGCCAAAGAGAAGGTGCTAATATTTCACATTACGCTCATTAGTCCAGCACCATTATTATTTGCAAAGCAGCGGACAGTTTCTAATGTCATATTCAAAAAACTGTCAGCTGTTTCTGAGTTAGATAAGAACCAGTTTTGTTTTTTTTTTTTTTTAAAGTTCTTAATTTCCAGGGAATTTGCTTGTTCATACTACTTAGTTTCCCAGCAATCAGTATGAGCCATAATTATTCACCCAAACCTCAAGTCTTATACCTTTGCTAAGCTGAAGTAGCTTCATGGAAGTCAAGGGTGTCAAAGCTTTCATTCCTAACTTTTGGAGAACTCTTGTCCTAGTCCAACAAAGTCAGCATATGAACAAGGTGGCTGATTGCTTTCTGCAGGACCCTGCACTCACAAATGCTGTTCTGTATGGTATTACAGGCTCACCTTTAGTGCAGGGACACGCAGGTAGGAACAAATGCCTGTAAGCCTGGTGCATTCAGCTCCTCAGCTCTTCAGAGAACCAGCTCTTCAGAGAAAAGGATTTTCTATTTTCATGCAAATGTTCCCAATGTTCTGAAGCAGAAGGAGATGCTTAGAAAATACATGCAGTACAAACTGCTTGTACTCTAAAAGACTTTCATATTCACTCAGCATTACCTGCTCTTTCCACAAACTAATAATCACAAAACAAGTAAGAAACGTGGCCTCTGATGTTATGTGCCTGGTTCTTTGCTGAATTTACCAGGTTTAGAAGGTGTGCCTGGGTATTTATGATATCTTGGTTTGATTCTGTAAATTAAAGAGCGATATATCTCAGCCTTCAGATTTTTATCTCAAATTAGTTTATGGGATTTCTTGCTTAAACCATCATGTCAAATGATACCTTTTCTAATATATACAAGTCCATCACCCACATCATTGCAATTGCCCTTGGCTCTTTTTACTATGTTGCTGTAAAGCACTAGAGCTGACAATTGGGTTTTTATCTTCTCATGAAGACTGGTAGGTGGTAATCTGTCATAACTGTATTCAGCTCCTCTTCTTGAGTTCTAGCTATGAATGAAGGCTTTGTTTCTCTTCTCACCTATACCCATATTGTATATACTAATCCTCTTGCAGTCAACAAGCTGTGCTGGTGGAACTGCTATGGCCCCCTGGTTTCCAGGCTCTGTTATACAAATCCCAAACTCTCAGTTATGAGAAGGTGGTGTATGCATAGTTGTGCTTTTGGTAACATCCATTGAAGTTGGATAAAATCATAGACATAAAATAGGATTTAAAAATAATCCCCTGTATTCTTATTGCAAGACAGGAATTTAATTAGTCTCTACGGGATTTCCATGTGCCGTGATGGTCAGGGATGCTGACACCACTGGACCACTAGAATAAAGTGGATAATCTGAGAGAGAGTTTATAATACTTTAATTAGCCTAATGCCTTATGAGAATATTATCTCCATTGTATTGTCTGCATATTTAAATATTGAATTAGCTTTCATCCCTGGCATAAAATACTCATTGGCCACATTTGCTTCTTCATGCCAGATCAATAGCATCTGCAAGCAGCAGGTTAGATCAAAATCTGTTTTCCCAGCTTTAATGTATGTGTACAAGTGCAATGCCAGAAGACAAAGTATTATATTCCACAGGGAAGCAGTTTGCTTAGAAATGTGATTCAGGATTACCTGACAATCCTGATTTAGAAGTTCCTCAATTTCCTTTCTGTTAACTTGTGTTCATGCTTTTGCCTTTGATTTTGATGCGTATCTCTTGACACTAATGTCTGCCAATACACATATTCCTGCCTGCAGTAAAACAGGTGGCTTCTTTGTGCTACAAAGTGATAGATGTTAATCCACTGATCATGGCTTCTGAAGTATCTCTGAATGGATGTCAGAGCCTTTATGTGCAGAGCAGTTTACAATATGTACAGTGTAACAATATAACTTTAAAAAAAACCCATTGTAATTCTTGGACTTTCTGTTTTCAACTTTGCTGTGTTGTCATCCCTGTAGGGTTTTTGTTTTCTAGTACGCTGATGTCAAATCCTTGTTCAGAAGGCTGGACCCTGACTCACATGCTTAGGGGCTGCAGAAGGTTCCCCAGGCAGCACAGGTTTTCTGCCTGCAGTATCTGAACCAATACTCCCAGTCCTTCTCTTCTATCATTAGTACCTACCAGTTCTGAGAAGCCCTAACTGGGATTCCAATTTAGACATCTCTCACTGGGTGAAGTGACCTGTTTTAATTTATTTTCACTTTCTGCCAGCAACTCTGCTTCAAGGGGCCTACTGGGTGCCTGGTCCTAGGAGACGAGGAGCACAGTCTCAGTTAAGGGGCATTTTTATCTCCCTTCTATTCTCCTGCTCCTAGCCTCCAAATTGGAATACAGATTTGATATGTCAGTGGTGATAAGAAGGAAGCCACAGGAACGTTAAGTAGAGGTAGTTGCTTGTTAAAATGGTAGTTGCATAAGGGGCAACACAGAGCTCAGTGCCATATTTTAACAAAAAAAACCCATAAAACATTGTGCCTTACAGAGAAAATCATATTCTAGGAACACAATTAGGAAGAAGTATGGAGCATTAGTCTCAGTCTGGCAGAATTTTGGGGTTTTATGTGGTTGGAGGAGGTGGGTATTAGACTCTCCAGCTGTTCTCCCTGTTGTCAAGTACACTGGTAGCTGGTTTTCTCTAGGGATTTTATAAATGCTGGTGCTATTTTTGTCCCATAATTTTATACCTTTGAGCACACACATAAGGAACAAAGACGACTTTAATGAACAGGACTCACTGAGGCTCTACTGATTAGTGAAAATTAATACAGTTAATTTTGTAGCGTTACTTCCTTATTCAAAATAGTGTCTTTAAGCATCAAATATTGACATGATATGGTATAAGGGTTTCCCCAGTGGTAAAAGAAAATGATATAATTTAAGCAAAATTGTCCATATAACTTGAATCTGAGGCTTAACTGACACAGAAGGTCATGTGACAGTCCTTGGAAGAAAATTTGACCCAAGAACTGGGGATTTTTTGTGTCACTCTTGAAGAGAGGAGCTTGAGATATGCTTGAAAAAGGCACCTTCACAGGCAAAGTCCAAAACCAGTTTCAAGGCAGTAGAGCTTCTTTTGTGAAAATTCTTGTTTACTATAATTAGAACTGGTTTAGGCTGAGGCCTCTTCCACAGGCCATTCTGACCTTGAATAAATGGCTATAAAATTGTTCTGAGGTAGAACTAAAAAATTAAATTCCTCAGGAAATTAAAATTCAAAAGAAATTTGTTTCCAAGCTATTATTATATGGATTTTAAGGAGCTGGCTTACTACTGTCATGTCAATAACAAAAACTGCTTTGTGCCAGCTGTACTATCTTGATTAATTTTGCATACACTTTTCATCGAGTTAATGTCTCAAATATCCCACATCTGCAATATCATGTTTATATATTATCTAATTATTTAATACAAAACACAGAAGATAATACATACAAAAGCCAATGATCAAGCAACAACACCAAAAGCATTTTATTAAACTAAGCATTTCTACAAGATCACAACAAAACTAAAAAGATGAGAGGGTTGGTTACATCACTGAAAACTGAACTAGAAAGTTGCAAGTTGTGACTAAATGATTTGATTTTGATACAGACACATTTTGTACCAACTTTACAGGCCATGCCTTTGGCTCATTTACACACCTAACACTGCCCTGATTATTAGCTCTGTTAGAAAAATCCTTCAGAGAGATTTTACATCTGGTCACTCACAGATGGTCAGATTCTTCTAGTCCTCATAATATACTGCGTCCAATGTGCCAGGGCTACAAAAATGGAATGCTAAACAATTTATTCTAAAGGCCAGGTTACAAGGTTTACATCAACATCATCCTGTTGGTTTTGACAGATTTCTGATTAAATAAGAGAGTGGAGAGGCCTGAGACCATAAATTCATTTGCAATATGGCCAGGTACCTGCTGAAATAATGCTGTTCTCTGTGATTTCAGAAGTAATTTTTTGGGTCATGGTTTTCAGCTATTAGAAACTGCTTTTGAAGTCAAATCCCTTCAAGAAGCATTTGATTCACAAAAAGTATTTACTCCTGAGTCCCACAGGGACTGTCAGCACTAAATGGAGATCTCCAGGAGCTCACCACTGAAGCTGATCACTGTTTATATAAATGGTAGACCTGTAGTATGGCTGCACCTGGATGCATTCAGCTTGCTTCAAAGGACTTACAAGAGGCATGTATAGAAAAATGTACAGATAATAACGTTGGCAGTGTTCTTATACATAGGTAGCCCATGAAATTATTCCAAGAGTTGAACATCTATACCTGAGGCAGGAGGATCCCATAAATACACATACACTCATGTCTATATTGTTTACAGATAATATTATGTTCATATGAAAGCTTATTTTCATTTTCCCATGAGTTTTCCATAAAAGTCAGGCTGAATGGGAGGCAGTTCCTGGCCCTCTGTATTCTGTCCCCAGCATGGTCTAGTGAAAGACTGTACCAGAAAAGGCCTGGAAGGAATCCTAATCCTTTAACCAACCTGTCTGGCAACTGGGCAGAACCAGGATGCTTCATTCTGCCACTTCTTCCTTCATCTTCAACCTGTGATGGCAAACATCTGGGAATATGTCCTGCATTTTGCTGCACAGAACTGGTAAATTAGAAGGGACCACTGGAGCACTTAGTCCAACCCTCTGCTCTAATCTGGGTCATCTAGAGCAGATTGTTCAGGGCCATGTCTGGACAGGTCTTGAATGTCTCTGAGGATGGAGATTCCACAGCCTCTCGAGGCAACCTGTGCCAGTCTTTGGTCATCTGTACTTAGATGGAATTTCTTTATTTCAACATGTGCATATTGCCTCTTGTCCTTTAACTGGGTAGCACTGAGCTACAACTTAGTGGACGTCACTACAGCACCTAGCACAAGGATGACTAGTTTTGGGAGTGCCTGTGAGTGCCCCTGTAACCCAAAAAACCTCCACAGAGAAATAGCACCAACAGTCATGTGGGATTTTTCTCCCCAACAATTCCCAAAGGGTTCCAGTGCTTTTTGATTAAATTGAATAAATAATTCATTTGACACCGTAGACATTGCTCAAGATGAGCTCAGTGCTGATGGAGTGGGAACGGGGAGCATCACCACACAGGAACAGTGTGAATCTTCTTGGGTGCTGGAGCTCCTGTGCAGCCGGAGGGTAGGCAGGGAGAGAAAGACAAAGTGAGCCTCAGGCACTGGAGTAACAATACATCCCTGTGTGGGGCAGGAGACCTTCTGCTGGACACTTGCACCCCACTTTGGGAGCTGGAGGTTCTGCAGAGCGTGTGGAGGGGCAGGCTCAGTATTCTTCTCTCCCCATCCTTTGCCTGAAGTTCGCCATAAAGTTGAAACGGAGCCTCATTTGTCAGGAAAGAATGAAATGATCCCTAAGGTTACCAAAGCACTCAGAGACCCTTTGGGAAGAAAAGTGCTACGTAAATAGAAGCTGATTCCTACAGGTTATTAATAGATGTATCTGCAAAAGTAATGTGAAAACTACAAAGGAAAGATCATTCTGAATTAAATTACCATAATTTTTTTCATTGCTGTCTCTTTTCAGGAGACCTGGATTATACTGCTAACAATGACAGGTTTGAATAAGAGACAGGGTTTGTGTGGGCCAGAGGTGGGAACAGAGAAGGAGACTAATTATATCTTTTTTTAACCTTTGTGTGCAGCTGGGCAGGATAAAAATGAATTATGCAACCAGGAGCTGAGCTGTTATCCCAGTGGAGGCTGCAAAATGGTTCCCAGGTCATCTAGAAATATGATCTAACCTGTCCCATTTCTTCTGGATCTAACTACTTTACAAATCATTAAATAAAATTGGTATTTTCTGCATGCTTCACCTAAACCTCATGTAATTATCCTATGGACAAACCAAACCAGATTTCTCTTACCTGCTCTTACCTCAACAATGCAGAGGTTGAAGAGCAAGCATTGATGTGGTCTGGGAGAGCTAGAAGTAGCCCTCTTCAGTGTACCTTTGGAACCTGAGTTTAACAGGCTAAAGACAATGGCACTGCTTTTACAGTCACTGAGATGTATAATTTGAAGACTTTTTGTGACATCTATTCCAATTTTAATGCATGTTTTGATGCGAAGCTTTGTTCAAAAGTGAGAAATGGATGGGAAGGTGTAGAGGAGCTTTTGATGCCTGTCTTACTCAGCAAAGTAGCAGGTATCTGACCAATCTTTCTTTGCAGGCAGAAATTATGGAGAAATGGAGGAGTATGTTCCCATGAAATAAGAGCTCTTTTCTTTCTGCTCCTTGACATTCCTGCCCAAGATTCAATTCAAGCTCTGACTTAATCTAACTGGTCTATTTCTGATATGCTGTAGCTTTACCACCTTAAAGGGGGTCTGGAGTGAATTGGAGTATATGCCAAGCAAAGAATTTGACCTACAGTCTTTGCGAACTCTATTCACACCATTTTACAGCATCAAAACACAGGGTCTGTGTCCCACAACAAATTAAAACTGTGTGAAACAAAGGGCTTGTTATGAACAGAGCTTTTATATGTTGCCTCGCAACACTTCAGCCTTATCAGACTTGACCTCTGGTGGCTGAATGAAGTGTCTTTGAGAATCTGAACCCAAATTTTGCTAAGTTTTTATCTCAGTTTTCCTAGTTCTAATTTGGTCCAGTATAGTATTTTTTAAGAGTGATCAAGGACCCTAAAAGGCTTTATAAATGGCAGCTTGAGTCAATTTACCTCAATTCAAGAATTTTGGCTACTTCTTTTTTATTTACACTCTTTTTTTCTCAAGGAAATAGCATCAATTACAGCTATGTTTTGAAAAGAGAGTAAAGAATATGATGCATTTGTTTATTATTGACTTACAGAAAAGGGCAATATATCTCTGGAATAGCTGTGCCTGACGGTGTATAAAAGACTCTGATGGCTTAAATCTTCCTGTGGATAACCTGATACTTCAAAGATGAGTTCATGCCATTTCTTTGTCTTAAGTAGTGTAAAAAAGCAAAAAATGAAGTGGAAACACGGTACTGAATAAGTCACAAGAGAGATTCTGTTCCTGGAAGCTCACATTTTACTGAACTGAGATTTCCCCCCGTTCTTCCCTTTTATAATCTGTAGCCTTTTTGGTATTTGCAGTCAAGACCCTGTGACTTTGCAATTATTTAAACTCTTAAATGCTAGGTAACTTATTGCCACCTGAGTGACTGAATGCATCCTCACCAAACTGCAAATAATGACCCAGTTAAGCATTAGCCTGTGCCAGCACACACACATACACAGACGTCAGTTTTTGTACACCATCCCAGTACAGCAGATCCGTTGATAATTGGGATATAGTGTATAACACCAATGCTTGTGTTAGGAATTTCCCAGTCTTAATATCACCTTTGCTTCTCCAGAGGTATCTGGCATTCACTTATCATCCACTTGCTGACATGGCCTTCTGAAGGCAGTCTTTTCTGGAGCCCTCATCAGTACACACAAGCATCAATCACAGTGGGGAACAGTCTCCAGCACCCATGTCTCTTGGATTTGGGCTCTAGGTCACACAATTTGTGTCCTCCTAGCATGTTTAGTACAGTGAGATGCATATGAATGGAACTCCTGAGCTTGTGAAGATCCAGCAGGTTAAAGACTTATCGTTTATTTGTCAGGCCAAGCACGTGAATGTAATCCAGTGCTGCACTCTTTTATGATACCTCATGAGAAGTGAGGTTAGCACTTTAGTTCCTGTTTTTTAAACCCTCTATTAGGCTGTTCTTGCTTCAAAGTCAACTTTGCAATGTTCTGCTGGATGTGGAACCAGTAAGCCTGAAGGGATGGGAGGGCTTGATAATGCAACTGCCTCCTCATGACGTGAAGGGACTCGCAGGTGTGTGTTGCACATCTGTGGCCTCTCATACATTAATTCCCGGAAGAACCCGTGGAATAAGCACTTACCACAAACATAATCACGACTCCCCAAAAGGAGCCAACTTTCTATAAGCAGAAGGAATCCATTTAGGAATCAGCATCACATCTTGAATGCCATGGAAAGTTATCAGCAATCCTGCCCCAGCAGAGAGGACTTGTGATGGTTTGCATTAGCTATGAAGAAGCAGATGATAGCAGCAAACCAGCTTTAGGACAGAAATCACTGAAAGCATTTTGAGGAACTAAGGAATTGGAATTGCATTTGGCATTCAAGAAAGCAAGCAAGCAAGCAAGCAGCTGTTGCCTCACATGTATTTATTTAATTTCTTCAGGGTCTTTCAGGTAAAAGTTTACTGTTGGCTCTATCAAAGCAGCACTCATGGTGCTGCCCATTTGCCATACCCAGGCAGATGCTTGTATGTCCCAGAAATATCATCTCGATTCTAAATGAAGAAAATTATCCCCAAATAGACAAAAATTAACAAAATGCATGTATTTCACATGGCTTCAGTAGGAAGTTACACTGGAATGAAATCACTGGGTGCTCCTTCCAGCACAGGTGCCACCTCTAAAACCAGCTCATTTATCCCCAAGCCTGGTGTTTTCTTTGCCAGCCTTGTCTTGAAGGGACAGTTTAGAATGCACGTGGACATGAGGCCTTGACTCCAGCTGCAAATAGTACTGTGCAGGAGGGGAAGGCCACGTAGTTGGAGCTGGATGTACACATGGGGAAGGGGAGGAATGTCTTGCAGCCTTGCCAACAGCCACCAGGTGATGTAGGGGCTGCTTGTGGACCAGCATCACTTCTGCCAGCCCCTGGAATGCTTGCCATGGCTAACACACAGTGGGTGCTCATTGGTTTTTCAGCAGTGCTTTTTTTTCTCCTGAATGGGAGGCACAATCTAGAATTTCTTCTTCAACTAAGAAAATAAGTATAACTCCATTTCACCATTCCAAATCAAGACAGAGAAAGCAATACATGGTCTACAAGCGCATAGCTACCCTTCAAGGAGACAGACATTTTCCTTTCTAGGCACCAACAGAGGCTTTGCACTTCAGCCATCTTCCCAGGCAGCATTTTTAATTAAAGTTGTAACCTATCTCAAGGAAGAATCCAGAAAATATCTGGATCTTTCTTCCTTTTGTCAATCCTCTCCCCTAGGCAAGGAGATAATGAACTAGTCACTTCAAAATATGCTCACCGTGAGCTAATTTATTTTGTTATATTATTGAGCTTGAGGGTTAGCACAGACTGCAGATTTCTCTCAGAGATGACAGAATATTTTGAGCTGACTGATTTGAGACCTCAGTGACTTTAGTTTTCTGCCTGCTTGAAGCTTCGTTCCTGGTGGAGAAATAAGTACTGTGAGTCACTGGGAAGGGCACTGCAGTAATGGATTGCATTAGGGGCACACACACACACACACACACACACACATACACAGACATGAGGTCTCCCGTGGGGGATGTGTTGGTCCATGAGATGACAAGACTCACAGCACTGCAGCTGGGATGTGTGTTTTAGCAAGGCTCCTAGGGGCATGAGGCCCCACCAACAAGCACACTGTGCACATGGAGCAGAGCTGCTGCATTTCTCTCAGCCCACAATGTCAGAGCAGCTGCTGTGCCCAGCTCCCATGAAGCCAACCTGGACATGCAGTACAGGGGATCGCAAAGGTAGGCACAGGCTGTGCAGCTGCGGAGATACCTGAGCCTTCAGCAGAGAAGGGGGAACGCATCACATGAGGGCTGATACTTCCAGAGCAAAGAAAATGAGATAGAAACAATCTCTTGTAAAGTGAAGATTGTGGCCTCATCGCAAATCTGTTTGCTTGAAAATTATTCTTACAGATGAGCTAAATAGAAATATGTTTTGTTAGGAAACTCATCTAAACTTCAGCTCCACTCATCTCACTTTTAGCTCCAGATTTACAGACAGCAGGGAACCTTTCTTCTAATTGGAGTCCAGCGTCAGTTGGGGCTAGTAGAATTTTTATACAAAACCTTTCAAGGGAAGAAAATCTTTTAAGGAAGGCCTGTGCCATTTTTACCAACCAGATTTTTTTGTGTGTTACTCAAAAGTACGTGAAAGGCAAAGGGTGAGAGTAAACAGCAGGTATCATTTCTGATCAATTCACTTCCATTATTTAGACTTAGGCACTTGTGGAGCTGAAACTTCAAGTAAAGCTCATAAGGGGATGGAATCAAAGACATAAAAATGCCTGTAGGAATCTCAACAACAAAGTGGCTTTGTGAAGTGTATTTTTGGTCTTGGAATATGGGAAGAGTTTGTGAAACCTAAGACAGTCTTTACTGAACTAACATTGATGTCCAACCTCCTAATGAATTCAGGCTGTCATTTCCATTCACTGATATTTTTATTTAGAGACCTTTCCTAAACTTTACTCCCTTTCTTCAGAGGAGGAAACAAATTCCTATCTACTGCTGGACACACCTGCTTATATTCCATCAGAATCGGACATGAAGAGATAATCTAATTATTTAGATTTATGTAATCTAATTACTATATTTGTGCATTTCTTGATGGACTTATCTAGAATTTCCTACATAGTGATTCTCCTGTGATATATTTATATCAGATTATCCTGTTGTATATTTATATCACCCTGTAGAGTTTCCATTAACACCACCAAACATTCAACCTTGAGCAGTTACAGTAACTGCACAGGGCCTGGAAAGGAAATCTCTCTATTTATAGTTTAGTAAATCAGAAACCTACATAGTAACACTTGTCGTAATTCAACAGTGGATTTTTAAAAATGTAAACAGGAACCAGAGGAATCAAATCTAAACTAACATTGATTTTAGTTGAAGGGAAAATAGGTAAAGATGAGGAAATCAATGAAAACCTGCCTGTTCACTGTAGGTAGACCTTATTTTTGAAAAAAAAAACCCATATCAAAAATTGTATGACATTCTTTTTCTGAGTGGAGTATCATATTAATTATTGTCCTTTTTTATTCAGTAGTGGTGGTATTAATGCGTGTTCTCTGTCTGTCTTCACAGTTCAGCAGCTTGTTTAGTAGATCACTACAAATGCTCCAGGTTTGACTCAGAGATGTTTTCCAAACAGGGTCATTACTGTTGGGTGTGAAGATGCTGTCAGCTGTACAGTGAGCTCCGTGTCTCGTCTTGTGCCCATATGTGCCCACGGCTCTGGGGAGTTGTTCTTTCTTGGTTCCAGCCATGCTGCCTGAGAACAGCATTGGTTCTGCTCATGGCTGTCTGGAGACTCAGAGCTGCCCAGCACCTGGAAGTCCCTGTTTGCCTGCCCCCTGCTCTGCTTTGCCAGCTCTCTTTAATCTGCCTCTGCCTGTTTGTTCATATTCATCCTTAAAAGCAAGATGACCCGACCAAAATCTTTTTCTGAAGCAGGTGAGGGAGCATTCACAAAGTCTCTTCCTCCGGCAGAGCTGAAGCAGTGGCAACCAATACAAATGGAGTGATAGGCAGCTGGAATGGTACAGCTGCTGGCAAAGTGAATTTCTGTGTGTATATATGTGCAAATATTTATGATCTGATCGTTTCTCCTTCAGAAGAAAAATGGTTCACAGTCTGCAGGGAGCAGACTCACCTCTGTTGTCTAGTAAAGGGGCTGTTTCTGCCACAGTCAGTGAAAAACAATGTCTCTTTCTTTAAAGCTGGTCCACCATGACTTTGCAGAAGGTTAAGGAGCTTATTCTGTTTCTTTAACCCAAGACAAAGACTTCCCTGAATGAGTCACCCCACACCCCAGTGCTGTTCTTACGGGATGTCTAAAGAATGAAAGAGGTTTGAGTTCTTATTTTTAACATACCCATTTCCTTTGGCTGCACTGTGAGTTGAAAAACCTTCATTTGTGATTTCAGTGCTGTAGGGTAACTGGTTTCCTAAAATTCTCCAAAGGCAAGAGATTTGCAGTCATACCTTATTACATGTTTATAACTGTACCCAGGAAAACTTCCATGACCCAGAAATGTTTGCCAATATTTAAGGGGATTTGCTGAACGTCAAATGGATCTCCCTTACCATTTAATGATGATTTTTTGCACCCCAGATACTGCTTTTTATCTTGGTTCTTATAATAAGACATGTCTTCCCAAGTTCACCTCTTCTGTAGTATGCATAAACACTTATTTACTGTTGGTATTACTGATTATTGAATGAATAAATTGCTAAGTTGGATGGATTCAGTAATAACTCATTGTACCATCAGATTAAGTCCTGCTTTTCTTTGCATACTCCATTCTAAAAGTACTTGGTATACTTATTTTTGGCAGTACACTGAAATCTAAGTCAGTGTTACTTAATTTATAGCATATCCTTGATATATGCTGGTCCATTAAACAAAGGAATGTGTTCATAGCCTCTTCCATAGAAAAATTATAGCACTATTTGAGTGTCTGCATTTGAAACATTCCTTTGCTGTAGCCCACGTAGGACATTCAGTTCCTCTGATCACACTCCCATGTGGGATCTGGGTAGCTGTGCTGCAATGGTAAATCCTGTGCTTGCTTTATGGAATAAGCTTGGTTTTGAACTGTGACAAATGAAAGGTGAAAAATTTTCCTGTGCTTACAATCCTTATCTTTGGCTTGCAAAAGGAGAAACAACCAAGAAATGCTGAAAGTGGGAAAATTTGCTGCATTCCAAAGGCATTACTGCCATGAACCCAAATATGTAAAACATAGACAATCGAATAGCCAAGGACATCTTTTCATAACTCACATAACTCCGAATTATTTCAAGTGTCTTTATTTGTCTATTATTAGGAGCTTGACTTGTATAAAATATTGTGAAATGAAAATATTGTTTCTACTGAATAATTATAGGATGTATATAATTACCTAAAAAATCTTACTATTTTGATGAAAATGTGTAATATCCTTAACTATATATTGAGACATGTAAGTTCTTATCATATATATAAGGAAACTTAATTTTTGCTAGCAGATGGGGTATTTAATTCTATTTCCACTCCTTTCCCAATAAACAGAAATTTTCTCATTCAGTGCAGGCAAGTTGCATTGGAGTGCTTGTCAGACTTTCACTTTCTCAAAGGTATTTAGGCAATTCCGATGTCAAACGGAATTTGTTACCTAAAATATCACGGAGGATCTGGGCATAAACTCCTCACAAAAAAAACCCCACCAGGATGAAGTATATTTCAATTCCACTAAATTTGGTGGCATTTCCCCATGTACAAATAGCATAATTTGAACTGATAGTTATTTGCAGAGTTGGTCAAAAAAACCTTGGGGGTGGGGGGGGAAGAAAAAAGCAGGGGTGAGGAAAAGCAGAGTACAAGAGCAAAGAGTCCTGTAATTCCAGAGAAAAGGGAAGTTAATTCTTTGAGGACTGGAGAAAGCTGAAGAAGGAATAGGAGGAATCCCCAGGCGTGGTAAAGTTCTTACAAGACTGAAAACAAAATTTCAAATGTTAGCAATTACTTTCAAGGTGTTATCAGCCATCGCCGGTGTGTTGTCATGGGGAGAAAAAGGCGTTGCAGCATCAAAGGAAACAAGGAATCTAATGAAGAAAGACATTAAAGGAGTAATTTGCATCTATTTGGAGGAACAATCTTCAGAGGCGCTTTTGTTAATTAGAAGGTTTGAGCTGCACATATTAGAGTACTGAGAGGCTGGTACTCTCCGTAGAAGTCTCCAGACATGTTTCTAGGCAGCAATTTGTACGGTCATGGAACATTTCTAAAGCATCACAATATAGCACCAAATTGAGTTATTTTTCCTTCATCACTTGAAATTTGACACTCAGAAGAGAAAATGACCAGCTGGTTGCAGGAGCCCGTTTCTCTGAGCAAACATAATACTTAAAAGCTCATATTTTCTTCCAGAACTTTTGATACTACCTCTATCCACTGGAGTGTGACTATGAGTGTCCCTAGTCTTAACTGTGACCGTTTGTTCGTCTTGTGTTGTGGGTTTTATTAATTTCTTATTATACTTTTGTGACTGTTTAGAGGTCTAGACATCAGTTCTGAAAAAGTAAATAAATAAAATATATATAAAGGGAGAAAGAGACTAATTCCCTGCTCCACTAAAATTAATGAAGACAGAACAGCAATCAAGTTTAGCATACTTTCTGGTAGAGTTCAAGGCTTCAGATGTTAGTCAGGTGGACTTTTTTTTGTCATTAGCATCTGAAATTTCAAATGACAGAAGCTCAGTTCTTAAATCCATACATATTTTATGAATCAAGAAAAAGTCTTGATTTATCTAGACTTTTTAACATATAACATCTGAATAAAACTGAATTTGTTATTCTATAGACTTTTTTAAACCATAGACATAGAACTTTGCATCCTTTATACAGGAACTCCCTCAGTCTGAATGCTTTTTTCTTCCTTTCTACCGCTTCGTCTGGGCCCTTCTCTGGTCCCCACATCCTCCATTCCCTGGCTGTGTCTCCTGCTTCAGAATATACCCTGTGCACCCAGCTCTGTTCCTTCGGTGGATAATTGCCTGCAACCATTTCACCCAAAAACAATTGCTTCCTGTCCAGTCTCGTATCCTTGCTGGAGTCAAATTGATTCAGAGCCTAAAATTATCCCTGAGGTCAACTCCACTGACATAAATACAGGGGACTTAACTCTGTGTTTTCCTTTCAAACACGATTTTTTTAAATTTCAGTGTTATGTATGTTTTCAAAATGTATTTTCATTGAAAAGTATGAAAATAAAAGCTCATTCATTCCCTTTGAGTAATACCTATTCTTTGCACCCAGCAGCTGTTGCAAATATAAAAATCTTTTTTTATAATCAAAACAACCACACCACTTTCACAGCTTACTTGCTTTTCCCCTCATTACCAATCTTTTGCTGTAACCATGGATCTGTCTTTAATGACGTGTTTTGTGTGTACTAAACTTTGTATTGCTGAAAAAGCACTGACCAAACTTGCCTGGAAGTCTCAGATGAAGATTGCTTAAAGGATGTGGCTGAAACAAAAAGGTGTTTCTACCATTTCATAAATAAATCCTCCTAAGTGTAAATTGTGACCATTCCTCTCTCCATCTCAACAATTCAGATTTTTCAGAGAGCTGCTTTTATGTAAGATTAGAGAGCTGTCTCCATGACATGATGCTCTGCTTCTCTTCACCATTAGTTGGGCGTTAGTTGTTCTGGCTGTAAATAGACAGGCACAGATGGTACCACGACTCTCCGAGCCTCCACACATCTTGCACTGCAAGGATTTTTGTTATTCTTGCTATGTCTCTAGCAGCTCCTACTCTTTCCTAACAGTTTGTTGAGAAGAAAAATGGAAGGCTAAAGAACAATCAGTCCCTTTCCTCCTTAGGATTGCTGAAGTCTTTAGACAGGACAGCAGCATTCATTTTTACTTTTTGTCTCTGCTAGGGGAACCCACCCATGGGCTCATCAATGAAGCAAAATTTCCCCCATCTTCTTTAGGTGAAGTTGGTCATTCCCAAGACAGCTGAGGTGCCTGAGACAAACTAGATGCCTCAAAAGCATTAAATTGTGAGACTCAAGTGGTACATCCTCCCTCAGTTCCCTACAGCTCTGATCACCACAGTTAAAGCAGCATGACAGATGAAAGAGAAGCTGGTATCTCGAAAGACTGACTTTGTGCACAGGAATAGCATTTGCAGGAAAACAAGCTGGAACAACTAGCAATGTGGAAGTGGGAGAGATCATGGATAAGAAGGATGTGAAAGATTCATATTCCCCGCTCCTCATGTCTGCCATGGAGAAGGTAAAATGGGTGCTGCCCATTAGCCTTTCACGTAACAGAAGAACAAGATGTTAACTTAAAGGCAACAAATTTGAAATCTGATAAAAGGAAGCCAGTTTTACTGAAAGTACAGTTAACCTGATACAATAACCATTGAAACCAAGAACTTAGTGAAGCTATAATAAGGATTAGATGTTTCTGTATATTAATAAAATATCAATTTAGTATTTTCTCTGTCTCATCTCATGTAAGGTTATAATTTTCTGTGTCTCTAGAGAAGTCAATTTACTAAGAAAAAGGTAAGAAGTAGTCTTCCTTTCTACGAGCAGGCAAAC
This sequence comes from Nicator chloris, assembly GCA_013400495.1. NCBI lineage: Eukaryota > Metazoa > Chordata > Aves > Passeriformes > Pycnonotidae > Nicator > Nicator chloris. Next base: position 22,780 of record WAAE01015275.1, read on the forward strand.
CTACTTGTTTACTACTTGGTTTTTCATCATCTTCCTCTACAGTCTTGGGGAATGGAAGAATCAGTGACATGGTAATGGGTGGACCGTACACCTGCTCCTTGACAGCAGTTCCTGCATTTTCACCTATGAAGCTACTAACAAGAAGAAAACTGATAAAGGTTAGTCAGTGTGTTCATGAATGGCTCATCCAACCCCTGGGCCTCTCATATTTTTTGTTTAAATCTGTGTAACTTCTCTTGGGGAACTAAGAGTTTTCAGATATGCTAATGCCACTGGAGTAGATAGAGGAGTAACAGTGGTACATGGACAGCAAATTTCTCTTTTTCCACCCTCCTTCCTCCAAAGAAAGACATTGAAATAGCAGCAATGCAGCTGTGAGCTTGGTGTGCTGATATACAGACCCAATCCACTGGGTTTCATGGCCAGGGGATGGTTTGCTCCCTCTTCATCCACCTGTTTGATATGACTGCAAACTCATCCACTCATCCACTCATCTACTCTCTAATGATACAGCTCATCTTTATTCAGGTACTGTGGCAAGACAAAAAAGCCCTCCTTTCACAGGTAGGCATGCCCGTGTACACCAGCCATGGTCTCTGGCTGGTCCCCAGAGACCTATGGGCAAGCAGGAACCTGACCACACACAGGGTTCCTCTTACCTGCTGCTCTGCCCTGCTCAGGGGAGTTTATCTACATCTGTATTTATCACCCCATCAAAGTCCTGTCTTAATCAAGATGCAATATCCTCCTACAGGGACAACCTTGAAGGAGAGGAGAGCGTAATGAAAATATTGAGGGAAGGAACATCATGGCTCACCTCTTTTTAATGAAAGCATTTTCTGAGAAGAGTCTATCAAAAGAGCTAGACACCTAAGTGATAGATGAGTTTCCAAGAATTTCAGTGTTTCAACAAGTAAAGCAAGAAGCACCTTAATATTGAATAGAAACTGTGACTGTCATGTAGAAATAAATCTACGACAATCTGCAGAGGAAGCAGTTGAAGGCATGAAAAGCCCGATGAGATTATAAATAATATCATCTATTGTGTTACCCCATGCTCACACAATTTGTGTTTCCTCAGCTACTCAGTATAGACTGCTATCAATTCACCCCTTATCTGCTGCAGAATTTTGCAATCTCTTGGCTCCCCCACAAATGAGACAATTTGGATACTGACACGTAGAAATAGGAGGTGTCTCACAGCGGATGCCAATTTAAGTGGCAAATCTGGGTGAAATCCTGACTGTGTGAATGGCTCAGGATATGCCAGCATGAGATGGAAAAGGCAAGTAGAGTTGCAGTTCTTTGAAAATGTGAAGACAGATAAATGTATAATTCACTTGATTGAGTCATCAAGTGGTGATGACTTTGTGAAGCAGTTTTCCTGGTAGTTGGCTTGTTCAGGCTTTTCTGTGTTCTTTATCCTGGAGGCTGTGCAGACACTCCCAGGGAAGCTTGCAGACATCCCACTGCAGAATGCAGGATATGGTCGATTTGTCCGTGCCTGGTGCCTTCCAAGGAAAACCATCTGCCTTCCTAGAACATGTGCACTAATGGGACACATGCAATTAGGATCAATACAGAATTGCCAAGGGAAATTTATGGGCATCGGCATCAAGCGTCACCTAAACTCAGCGCTCACAGATCTGTGAGACACTCGTGGTCTCTTGCTTGGCTGTCTGTCTCACCAGCACGCCTGAGCTTGCCGTTCAGAGTTGCACAAAAAGCCTGGCATCTGCCATGCAGCACCGCAACGGGGTGAGCCCCTAAGGAGGTTTGCTTTGGAGGCTGCCATGGGGGTCAGTAATAATATTCCCGACTTTTTTTCTGATTTCTGCCAACGGAACAACGGTGTTCTGATGATGAATAAAGCAGTCAGAGCCAGGTCCATGTCTGCCACGTAAACCCCAATGCTTTGGCGCTGAAGTGAGCTGCTTGCAGGAGTTGCTAGGTAACTGTAACCTGCTCATAGTTTATGTGAGCCAGCAAGATACTTCTGATGATGTCACGATTCAGATTTGTATTTCATCTCTTAGAAGAGTCTTCTCTCCGTTTCTACAAGAATAGGTGCATGGGGAAGTTCTTCAGTGAGGCAGAACTTTGCTGGCCCAGCAGGTTTATGCAGTTTAACTTCACTTTTGTAAACATCATAATAAAGCAATATTGACCATGGCTTCTCAAAGTGGGATTTTAGGGGACAACTTATAGCTGTTCAGACCTCTTTTATCTTCTAGACACCAATTCAGTGGAAATAGAGATATCTTCATTGGCTTCTCTGCAGCCTGCATGTGAACAAAATGATGATTTACTTTCTGCTATTAGTAACATATAACAGGAGTTTTGTGATTATGCTTTTCAAGAACACAAAAATCCAAATATTATGTGCCAGATATGGATTAAAACTGGGAGTTATTGTCCTTCCAATACTAACTACATGCCTAACTTTAATATTTATTACAAGGAGAGTCTAGTTATGGCAATATGTGACATTACAAATGTGTGTAGCACATCACAAACAAGACAGATGGGAAAAGCTTCTCCACCACGATGCTTTGACTATGTTGTGGTGAGTATAGGATTGATGAACAGGAAACCCCAGAACTGTGGGAGATCTAACAAGGCAGGACTTGAGAGACTTCAGCCCTAAACCTGGGCTGAAAAAAGACTGCCAAGTTTGTGTGTGTCCTCATTCCTAAACCAAGAGGGGATGCACTCCTACAGCATGGTGAGTCTGAAAGCTTGTTCGTGGCTCGCTCTTGGCCCATATGGGAAGTCAGGGTATGAAGACTAATCGTGTGTGTGTGTTTGACACCCACTGGGGCTCTGCAGATGCATTTGTCATTTCTCCTAGTTTCTTTCCCCAGCCTATCAGTGAGAAACGTCTCTGTTTCTCCCTGAATCACATCCTTTGCTTAGAGATTCTCTTGGGTTGGAGAGTGTTCTGTAACCTCTGAACAGGCCATTTTGCCAGGAGCATCAAACTGAAGCAGTAGCTGGTGCAAGCAAGGAGAAATCAAACCCTTTGTTTCCTGTCGTCTGCTTGTAACACTCATGCAACCTCTGTAAGCCACTGCCTTCATCCCTGACACTCCTATCTCTGGCTGTTGGTTTTTCTTTCCCTGTTTGCCTGTCTGATTTGATCTTTCTCTTTCTGTCTCTTGCTGTCATTCTCCTCATGTGTGCTGCTCTTCCCCATGTGTGTGAATCCCTAATCAGTGCAGAGCTCAGGTCCCAGGCGTGTGCTGTGCCAGGCTGCTGCGACAATTAGCGAACATTTGGAGGGTGCTGTGTCCCCAGCATGCTATTTTAAGATGCACGGTCTCAATCACATATGCAGGTCTACCTGGCAGAAAAGGAACTGAGACAGGGCATGCAGCTGACATTCCTTCGGCTCTGGATGAGTGCCAGTGTAAAATGTACTGTTTAGCACAGAGAAGACCATTTTCTGCAGAGAGAGGTCTAGCAGGCACTCATTAGGAGAGGCAGAGTCCAGTGAGAAGGATGATATATCTCACTGTCAGTAAGTGCCTTGGTGTCTTCACCTATCCAGGGTGATCAAACAAGAACCCCCCTCCCTCACAGATGAACCACAGGAACCTATTCTTTGTGTCACTTCCACAGAAATCACTGGGATTATTTGCATAAATATGTATTTTTCTCCCCTCCTTCATGGTATGATACCTCTCCCAAAACATAATACATTTACTGTCATGGCAAAAGAGCAAGCAGAGCAGACCTGCCAGTCCTCAAGTAACCGTCCTGTTATTCTGCCTGCAATTTTTTAACTAGTTGAAAGCATTAAGTAAATGGGAACAATTAAAATTGCTCATCCCATTGGGAGACTTTTCTTTTCATGTATATTTTACATACTGAGACATTCTGCTAGATCTAATTTATGACCAAGAGTCTATGAAGAATTAAGTGACTGAGATTCTTCATTCTTCACATTTTCATTTTGTTTTCTGCTTGATTCCCTGTGTATTCTGATGTTCAAACCAGACATTAACACACACTTCACAAAGCTTCCTGGTATTTTATATAAAGTATCCAAGGTTTTTGTACAGCTGTTCAGCAATGGCAGAGCAGAGGGCTCCAGAGCTTAAGAGAATGATCAAACATATAACTGGAGCCATGTCAGTTTGCATATCATTAAAACTTGGAACTAAAGATTTGATGATTTTCAGAAGTGAGGTAAATGAAGACCAGAGAAAGAAGTGAAACAAAGTGAGGATTTAAGTATATCCTTCTCTTAATTACCCAACATAATCCTGTCATTAATAAATGGCTTAAGTGCCAGGTAAATGAAGTCAATTACCTAGAAAACTGGTAATTATCTATTGAGTTGTCTAAAAAACCAGCACTTTCCAGGAACATAGTGTAATATTTATGAGTTATGACTAGCAGTGATACTTTCTCAAGGCAGATGATAAGACTATACGTAAAATAAATCAGACAGCAGCACTTTAGGAAGGTGTCATTAAAGTCCACCTTTAAAATTTCACAACTTTTCAATGCAGTCACTTTGGGGAATGAAGTTTTTCAGTGCTTCGTTCCTTCCCAAAGATGATTCCTTTTAGATGCTCATAATCATTCGTATCTACATATCTACATTTGAAGAACACATTATATAAGCATACTGTTGGGTATGATTAACAGGGGTATCTGCTGATGAAAAAGTATGGTGATACAGGATAAGGGGCAGATTTAAGAGGGTACTTGTAACTTGACAAATGTTGCAGGCCAACAATAAATGCTTCGCTGTATGAGTTGATGATGGCAACCTGAGACATCCACGGGGGGAAAGCATTTTTTGTTGAAGACCATTTTTTATGCTACTTTGTTTTGAATAATCTGATTTTTCTAAACAAAAGACATGTTAAAAAATGTTCATTAAAATACCACAGAAATTATAAGCAGTGCCTGAGTACCCTTTCTGAGGATTAAGGTTTTGAAATATTTCTCCCATGGTTTGTATTCTGTTCTCATCTCATTGTTCAGAGACAGCTTGCAGAAACAGTTATAATTTATTATGCTCTAAAGAAAACAGCTTACCCAGATGAAGACATATTAAGATCAGCTAGGCTTTAATAGTTCAATTTGTGTTGCATTGTGACAGTTACATTTTTGGTTTTTAGGAAAAACCATGGTTGCTCTGGCCCATCAGGCATGATTTTCAGCATTTCTGTGGCAGCTGTCCCCCAGTGCTGAGGACTTGAGTGAGATCCCCTTGGGCATGGAGCAGTTCAGCCCTGTTCTATTCACTTATCACAAGGAAGCTGGAAGCATGATAAAAGGTGCTTCTCCCCAGCCCGCATTGATACTTTATACTTCCAGAAGAATGATTCTGTGTGATTAAAACAAAAGTAGGCACCTTTTATCCCAGCTCCAAAGGTTGTTCATGGCTGCTTATTCAATAGCAAAGCTTTTCCAAAGGGGTAGCTGTCCCCCAGCATAAACCTCTCCAGGGAGCTGAAAAGCAGTGACAACTTGGAGGTCCCCCTGAAGATGCCAGCAGGCACTGCACAGGGCTGAGGTTTGCACTCCCAAGCACCCTCCACAAAGACAGAGTGGCCATGCCATGCTGCTGCAACTGCTTCTCCAGGCAAGTGCCACTGGCTACAGCCTCTGAGGAAAATTATCATCAACTGCATTTTATTTTTATACCCTGAACTCCCATATGTACACTGATAAGGGGAACAGCTGCCTCTAATCTCTCTTCTAAATCCTGAGCCTAGTATGGCAACCTCTTGGGCATCATGGATGTTATCCTTAACTCCCCAATGAGACACAAATGCCAGCTCTTATCCTTATGGCAACTATGTGTGGCATTAGTTGTGGGTCTTTTTTTGCTGCCTGTCTAATTTTCTCAGTAGCAGCTGGGTCACAGGAGTCAGAGAAAAACTCTGCAGTCACTTCTCTTGCTAAAAGCTGAGATTCACTGACCAGCAGCATGCAGAGAGTTGTTTGGGGCTGCTTTGACATTAAAGGTTTCATTTCCAGAGATTGTCACACGATGACTCAAACTGCCAGGGAAATTTAAGCACAGATGATTAATGCATAGTAAGGTAAGCTGTGGACTAGCTGAGCTGCAATTCCTCCAGAAAGGCTGCCTTGTAATAAGTAATTTAGATAAGAGCAGCAAGACACTCTGGCCTTGGAAGTGCCATGGTTTGAGTTCACCAAAAGAACTGGTAGAAAAAAGAAAAGAAAGAAAAGAAAAGAAAAGAAAAGAAAAGAAAAGAAAAGAAAAGAAAAGAAAAGAAAAGAAAAGAAAAGAAAAGAAAAGAAAAGAAAAGAAAAGAAAAGAAAAGAAAAGAAAAGAAAAGAAANAAAAGAAAAGGGAAGCTTTCTTGGCAGGATAGGCAAAATGCAGCTTTCCCACTATGGATGAGACTTGGCAAAGACTGCAGAGGTGAGGCTGTGAGAAGCTGTTCTGCTCTGTAGATCTGGTCCTGCAAAAAAAAATAGTCTCCATACACATCACCCTCTTTGTATAATCTCCCTTTTGGAAAGTAAAGAGGGGTCTTGCGTCTCAAATGATTGTAAAAATGCAAAAACAGATCTATCATGTGGAAATTCTTCCTCTATCTATTGGGGGAAAGCTAAATACAGGTGAAAGAAAAATTATTTTCATCTTCCCTGACATTGGTAGGTAAGTATTAAAAGGCATTCTCTCTTCTTTTAGCTAACTTTTGCTAAAAGAGAGGAATTCCAAAATCTTGCCCAATGCATAGTTCTGTGTAGGTCAATGGAGGCAATAGTGAGTAAACCCAAACTCCTTTGATTGAATCAATGCCTGGAAAAGAGATGGGGAAATGCATAGAGCAAGTGAGGTACAAGAAACTGGGAAGAGGTAATTTTCTCTTTTTGTCACGAAGAGGAGTTTTATAAAGAGCTCTGCAGGTGGTGCTTGTAGCCAGATAAGATTTAATACATATTCCTTCTGATGGTGATGAATTGCATTGGTCAGAAGAGATCCTTTTCCATATATGCAATACAGAAGTCTTGGAAGGAATATTTTGACTAAAATGACAGGAGTAGTGCTAAAGCTGTAAGCTGGCAGCATGTCTTCAGAGCTAGTGGTTTGTTGACAATATTCCTCTTCCAGGAAAGCCTGTGTGCTGAACAAAGACCAGGCATTCTTTGTGTTCCTGGCTATGGACTGTGTTTGCTCAGACACAGAGGGGTCTTTCTCATGAGTCCCCTTGCCCACCCTTCACCGCACAGAAAATACAGTATGTTAAAATGTGAGATATCTAAGTGATAGCAAACATCAAGAAGAGAGATTCATGCTTAAAAAAATGAATTCTTCTCCTGACTTAGATTCACCAGCCTTCTAGTCTGAGTCTACAGCCAGTCTACTGCTGGTGTTCAGCAGTTCATTTGAAGATCGTTCTTTTATACAAACAAATATGTGCACAGATATATGCAAGGAGACATTTACAAACATTTGCAATTCACTGTAGGGACAGAGGATATAATTCAAATGGCATGAGGGATGTTGAAATTATTTTGCAGAGAAAAGAGCCATAACTTCAGCCTCATACAATTCCTACATATTTCACATGGCCTCAATTGTTTAGTAACTCACAATATGAACCCTTTTAAGAAGTTGTAAAGAAGCTGTTTATCTCCTTTATCAGACTAGGTAACAGAAATTAAAGTAGCTTCCATCCCATGCATAAGGAGGGCACCAGTCCATTCCTGGTAGCAAAACCCTGAGATGCCTAGTTTTCCTCAGGGCCATGCTCCAGTGATTCACCCACAGTGTTCAGTCCATCCTACCTCCCTTCTCTCCCAGAGTCATTAGCCATTCTGCTCGATTGTAGGCACAAAGGAGCTTTCCACCCACCTACACTAAACCTAAAAAAAAGCCAACACAGTCTTTGGGCCATGTATTTTCTGTGCTCAATATACTGATTTGTATAAACATGTATTAGTTTTATCTCCTCTGGCCAGCAGATTGCGCTGCTGAAAGTTTTTAATATTTATTGCACTTGTACTGGGAGTGGTTCTGCTCACCTGTGGTATCCCAAACACGTCTTGCTTTCCAGGATGGGAAAGGATACAGAGGAGAGCGACTAAGGAATAAATGTCACAGGCCCCTTCCACTAAATGAAGGTTGGATTAAAAGGGAAAATGCCCAACCTGCTGAAAAAATGGAGACAAGAAAAGAAGTGAAGTTTTCCTTCTGTCATCCTGTGCTCAGTTCTGTAAGGGAAAAGAGCTCAGTGTCTGCTGGCAGAATTCTGGGGCTTCTGTCTCATCTTGACCTTCCCTTTATTATGCAGTTTATTTTTCTTTAGACTTAAACAGTCAGTGAAGGTGGAAAGGGTAAATGAAGAGGGAAAAAAAGAAGAGAAGCAAAGAAAAATTGAGTTTTATTATTCTTGCTCCTGGGCTTTGTCTATTATTCTTGAATCACTTTGGGATTAAGTCTCTTTAGAGATATGAAGAATATCTTCCTCAGACATAATTTAATAATTTTTGCCTTTCTATTATGTTAGTAAATCCCTCCACATACCTTCCTCTGAAAAACAGATCACTCTGAAATATCACCTGGGCTAAAACTTTATTTTCAGCTGCCCTGGCCATGCTTGGGTACTCTTGGTTCCTACTCTTCACAAATTTATAGTTATCCAGGAGTATTAAAACATAGATGTAAAAGCCTTTTACGTCAGCCTTGTAGTCCTGATCTCTTAGGACAGTCAAACCTCAGTTTTATTTACCTGCTTCTCTCTTTTTTCCTCAACTTGTTTACACCATTCTTTTCTACAATATACTCGCATAATGAAGACTAATCTGAAAGACTTCTTCGTTAAGTCTTTCACTATAATCATGTCCAGTTAGAGCTGTGGTGTCCCTCTGGTTAATAGCCCTTCTTTGAAAGCTTGTAGCTATTTCAGTCATCTTGAACAAGGAAAAAGTTGACAGGAGGCCCTTCAAGACCCTGATATTCTTCTGCTGGCTTGCAAGGTAGTTCTCAGCTATTATTTCTCTAAGAAGTAAAAGCTCTTATTTGGTCTCATTATTACAGTCATTCAAGAAGGAAAAGAAACCAGAGGGCCTCTGTGCCAGCAAAGAAACATCTCTCTGATTAGTAAGCAACTCCTTCATTAATTTCCATTTTGAAACAATGTTTTCATTACCCAATTTTGCTTCTGCCAGCTACAACTAAGTTGAGAAAGATTGAGTTGTTTATATGCAACTTAAGATGGATGCCCAAGACATTGCTTTCTTAAATAATTGTTTTGTATTGCTGACTGATCTGAACAGGCACAGTTGTTCGAAGCTGTGATATTCACACTTTGTATTCTGTTCAGTTCCAGGAAATTTGTCTCATGAGGATTAGACATGCTGCCATCTGCAATACAGACATTTCTATCAGCAGATATGGCCAGAAAACCTACTGTTTGTGAGTAATTTCTTTTAAAAATAAATACTGTCTCTTAAAAGTGAAATGGGAGAGTGACATATAGCTCTAAAACGAATTTTCTAGTTAGTAGCAGAAAATAACCCACATCAGTGACTATCTGTCAGGCAAATAGCATGGGCACGAAGAGGTATGCTATTCCACTGCCAGCCCAAATGCAACTTTTGAACCTCCATTCCACAACAGTGCTCAGACCATTGGCTGGGACCATTGGCTGCCGATTCTCAAATGCCCCCTTGAGGGTCTCCAGCCAAAGGTTCCAGCTCCATTCACCTGTGGTGGTGTGTGAACCTCCCCTTTGTTCACGTGGCAGAGAGAACCTGCAATTGCAAGGGGCCAGGGAAGGGCAAGGACACTCCATCTATTAAAATGGGAAGGGCAAGCCAGCATGGGTCAGACTAAGGGTCAGGATCACACAGTTTCCTTATCCCACAGGAACAACCTGGGCAGGCACTGAAGCTTTCATATCTGCCCCTGAATGAGGCACAGACCTCCTATGACAAACTGCTAACCAAGGGAGCAAACTAGAGATTATAATCAGCAAAGTAATATATGACAGCTCTTCTTGTTTCTCTCTTAGCACTAGGTTTTCTTGTGCCACCAAGAGACAAATAAACTGACATCAACTCCTTAATATACTTGCTCTAATGACAGGGTTTTGTCACTCCTAGCTGCACCCTTGCTTTAGCTTCAGACAGGGTTGTTACCTTTGTAAATACTGCTTGGGCAGTAATGCATTAGGCACAAACAGTAACTGCCAATTATCATCCTTTCCCACAAACACACAAAGGGAGGAGAATTTTGTCCCCTCTGTCAGAGACGGGCCACAAAAAGATCACTGTTTCAGTGCTGCATGACTGAGAGGCCAAGAGCCCTGTGGCCAGGAGGATGGGGGCAGAATCAGGGCAGAAATCTCTTATAAAGGCAATAAAAAGTTCAACTACTTATAGTTTGTGAAAACAGTAAGCAAATAGTCCACCACTTAACCCCTTACTTCTATTGTTTTATTGAGTCATTAAGTCTTAGTGTGACAAATGAATGAAAGCCTTTTTTTGCAGAAATGCCCTGTATCTGGCTGGTCTGAGGGAAACAACCAGAGAGGTCTTTTCAGGCTCTTGTTTGATTTTAAGGCAGGGCCAACCTTTTCTCTAAAAAGTATGGCTTTCTAACGGGGCACCATTTAACATCTGGCAATTTGTACTTCTACATCAGAGAAAGAATAAGTCCTGGCACTGAAAACAGAGAAAACATCTTCCCATGCCCATACGTCTCCCTGTCCCATTGGCAAAAGCTCAAGGACAGTCCATTGTCCACCCTCAGTCAGCAGTCAGAGTGACATTTCGGGAGTCTTGTGTTACATAAAGTCCATGGAAAAAAAAACAACCCTCTTGTTGTCTTAGCTAATGGGAGAACACAATGTAAAGCACTCCCCTGCTTTCCAAGAGCAGGACACATATGGGGTGACTCAATTTCCATCTTCCAGATTGTCATTCTCACACAGATACATCTGCTAGAGGCAGTTTTCACACCAGGACTCAGAGCAAGCTCAGGGGGAGTCTGCTGAGCAGAGGCCACAGTGGAGCCATTCAAGGGGCACTGTCCTGCAGTGATATGAAATCAACAGGAACTTACCGGAAGAACGTAATCTGCAAGGCACATGTATGACACAGTACAGGAGACAGGAGAAATTTGTGGGAAATTGGCAGAGGAAAACAATGATTGCTTTTCAAAAATTATTTCTATACAAAGAAATGATCTAATCAAAGAAAGTGGTAAGAAATACTGGCCTCTTGAACCCAGCAATTACTCTGGGAGAGAACAGAAACACTCTGCATTGGCTGAACCTGTTCTTCATTTCCCCCAAAAACAGAGCTCTGGGCCAGCGCTTCCATAAATATTTCACTGTACAGCTTGCTATGCAGCCTGCAGGTTGAGCCCAGTTGTGTGGCCATTCCTGTCCCTAATGGCCTGATTCACTACAGCCCATGTAAATCAATAAGAAATATTCTCACAGGGAAAATGAGGTCTTGAAAAAAGCTCTGAATACAGCAGATAAATCAGCAGTAGTGTTGGCATTGCATAAAGGGCAGGGTGAATAATAATAGCAACAAAGAACTCCCAGCATCCCTAAAATGTGGCAGGGGTTAGGCTTCGCCACCAAGACAGTTGTTCAGGAGAGATTTAAATATTTTGAAGAAAAGCTCAGCAGGGCAATCGTGCAGGGAGCTACTGAAAGGCTCTGTTTCAGCTGCAGCCCTGGGTGTTGGGCTCTGGCTGAGGATGCTGCACTTCACTCATCTCCAAGCATATACATCCCATAGCCCACCAGCTCTTGCATGTGGTTCAATCCATACTGGTGGGCTGTGAAAACTGAAGCCTCCTCCTCAGCAGCTTGTAAAAAGGTGCCTCCAGCAACCTGCACTCTGGCCAGCTCTTGCTCCCCTCTCTGGCAGCCACCTTGGCCGTTTTCAGCTCAGTGAGTGACTACTTTTCCTATGAAAATTCAAGCCTGGTGCTGGGAGCTCCCACCATCCAACCTCACCCTCCACACTTGTGTTGCACCATGTTGCCAGAACTTCCTTTGCAGACCCAGCCATGTTCCTACTGGCCACTGTATTCACAGCAAATTCTCCCTGTATCCCTTCAGGGAAGCCAGAGGGGAATATATTACCACAGGCATCTTCACTGTGCACTGGCTTTTTGGAGCCTGGACAGACTACGATATTCTCAAACATCCTTAAATTATTTCTTAATTTCTTCAACAATTAATTCTTGGTCTGTATCCTGACTCACTGAGTGCTGTACATCTCTTAAGTCATGCATGCTAATGATCATCTCCTCTGGATTTTATAGCTAGTAGTAGTGAAAGATGAAAGACCAATATTGCCTATTATACTGGGGCTACAGTCAGATATTAAAGAAAAAAAAACCCTTCAAGATGACATCTGTTGTAGCCAAAGTTCATGTATTTCATGAAATTCCTTCATGAAAATTCAACTACATAAAAAAAAGGACTTTGCAATAGATGGAGGATGATTCATGGTTAAATATACAGCTGAAAGCCACTCAAAATTCTCTTTTCTCTATTTCCTGCTGTTTGGTGAGTCCAGCAAAAGAAGAACTATGATCAGTGACAATAAATCTCCATTTTCTCACCTTGACCTTCAGCATTTCATCAGAGATAACAGTAAAATCCAGTGGTCTTTTGACATCACACAAATAGCATTCCGTGGCTCTCTTCTCTCTCCAGCCTGCTTTATCTTTCACTGCTCAGCAAATCTTCACACAAAACTAATGTTTAGCTGCAAAAATGAAGGATATGGAGGATATGCATGAACACAGAAAGTAGCAACACTGCTGCTGAATGGCCCTTTTTGGAGAAATTGGCCCTGTTACAGTGGTTAGTGAACACCTGCTTCCCAGCTGAGATTTATCAGCTGAAGACAAGGTGATACAAAATTTAGCAAAAGCTGTACAGAGCTGTGAAAACTGGAGAGCTTCTTTCTGGCTGTACATTGGAAGTGCATGAGCCTAGGCACTTACATCCCAGAAAATGATGCCTGGGTGTGTGTGAGTAGCAGACCTGCTCCCTGCAGCTCCCACTGGGAACCATCTCCCTGCAGTGAAGGGATGATGCTAGTGAGTGCCAACTAGTAGAAGAAAGCAAAGCAGAAGGCCTGAGGCAAGTGCCCAGATTGATGTCTAGCACAGTCTCCTGTATCACTGAGCTGCAGAAGTAGGCTAGAAACTTGAGAGAGAGACTGTAGCATTTCTATCCAAAGTAGCAAGTGCTTCCTTGGACAATCGTTGACTTATAGCTGCTGTCTACCTGTTTCTCTTGGTCACTTCAATCCCATGGTTGCTCTGGCTAACATCCAAAGTCAATCTCTGTCTCCTGCTCCACCTATGCAATGCTTCAGGCTGAGGTGGAAGCTGAAAAGATAATCGAATCATAGGAGAGGGTTGAGTGCTACTGAAGTCATTGCTATCTTCCCTTTTGAATGCCTGCAGCAACAGTGAGGTGGGACCATCCTTACATGGACTCATGTCTTCATAAGATGTTTCTTGGAATTTGCTGTAATTCAGAATGAAGTAATTGCAGTTTTGTGGGGGAAGATTAGCCTCCTATGACACCAACACACCTCCAAAGCAGCCATGACTGGATGGGGTATGAATTGATGGCATATGACAGCAGGTTGTAGGAATGAGATAGGGACTGTCACATTCATGTAGTTATCCTATAGAAACCATGGAAGAGAGAATTGGGGCTTGGACCCCACAGACAGGAGAGCCAAGAGAGAGAAGAAGGAAGACATAAAAGACATTGCCCAGTATAATCTAGGTCTAAGCTCTGTTTTGTGCAACACAAACATCTTGCTTACATTGCCGGTTGAAATGGGAGGTTTTGTCTGCTGGATGCAAAGAGGCACTACCAAGCACATAGTTTTTTTTTCTAATTATTATGCCATTCAGCTTTGATGTGTCCATGAGTTTAACAGCAGGGCGTGATCCTCAGGGAGGATGCATGATGGGGGTCCTGCAAGGCTCCAGCCCAGGAATATGGTGGTGAGGGAAGCCATGCCAAATATACCACACCAAGCATGGGAAGCAGGATGCCAACCAGGAACCATGAAAACTACTTTGAAGTTAATTCCAGGGTGGTTTTGTGCCTTTCTTTCATGTCACAGAATCTTCTGTCTTCTGAGGTTTTTATGATTGCTCTGATAATTGAATGATTCTCAGTGAAAATAAAAATGTTATTTACAAAAATTCTTTCCCAAAAAAAGTGACAATTAACTGCCAGGTTTTTTTCTACATCATGCACTGCAATCACAACTACCAGAGCACTGATTAAAACCAAAGGTCACCCCTGCAGATACATGGGGAAAATCACTCCAGGTCTCTCGCAAATTGCAATTTCGCAAGCTGGCAACCCCCCAAAGCACCCCAGCTCAGATCTGGCCAATAAAAGCACAGGAACAGCTTTTTCATGTGTTTCTCTACTAAAGTTTGGTGTTAATGGAACAGAACATTCCAATAACCTTTTAAAAGGTTGGACTAACTCAATTCTTTGGGTTGGAGAGAGCCAAGCTGCATTAATCTGGTTATTGGGTAATAAGTGAAAGGAGTGACAAAGAAGGGAGAGAGGTAGTGGTTTAAGGTGTTTTCATGTAGCAGTTGGTATAAAAAGACAGAGCAGCTGGAAGATGGGAGGTTTAGCTTGCTGACAGGGGACAGACATCCACAAAGTTGTTGTCTCTCCCTTGCATGACCAGTCCCTGAGCCAGGCTGCACCTGCGCAGCTCCAGTACTATCATTCTGGGATGAGAGGGATATGTGGGGATGAATAATTCAGCTCCAAATCAGCTCTCCAACTGCACTGCATTTTTTTTCCTGGGTTGCTATTTTTAATTTAGATACTCCCACGTGTGTGTTTGGTGGATTAGAGGCATATGAGAAATAGAAGAAGGTGGCTGACGCAGGCAGGTAGCAGAGCCTGGGGGTGGCAGGGGTTGAACCAACACTGGCCTATAGCAGGTCCAATGCCTCCTTCCTGCTGAGGGCAGCACAGACCTTAGCACCTCTAAACCCTACTTACTGTGGTAGGAGCTGGAGAAGCTCAGCACTGCTTACTTGGATTTATACCCCTGTGTTGGCAATCACAAAGAAACAATACAAGTGCTTGTTCAGTTATAGCCAGAGATGGATGTCAGGGTATCTGGGTTCAGTTTTAAGGTCTGCTACTTATCTCCTTTCCACAAACTTTGTAAATCCTCTCTCTTGTAGTTCCAGACTTGTTAGTGGAGAATTGTTACCACTGTTACCTTTGGTCTGCCTCACTTTCCTCTGAAGGAGAAACCCTCACTGCTTGTTTATAGCTACAGAAGATAACTCAGGTCGGAACCTCTCCTGCTGTAAGGTGGCATCTTCCTATTGTATTTTTTAGTCACAAATATCAAAAGGACCGAGTCATCAAAATGGTTTAAGAGGAAGTAGAAAGGTTTTACCTGCAGCAGCTCAGTGAGGAGATGAGGGACTGTAGGATACAATGGGGTGGAACAACTGCCTATTTGGGAAAAAAAACCTGTTGTTACATGCTCATCTTCATGAGAATCCAGATTTCTGGAAGAGATTGGCTGGCATTTTGATTTGTTCACTAGTTCCTACAGATAATAAAAACAAAGATCAATCCATAAAGAAAATCCAGTCATGACTGAGAATCTTTCCTTTTCCCCTTTCTGTGCATACAGTGTCTAGTCCATGACTAATAATAACTGTTTTTACAAAGTCTAGAGTGCTTTGGCAAATCCTTGGCCTGGTAAAGGCATTCATATCTTCCTGTAGACTCAAGGAAACTGATGTTTAGAGTAGTTCACTCCTTGTTAGGTTGTAAAGAGTCTCAACTCTTCAGCTGGAAATCACTGGATATGGGGAACTTCTTATGGGGAACTTATCTTAAAGATAAGAGGGAAGTACTTGAAAACCCAAAATTAATTAACTATTGTGAGATCATTCCAGAGATTACTACCAGGGTTGTGGAAAGTGCCCATGTTTTCAAGGCATGATGCACCATGCTACCCCTTCTCAGTATTTAAATAAAGGTCTAATTTATAAAAAGCCCTTTACTTCTTACTTGATTCTTGATCTTTGAGATCAAGAAAACCCTGGAGTATTGCTCAATTACTCAATTCTTTGTCAGCAAAATCGTATGCTGAGCCCAGATTTTGGATGGAAATGGCAAAACAAAAAATGTAGCGATGCAGTAGTGATGAAGAAGTCAACATCCTTCACAACAGAAATTTCATTACTAATGGTTCACAAAGCCTGGTGGTCAGTTTTAAGCATGTGATATCCAGGAGACTGGGAGAAAAGGCATTCTCAGTTACATTCTGTTCAGAGAGTAGGTAATTAGCCAAACAGCTAAATGTCTAATAAGCTCCATTTATCACACACCTTTGGCCTCCTGACTTCTGGGAAAACAAGCACCAACAAGTACACACCACATGGTGGCTTCTCACACCAACATTTTACAAAGAGTATCTAAAATTTTAAAACACTAAACAGCATGCCAGACAAAGGTTTTTCTTTCTTTCCTAAAACATGAATTTAATCTCCAAAAACTACACTTGCCTGCAGCCTCAAAACAGCAAGTGTATGAGCATTGAAACAGAATCTGGCTGGAGATTTGGAACCCTTGGAGGCATTAAGGCAGGAATGAATTGCTTTATATCATTAGAAAGCCAAGACTGTCTACTTTCCCAGGGAATATAAAGCACTCTGCTCGCAGCTGGTACTTCACAAGACACTGAGCCATAGCACTGCCTCAGTGCATTTTGCATATACACTACAGACCATTTTAGAGTTTCTAAATTATTATAAAAAACTTGATTATCTCATTTGGTCTGATGGCACATCTAAAGGCAGATTTCATAGGCATCTTTTCACCTACCTGCTTCTCCATCATGACTTCCAGATTTTTGGAAAGTTGTTGGCATGTAAATTTTGCTTTCCAGTTCTCCTCCAGTTTTGTCAAAGCTCAGATCAATAGAGAGACAGCCATCATCCAGCTTCCAACCTGTGAATAAGCTGTAGTAGAGTCACTTGGTAGATTTCTACTGGGACAGCATGCTGTCAGGCACACTGTGTCCTGCAGTGCAGAAACTGCTGCTGAATGATTGTCCACAGCATTCTGTGGGAAGTGCCCTGTGTTGGATTAACACCTCAGCCTCAATCAGGCAAGTATAGGTCTGAGTTTAAATCCTCGGTTTAGGACAGAACGGAGAAGTACTTCAATGGAAGTCTGAAAGGAGTAAGAAGTATTCCTCAATTCTTCTGTCTGTCTTTATACAAACAATGGGCCATTTTTAATCCAGATACAGCAAAAGACTCTACTAAAGAACAGGCACTAAATATCCTGGACAAGCCTTAAGAAATCTTAGCGTTATGTTCCAGTAAAAGCAGTGCTAATGTGGGCTGGTGATCCTAGTTGTCAAGCTACCTTTTAATCTTAACTCCTCTAGTGGGCTTTTGCATGTTAAAGAGTAGAAAGCAATATTTAAATTACCATAAGGTTAACAGTGTAAGTATTTGGTTTGCAAAACATATGTAAAAACTGCAAACATTACATGCTCTGTTTAGCCTTGGGAATGTTAACAAGAAAAAAAATACATCCAAAACACCTTTAGAAGTAAGAATCAAAAGTAGGAATCTGACTGTGTGTGTAATAGACAGAGTACCTGAATGGTCTTTTGTTCACTTCATGCAAAGTCTTTTTCACAAGTTCAAGCTGGGGAAAAAAAAACAACAAAACAACCCAAAAAACCCAGTGGAAAGAGAATACTGAAGCAACCCTGTATTTCTCATGTAGGACACAATGACAGGAAACACAAACAGGTGACCACAGCATCCCTCTGGGTCTGCATAACTGGAACTGAAAATTTCCTTGCCTTCCATAATAAAACTTGGCATGGTTGAGTTTATTTATGGCAATGGAATCTTTAATGAGCCATACTCTCCAAAGACACACTCTCAACTGTTAAAAGTGGCACTCATTTAAAAAGTCTTATATTGTTGAAATAGAACTACTTAACATTTAAAATATATTTTCTAATTTTAGCTGTATCATACAAATCTCAAAAATCTTCTATTAAGAAGCAATATAGTCTCCATTTTCTTATTCAGGTTTTGTGACATCTTTTCCTATAATTTCAACTACAAAGAGAAAATGAGTGACAGGTTTCATAACATCAAGTCCTGAAAAGGAGGTGTTAATTGGTATTTAAGAATTGCAGTCCAGAGCATTCAAAAGTCCTATTCATTAGCTAATCATTTAGAAGCATGAGGATTTCTATCTAGTACCAATGGATTTGAACAGCATATGGATCTTAGCTATCAACCAAGACCATTCTATATAATGGGCATAATATCTGTGTAGTTTACATGGCATTAAATATATCTGCTGATAGTCACATAATAAATTAATAAAAATTATAAAAAAAGAAAAACAACCAAAAAAAGTTAAATCATAGTAGATGATCATTAGGAAAGATTGCCAGACATCAAACAGCATCCACAATGCACAGCATCCACCAATCCTGTTTTGCTTCCTTTCCAAAGGAAACTAAATTTAAAATTCCTCTAACTGGACTCCAAGGCGCAAATAGTGCTAATGAAGAATATAAGATATCTGCAACTGCATGAGACAGCAGGAGACCATAATAATACCATAACCTCCCAGAGTAATACATGCAATATCCTAAAGCAGCAACACTCTCTGCTGGGCTGTGATCAAGCAGTCCCCATGTGCAACGTCCCTGACACAGTTTGCTGGCTCCTGTATCTATTTACTCTTGTGCTGGTTATGCTTGGGCTCCTCCAGCTCAATAGGCTTCACTATTCCCAGATCAGCAGCCAGGTTGGGACAAAACATTGCACTCAATGTTTCATGAAATTTCTCATGCTCACTTCTCATGCATTGTTGGCTTTTCTGCCTGTCCATGCATCATGAGAAGCAGCAGATTGGTAAAGGAACATAAAATATTAATTTTAAAGTGCCAAGATATCCTGCAGCTTTCACATCTTCACAACAATCCATGATGGCCAGAGGGCATAAGTGAGTGAGGTTACAAAAGCTACCCTTGGGTGAGACCAGCTCCCTTCTTGGTCTCTTTCTGTAGTCAATGGAAAGAGCAGAGTCTGGCTTAGGTACGCTGTGTTGCCACTGAGCTTTTTCCCTTTGTGTAAAGCCTTCCTCAGCCGAAACAGGCCCTGGTGGAAACTGTCCCCAGTCTCATGCCCAGAGTGGGCCTCACAGGGCCCAAGGTGGGATTCCCACACATGGCTCCTCACTGGCCTGGGACAGAGACACACAATTTTGCTACCTTAGGTATAAAAAGGGCACAGTGTCCTAGCACAAGAAAACAGTTTATACCCTGAAGCCCTACCTACTTTACCACCCTGACTGCAAGGAGATACCATGGCTCGATTGTAAAAAAATGGTAATAAGGAACAGCATTGAGTCACCACCCATAACCATCCTTCCCAGGCTTAGCTCATTCTTGAGTAAACAAGTGATTTGCTTTAAATCACTAATAAAGTATGAATCAAGGTATATCCTGTACTGAAATTGCACGTCCTTTGCTTGAATTTTCTTTTCGGAACAGGAAGACATGGAACATCCCCTCCTGCTTGTCCCTAGCAAGTCATTTCAATGGGAATAAGAAACGCTGAATGAGCTTATCCGGTACATCTGGTATGCCTGCAAGCCATGCTAGCAGTTTTGCTGAAAAATGTGCAGAAGAACCTTCCCCCTGTTGGAATGTAAATCTTCATTTTTATAAAAGCATAATGAGTTTTGAAGAGGTAGCAGAAAGTGATTTACAGAAATGCCAACTTTGCGTTACATATCTATGAGACATTCAGGATTCCCACTGTACTGCAGGATGGATAGCATGGCTGTGTCTGCTTTACTTTGTGATTCCAAGCTAAATCCTAGCAAGCAAGGCTCCTGTTTAAATGTTATTTCCCAAGGTAATTTACAATTTTTCCAGGGAAATAGGGACTTGGGTGACCAGTTATAGTATTTCCAGAGACCACCTGCATTACCAAACCTAGACCAGGCACTGGCTTTCCACAGAGATTGTGCTGTTAATGGGCTGAATTTTGTCCTAAAACTAGCTAGAGTTATTGGAGGGAGGAAGTTATTTCCACTTCTCTAGAAAGTTGTTAGCTGACCTCTGTGATCCAATAATGAGAACCTGCTCTTACTATCCAGTCTAGATGTGATACTGCTACCTGTGTTTTTTTAATTCTTTTCCTTAAATAGGAAAAAGGATATCTTCTCAGTTGCTGGTACTAGGCTAACCAATATATTTTTAGAAAGAATTCAGTATCTTACCATAGTCTTTATTTTTTAGACTAAGCAGCACTTCATGCCATCTCTCATATGACATGCTTTATGCTACCTCTGCACTTGTTGCAGATTAATTAATCTTTTTCAGAGAAATGTGGCAGCAGTTGTGTTGCAGATGTGCATTCACCCATGCCTTCTACAATTAAGCTTTCACCTTCTGCTGGAAATACCTTGTCTGATGTATGCTATGGCCACAAACACCTTCTTCATGGGTTCGTCCCATGGTCGATTCACAGTCGCTCTGTGATCATCTCTGACATCCAGAGTTCTCTCCACCTGAGTCATCTCTTGTCTCCCTTAGAGAAATTCCTCATTAAGCCTGAAGTGCATGCCCTGAAATTCTGTTCTAATCAAACATCTCTTCCACTTATCTGTCAGTCAGAAAGGTTTTAATAAATGGTGAGTCTTATATGTTAGCTATGCCCCCTCATCTTCAGATTTCAAGAGCCCTCTGACTTTACATGCTAATGTACTTAATGAAAATATTACCAGCACTGGTCCTAAAATTGACCCTTGAGGAACTCATTGTAACTTGTTTCTTGACTCTCTTTTCTTTCTCTTCCTCTGCCCTTTCCCACTGGTCAGTTCTTCCCCACCTTTCATGTCTTCTGTTAACCCTCATCTTCTTCTGCTCCATTAGTATTTTCCCATATAGGACTGTATCAACTACTTTGCTAAGGTACAAATGAGATTAACCACATTTTTTATTTTGGAAAATCCATTATCTTATTTAAGGGAAGCTATCCCCTTTGTAAACCCCGGCTCCTTTCATCTTGTTTTATGCTTAGCTAGAAATAATAATTTAGTCATTCTACCATGTGTAGAAATACAGAAGAAAGTTGAGGGAGATCACATCCACTTCCATCAGGGGCATGTTGATAAGCATATAGATAGAAAACACAAGTATACATATGTGTATGTGCATATGAGTCTTATGTGTTACATATACACATGGGCAACACATACACATTCATGTAAATATTTGTACACAACAACTTCCAAGCTGCACCAAGCTTTTTAAGGAAATACTACCATTTTAACTTGTCCATACAATAAGGATTAATTAATACTCATTGATTTTAAGACTTGCAGATATTTTCCTCCTTTTCCACTTCTGCTTCTGGAGCCAGCTGACAGCCACTGAGACAAGCCCAGTGTGCAGGATGGTTTTACCCTGCACTCAAACTGTTTCCTGCTGATATCATTACAAAGTTCAAGTGCAATCTAGTTGTTGTATAATTGCAATGATGAAGTTTGTCCATTAGTGCAAAAAGCTGTCTTAACAGTCACAGTGAACAGAAAATGTCCATTTGCCATCTATTTTAAATATGAGGGCCTGGTTCTTAATGAAAGAAAAATCAACATATGACAAGTGTTTAATTAACAAGTGCCTGTCTTGTTATTCCTTCTTGTCTGACATGGTAGCACACACTTTTGTAATACAAAAACATTGTGAGAGGAGGTGGAGGAAGAGATGTGCAATGCCTCTCTGTAAGGTGGCTGTCCAGATGGATGGTCCTCTCCTCCACACATGTGTAGAGGATATGTACCCCAGAAATATGGCAGCCAAGGGCTTTGAGAAGCTGGAACCACCTGCCTCTCGGCATACAGCTGACTTACCATGTGAAATTACACACTTCAAGAAAGATAGAAAAATGAAAACCAGGTTTCAAAAACTTGCATTCCTAGCTGTGATAAGGAGACATAAGATCCCCCTGAGTTGTAGATAGTTTAATGACAATATGGTGTCACTGTGACCAGAGCTCACCAGCTCATAAGGAGTCCTGTAAATGACTGTAAACTCAAAGTTTTAAACAGTCTTACAAAAAAATTCTTTTGAGATTAAAAGAAAGAAATGTGTAGCTTTGAAAGTTGCAAAGGGGTAGTTTTGCTTGCCACTGCATATAACGAGTTCCAACCAACAGCAAAATTGTGCTAGTGCAGTAGGAGATGACCAAGATGAAATTACAGTACCAATTACTTTGTTTGAAAACCGAGCTGTTGATGAAAGGCAAAAAAGGTGCATTGATTCTGATAACTTCTCCCCACCCACACGCACACACCTACTCAGGCACTTGTACTCTGAATCAGTAAGAACCTGCTGACTGTCACTGGTCTAACGCCTTTGTGTGAAACACGGAGGATGTGCCTTTTGGGTTAAATGCACCCTTCTGTAAATAACACAACACAAGCGCTGCATAAAACCCCCTCAGAATAAGGCTCACCTAGGTCTTCAAAATTATTTAGCCTCATGTCCCAGCTCCAGGCTCAGGGTACCAGCATCAGCATGCTAGAACAATGCTGGTAAATACAATTCCACTGGGTCTGGATCTTGCATGTTTTCAAAATTCTTCCATAACATTCAGTGTTTTAATGACTGGCATGGGGACAGGCACAGATATTTGCCAACCAGCAGGGCCATCTAAGTCACCAGGCACTGGATGGGGTAGGCAGGTTTTTGACTTCTTATATAGCTGATCTATTCTTCCACTGACTCGTTGCGTGAGTTCTTCTCCATTTTGACAAACCAAGGAATGACAGATCTTGTGTTGGTTTGGATGACAAGAACCCCCCTGTCATCAAGGCCAGTCCCCAGCTAGAGTGGGCATCAAACAGTAATATCTGTAATACAAGTAATATCTGTAATGAGTTACCAAAACTCACAATTTAAAGGCTAAGCTCCACCCCTAGTAATGAGACCAGTCTTGCCCAAATCTGTTCCTTTTTATCCCAAACGTATAACTCTGCTTGTTCTACATCTTTCGAGCATTTATTCTTTCACGACCACAATACTTGAGTGTTTTTAAAACAAAATCCACTGCAAAAGTGAAGCTTCTCCTGATCTTTTTGGTCTCACTCAGAATTCTTTCCTTTGAGATCTGGGCTCAGATAGTAGATAGGGTTTGAAAGAATTTTTCTTAAATTTAGTCTATGAATTTCTTGCTTTTTTTATATTCTCAAGTGATATTCTTCAGACCACTGCAATCCAATCACCTGCATTTTTTATCTGATCTTGTGTTTTAAAGCAAAACCACTAAATATGCGTATATGTAAACAACAGCAAAATGAAACTCAGTAGCAAAAGCCACATTCAAGGAGTTAGATGGAAAAAAATAACCAAACAAATTCTTTAATTACATGAAATGGGGCTGGGACTTGAAGTAGATGATAAAAATTATTTTGTATTCCAAATGCTGGGTTTTAATCCTCTTCTTGAAGGAGGCCGAAAAAAAATACTAGTCATGTTGTTGATGTAGGAGCAAAAAAACAATGCCAGGAAGCACAAACACCAATTCTGGTAACTATCAGCCAAAGCAAAATTATACTTGTGCGGAAATCTGGGAACCATGTCTATTTAAGTGACAGACAACTGGGGCACTTCTGCACATTTCCCACACAGGAACTAATGAATTACCTAATTACCCAATCAGCTCCAGGCTTTATGTGGACGAACAAAAATGGTAACAAATACAGAGTGCAAAGTCTAAAAAAAGAAATCAGAGGACTATCAGCCTGATGGGAAATAGTTTATGATTATTAAAGCAAATACAAATATTTCTATATCATTGATCTCCCATAATGAAATGAGACTGAGAAAACAGACCAGGTTAGGACGCAAAACTCTACTCTCCACAGGAGAGCAGGTTAGGTACCCTGTTTGGAAAAGTCTGAGCCATTTTAGGGCTTGTGTACCTGCTTGCTCTCCGCACTCTGCATGGGTTTCGGCCCAATAAGGAGAGACAGGTGAGTGGATGGTGTCTCCAACCTCCTTGCCTGGGCTATCAAGGTATTGTTGGGTTTCATTTTCATTCATAGGGTGTGCTGTGTAGCTCACAGCTCTGATTCACGATTGCTACAGGATTCTGCTCAGGAACCTGAGAAGTTCCCAGTTCCAAAGGGAAGGGACCTCATGTGGAGCAGCTGGCCGTCCTTGCTTGCAAATGAAAACCTCTGTACTTTGTGTGTGTAGTGCTCTTCACCTCAACTGAGGAAAACATCATAGCACTCAGAGTGAGAAAAAGCAGCAAAATAACAAGAGGATTACTTTATGTTTTCTTGAAAACATTTTGAAAGTCCAATTACTGCCTCAAATTTAGAATTACAATTTTAAAAATACATTTCCATCTCTGGACTGTCGAAATATCTAACATTAAACATATTAACCTATATTTCTCACACTCTGCCATCAAGATTATAGCTGATTGAGTAGTTAGGCCTTTGTATTATCCTTTGTCTTATCTTTTTAATCCATTTATTTCACTAAAACATTGCTTTCTCATCCTGACAATCTACTTATGTATTTGATTTGCTCAAAGCTGAGGATAATCTGTTTAGATTAATACTAAATTAATCACAATCTTAAATGCGTCCTAGAAAGTTAGATGTATGCTGTACACAAAAGTAGACCTGCCACACCTGAGGAGCACTCACTTAGGTTTGGGCCCATGTGGAGCCTCTAGCTCTTCTCTTACCATGGTTGTTTACCATATTAACCAACAACCCAAAGTGGGTTTGGTTGACCTCAAATCTATCCTGGGATTCTGATGAAATGGCAAGTATTGTACCAAGTCTTGCCTATAGGTGCCATTTTGCAGCCACTATTAAAAAAAAAAAATGGAGAAAAATAAAACTCCAAATCACATAATATTCTTATTTTCTTCCGGCAGGACTTTACTGGTATGACTTTTCTGTTAGCTGCTAACAAAAACAAGTCAAGCAGGTTTGACATGGGTTTGAATTGCATGTTACTTAGAACATGTAAAAAGTGACTTCTGTCAAGATACTACTGGAAACTTACTCTGAGAATATACTGATATTTTGTGTCACTTTCTGTTGATTTTATTGGAGCTTATTGTGCAATCTGGATTCTAATAGTGAGGAAGGCTGCCAACATCAAACGAAGCTAGTCAAGGTATAAAATTTTATGTAAACAGAAACAGAAATTAGGTGAGAAAAACCAAGACCAACCAGAAACATTCTGAGAAGGAAAGAAGAGCAAAGGTATTCTAAATAGTGTGATAATGCATGAAGGCCAAAACCAATCCAGACATACACTGCTATTTGGTATTTGGGCTTATTTATGGTAGGAGTTACTTATCTATTAAGCACTGACTGTTTGGCAGCACCATTTCAAAAACACTGTCAAGACTCCATGTCAGCAGTGCCTAGAAATGGCAATGAATAATTGCCCCAGGGTGTCAAGAGGACAGCCAAAAGCACACCAAAGCTCCAAAATCTTATACTGGCTTTTTTGTTGTTGTTGTTTGTTTGGGGTGGGTTTTTTGGTGTGGTTTTTTTTTGGGGGGGGGGGGGGGGGGGTTTTT
>WAAE01015276.1:0-35511 GCA_013400495.1 Nicator chloris
GAGAGAAAAAAATCTCCACCACCCAAAAGGGTTGCTTTTCTCTTTGTTTTAATTCTTCCTATGTAGATGTTCAGAATGAAAGGTGGCCTAACAGAAAACAGCATCCAAAAATCACAAGACAGCCTAAGCAACCCATCAGCAGCTTAACCATGTGACAAACCCAGGGACAACTCGAAGGCAGCTACGGCCTGTGGAGTCTGCACAGAGCCAGATGCCATCACCAGAAAAACACCTTCCAAGGCTCAGCAGCTGTGTCCTAGCAGAGCTCCTCCACAGAAAAGGAGGAGGAGGAAGAGGAGGAAGAGAAAGAAAGGTGAACATAAAATTGTAAAGGAATTATACAAATAGATGAAAGCAACACTAAGTTGAATTTAAACATCTAAAACTTGCAAAAATCAAAGCTTTTGCTGAAAAAAAATTAGATCCCTTCAAGACTGACTATTTTATGCCAAAAGTGTATGTTTCCTTTTGTTTCTGTTACCTGTTAAAACACTGTATTTTATAAATTTATGGTGGTGAAATTTAGATGTCTCAGAAGCATTTCCTCAGTTTTTCTAAGAAAAATGCTAACAAAGCAAAGTAAGGTGAGTTTTACAGACCTTTTGGGACTGTGGGCCAGACTCTCATTTTCACATGTGCCACCACACACAGATAATAAACAGCTTAGCATTTAAGAACCAACAAGTATGCATCATCTTAACTCAGAATTGTATGCTGAATAACTGAGACTTTTTTGGCTCTACATGGGTATGTCTGAAATGACATTCATCAAGACAGCAACATGAAATTGGAATAAAAATTAGGGACAAACTGTCTGATTTAGAAGAAGCATGATAAATAAAAAGTAATAATTATCGAGAAGCCTTCTGTTTCTCTACAGAACCCAAGTGTCATAAAGATGTGCATAGTTTACTTGTAACAGCACCATTTCTTCTTTCCCTATCTCCTCATGTCTAACCTATCCATCGTGGACATAACGTTCTGATTTTAAACAGCCATAGATCACTCTCCTGCAGAGTCTGCTCAGCATTACAGTGTGAATATTTTCTACATCCTCCCCTAATACACCAAATACCTCTGCAAAAAGGCATTGAGGTGCAACAGGAACAGGCAGCTAATGAATTATCATAACTAATGTCATAATAACAAAGATTGTTGCCGTGATTATTTATGTGCTTGCTGACTAATGTGCTCTCCGATTTATTAAAATCCAATATGTGCAAACAAACTAACTGTATTTGTGAAAATGGAAATAATACATTCTGTAGTCACAGGCAAAGTTAGAGGCATTCAGTTTTCCTTTTACATTCATCTGTGCACTGAAAAACATTATTTCTTATCTAAATACTGATTTTACAAGTTATTCATATTCATTCACTTCAGAGCTTTTGGCTAGTTTGTCGTTCTTTTTTTTTTTTTTTTTAGTATTAACACCAGTAATTTCAGTGTCTGTCAGTTGCTATTGTATATTATGTCAAGGGAAATTTTTATGTGGCCCTAAATTCCCCTCAGTTCCTGTCTCCTTAGGAGAGACACATGCCTGTATTGCTTTGCTCTCAAGCAGCAAAGTAACAGTTACCTAATTTCACCACTGAGAGTCTGTCGGTCCCAACTCCTTTCACTGACCACAAATTCATTGTACTGGTTCAGAGAAAGAAAAATTGCTCTCATCTCTTCTGCTGCCCTGCTGTGGCTAATGGCCAGCCCAAACCGAAAATAAAAGGATCTCTCTACATTTCAGATACTGCAGCATGTATTGTTGCAGTACTGCAAAATAACAGCTTTATTTTGTTAAAAGGGCCTAACTTTAAGTGGACCATGGAATATTTATAGCTCTCAGTAGTCCTTTGAAAGAGTTATCTTATGTTTTTATGCCGATCATGGGTCAGAGGTTCAAATCAGCACTTCTTTCTGTCACTCCTTATATGTTTTACTATAATTTACAGCTCAGCAAGAGGACTCATAAAACAAAAGTGTCTATTTTACTTCAGCAACTAATTCTGGCTAATCAAAGCTTTCCAGCAAAACAACCCAGCATGAAACTCTGCGTGGAAAATATGCAGAGAACAAAGCGTTTTGTCAAATAACACATCTCATGATGTAAACACATATGTCTCTTATAGGAAATTTTATCGCTTCCACATTATCGGCACACAAAAGGAGCATTCTTGTTGCAGACCTGGTGCGACTGTGGAGCCATCGTCATTGGAAACAAGGGCCTGATTAGGTTCCCACACAGATATGAATAGATTTTCTTTTTTTAGTGTAATGCTGCCTTTCTTATTTCTTAAACAGACTAGTAATTGTGGCTGTAAAAACAGTGGATTGTGTTTGGACGACATTTGTTTCTTCATATTTTTTTTAGCTACCCAATGACACCAATTATCCCATATGGTTGTCCTCTTCTGGAAAGTCTGAGTTAATCCACAGCTGTGAAGATGAAGACACACCCAGCAGGCTCTAAATCTGGTGGGTCTCTTGTCTGTTAATAAAGTCCACAGTCTGCTGGACAGATGTTAAGAGGATCTGTATAATAAGTCAGTGACAAAGACCCGGACTTCTTCTGAGGAAAATAATTAGCCAAAACATATCTGTCCCTTCATAGTTTTTAATTTCTTGCTTCATATTTGGAGAGGAAAATTTGCCTTACTTCATAGAAGAGCCCCACAGCACATACAATAGGTCCTGCTCAAAATACGAATGGACTAACAAACCACATTGGCATGTGTTCTGAAGAAATGACAGATCTTTTTGTCCATGACCTATGCCTGCATGCTGTGGTTCCCGCACTATTATTTTAAGTTTGGGTTCATTCATCATAATATGTGGGGAGCCTGATATTGTCAGCTATAAAACACCTACTTAAGTTTGTAATGTGAGGGGAAATGTAAACTGATGATGAAATCAACATTTTACTAGGTTTTTGTTAAAAGTTATTAACATTGCCCTTCCTAAAAAAAAGGGATTACAAATAATACTCTTCATCCCCAAGGGTCATGCTGGTGTTCTGGAGGGCAAAACAAACTAACCAAAGTGCTAAAACAAACAAAAAAACAACAACAACAGTCCTCATAAAAACAAACAAACAAACAAAACCCAACCCATACAAACAAAAAAAAAAAACCACCCCAAAACACAAGGAAAGAATGTGGAATGAGAAGACACCTGCAGCAAGATCCATGTTTAGAGCCTTACTCACTTTTTCCTATCCCCACCTTTTTCTCACCATGGCCTGGCAGCACAGACATCCAACCCCTCAGTTACAGACACGTAAATTTGGAGAAATGCTACAAACTTAAAACATATGCACCAGTGCAATAAAGAACTAACTTGCCTTCAGGCACATGTGCATTAAGGTGCTCTTAAGATCACTTCTGTTTCATTTACAAACTGTAGTTCTTGTTCTTCTGACCTCCTCCTGCTTTGATACAATGAATTAGAAATGGCCATCAAAACAGCTCTCTCTGCTTTGCTGCCTGAATGCAGGGTCTCTCATGCAGGCATCACCCCCGAGATGGTGCCCCTCGGAAATCAAATGGCTTTGATTTCATTGAATTATGACAATTAAATACAATCTCTCGGCAACTGCCTGTTCACAATCTATTTACTGTAAAGCCACAGACAAAGCCAAGAAAGAATGCCTAGAGCTCAAATAAATTACCAATCACTGCAAGTGGCTAAGACAATGTACATAATTTGGCACCTGGCAGTTGTCTCTGTAATACTGGGTTTGTTTCCCCTTGTTCCACCTAAGCTGATGGTTTATTGGTTTTACAGCACCTTGACAAGTTTTCAGGATAAAATGTCACCCCATCAACCTATGAAGCTGCTGGGAATTTTTCATAAGGCAGCATGAAAACAGTGAAAGAAAAGTTCACTTTCTGAAAAAAAAAATTAAAAAATATATCCTGAAATTTTTACACACTCAAGTTCAGACAGTACATTAGATATTTTTTATCACCATAGAATATATGTAACATTGTGTCTATTGAAAGAGACTACTCATCTCACAGTGTCAGAGAGCGTGATGTTTAAATCAGACTTTCAATTTTATCCAGTGCCACTGATTCAAAAATCTAACCCTGTGAATATAGATACTGATCCTCAGTCCCCTAGAGGGAAAACTAAATTTCTGCCATGTCAGAAAAGAACAAAAGGTTGGCCAAAACCTGACAGGGGGAACAGAGTAACAGCTACCAAAACACACAAATAAACAAAACAAAATAAAAACAAATTTAAAAAACATATATACAGAATTGAATGCTTTCTGTGTCAATATGGAGCTCTTACTTTCTGAAGAACAATTCCCTTGCTAAGCCACTGACTGGAAGGAGAGGCAAAAACCCTCACTGACTTGACGGTCGTATCACACCTCATTTCACTCTTTTCATTTTTTTTTTCCCCTTTCCAAACAGACTGAGTGTTGGTCTTCTGAGAATACGATGCTAAGCCACTTTTCCTGTAGAGTTTTTAAACTGGGCCTCTGAGAAAGGGTTTGATACAATTCAATGACTGAAGTAATACCTTTGTCCATCTGAGCATTAAATGGCCCATTGAAATACAGCTTAGTTAGAAAGAATTTCAGTAAATGGTGCTTTCTAATTTTATTACTATTATTATTATTATTATTCCTTTCCCAACAGATTACAGCCTAGATCTGAAAATGCAGTTCAATCACTTTTGGTTGCCTCTTAGGTCAGTCCTTTAGCCAGTGTGTTAATTAAATATAACCCCTTCAAAATACTGGAGGTTAAATGAGAGCAACAAACTGGTCTTCTTCAAATATTACCTCATGCTGTCCAAAAAGCTGTATTCTGTTTGGGAGGGCCCTTGCTTAAACACATTGGTCTTAACAATAAAAAATTTACTGGGGAGCAGGGAGGAGGAACACCATGCTAAATGCTATTTTATCCAACAGCCAGTAATCACTAAACATTAAACACCAATTTCCATGCAATATACTATATCTATTGTGTTTAAATAACACACATCATAAAGGAAAGTGCAGCAGTAGACAATTTAGGCTGTAGCAGCACATACAGCAGAATTTTCGACTTGATAAAGTGAAACTATAAAGAGTCAATGCCTAAGTCAGACAGCTTCCATACCTAATATTCTTCCCTGCAGCTATTAGAAGTTCACATTTTTGTCTCTACTAGGCATGCACATTAGTTTACCTACAATTTCATGTATTCAGTCACATTTTGTTGTCTGTTCCCTACAATTTGACTAGAGCACGAGATTGGAAAGTAGCTGAAATTGTCGTTTTTTCATCTCAGTGATTTTAAATTAAAAAGGGAGGCTTTTGTGCAAGCTATTCGTTTGCTGCTTTGTAAAAAAGTTTCCTAAAGTATTCATAATTTTACTATCAGTTGGAAGGAAGCTTTTTAACACATGGCAATTAGTCTTGTCTTTCTGAACATGACTTTACCGTAAATACTCCTCCTTGACTATCCCTTTGTCCCAAGATTCCTTGGAAGAACGCAACCAAGCGATAACTCAGCATTATTGCTGCTCCAGTGCACTAATCGCTTAAAGCGCAGCGAGGACCCTATGTTTACTGCCACAAGGCTCCTCCAGCCTCCCGGCCTAAGGCAGGCTTCCCAGCCCAGCAGCATCCAGATGTCAAGAGGAATATCCAGGTCCTGATGCAGCATGCCGCTCCGTTCCAGTATGGCCCCAACATCTGTTTCATCTGCTGGCGCACAACCTGCTGGATACGCGGAGGCGGCCGCGCAGAGTAGGGGAGTGAGGGAGGCCGGGGGTGAAGTGCTGCAGTTGCACAGCTCGCTGTACATATCCCTAAAAAACTCTGTATCAAGCGGATATCAGGAAGGACAATGTGATAATTTAAAAAAAAAAAAAAAAAAAAAAAAAAAAAAAAAAAAAAAAAAAAAAAAAAAAAAAAGAAGAAAAGCCGCTTTATCCACAGTATATGCTTAGCATTTTTCCCTCTAGTGGGGCAACAGGCCATAACACGTTAGCTTCTCATCTTGCTAACTTCACTCTGGTTCAATTCTTCATGGTGTAAGAAAAGGACAAAAATAAGGAAAAGCATGTAACACTAAGTTCTTGTTGTGGTTGTAGCAACTGCTCTTTATAAGAAAGAAAAAAACAGGAAAAAACACAACTTAAAAATGAGACAAACTTAGGCATCTCCTACGTATTTATAATTTCCTCTAGATAGTAACCCAGGGGCTCAAAAACAATAAGCATCTTTTGTATAAAAGGAGTATGTAAACATTGACAATTTATCTTGAGGCATGACAAAAACAGCAAACATTTTAGTTGATCTAGATTAAGTTCTGACAAGGAATAAAGGAGTTCTAACTGTTCTCATCTCTTCCACTTTGTGTATCTATTCTCTTGTATTTTCGCTAGCGACAATAATGGAATAGCTGCCTGCTCCCATGCAAATTCTTTGAGTTGTTTATGAAAGCAAGATCAAAGCCCAAACTGAGAGCACCTCTTTTTTCTCTGCTGTATTTTTTCTCTAGAGGAGGACCTAATGAGAAGCCGCTAAACCAGGAGCCTTGCACTTTCACAGTGCAACCTCCCAGCTCACCCTTCCGCTGGCCTGCCTGGGGACACAGCCCACCTCTGGAGCACAGAGGAGGCAGGGAGGCAGGGAATACTGTTGTGTCCCACCTCAGCAGGGGGTGAGCACCTGGATCCAGGAAGGAGGAATCATCCCTCTGACCTTCCATTTAAACCCTCCCACCCTCTGTGCACGTGGACAAGTCACCATCTTCCCTGTCGTCCTCCTGAAATGGATCCACTGCTGCTGCAATGCCACAGCACTTGAACTAGGTACATCTGCATACAACCATCAGGTATTCCTAGTAAAGATGAATGCGGGCATAATGTTCTAATAAAATATTGTAAATATCAAGAAAAAAATACTTCATCAAATACCTATAGCCATTTCCTCTGCAGGAGAATAGGAGAAACATCAGTAAAACCTTTCTCTTAAGCACAAAGATTTGCATTCCTTCATTTAATGCTGCCAGATGACTGATATGCTACTTTTTGATCACAATTCTCCTGTTATTTACCATGCACAGGAAAGAACACTATAGCCTGATCTGTGTTGTTCTCTCAGATTATATATTGTACTACATATCTCGAAAATTTGTAAAAAATCTTCAGCATATTTTATTATTTTACAAAATAAATGTGAGAAGTTCTGCTTAGATACCTTTGGTGGAAAGCCAGCCACAGCATAGGACCACTGCATTTGCTTGAAAAAGTAATTTCAAGTTTCCAGCAGATTATGTTTTCCAAGAAAAAATGTGAAATGTTAAAGATAAATCTGTATGTGAATTGTCTATGTTTGCTACTATTAGAATTAGCTGTTGGCATTTTTGTAGCACAAATTCTTCCTTATAAAAATTGAGGATGGCACTAAAGGTAACAGACTAATGAGCTCACCTAGGAAAACAAGCACCAGGCAGCACAGCTCCAAACACACCTGCAAACAAAGGCTCTGGTGTTTTAAACTCCTCCTCTTATACCCAAAGAAAGTGAATAAGCAGTACTTACTTAAAGTGAAATACAACCAGATCTATCAGAAAAATATGAAAGTATAATCAGATGGTTGCATCAGAGCACAGGTTTTTTCATTCATTTTATGCTATCCTAGCATATCCTTCTCTGGTGACACTGTAAATCAGATTATTCATAAAAAGAATTTAAAATGTTTTCTGGTATTCTTTCAGAAGCTCTTCCTTAAAAATCTGGGTTTTATTCCTTACTGCTAATGTGGAGTATTTTTAACAATAAATGTGAGAGGTCTATATGAAAAGTAGCTACCTCACAAATTCAGATAGTTCCATGCACTTTACCTATGGAAATGGCTTCTGCATTAAAGCTAGGGTAAAAAGAAGGGGGACCTCCATGAGAAGGGGTGAAAAATTATATGACTGAAAAGCAATTAATTACAGTAAGTTTGCTGAAGGGATGATAGCTATCAAAGCTTATCAAATTTTATATTTCAGAATTTCTGATATTTCTTTCAAAAAACGTTAACACATAGATTGGCTTTGTGAGAAAAGTCAGGAGTTTCATTCAGCCTCATGTCAGCAGGATTACAAGCAATTATGAGTAACTGCTTGTTGAGCTGTGTGAAATGAGTTGGTGAATGAGTTTCCTAGTGAGCACATGTCCACGTCACTGGTACGAATGCCAGTAATGCAGACAATCTTAGCTGAAGGGGTCTAAAAACATAATTACTCTCCTAACCCTATAGGAGATGCTTGTGCACTCTAGTGTACACACCTAGGTCTGTTAGCCTGGTGGCACACAGGAAAACAGAGGCATAAGCAAGAAAAAAGGAAATCAGAACATGGGGTTGAAAAAAACCAGCGATAATGAACTTTCTCCAGATATATCTCATAAAGTCTGGCATAGATTGGTGGGTTCATTCACCCATCTCTGACCACCCAGATGGAGAAATTGTCTTAACACGATGACTGCAGTATTTCCTTTGCAGAGCTGTACAGGCACAGACAGGACAAGGAAACTGACCGCTCACTTACCACTGCTAAGCACCCTGAGAAGCAAAAGCTCTACAGTTAAATTCCCATGTGCTCACACGACAGAATAACGAGACACCACCACCGAAATAAACAGGTGCAAGTCCAGAAAAAGGAAGAATCCCATTTAAATTGCTTCTCTTAAATCCCCACATCTGAATTCCTATCTTGTGAGAAGATGCCGAGGCAACTCTACCTTTAAGAGCTGAATATTTGAAAGTGCTGCTTGGGATTTGAAACTTACTTTTCTTACTTTTATAAGAGAGACAGTTCAGGTAGTAGCTCGCAGCCATTCTACAATTTTCACTAGCAAAAATGGACAGAAGACAAGGATATAATAAATATATACTGGCTCTACTGATCAGGAGAAGCTTTATCAGTCAGCTGGGGCACATCTGGGAAAAAAAGTCACTCAGGTGCATCTCTAGCATCCCATTCAATGAACATACCATTAAAAATGGTTTGTCCCTGTTCAGCCTGCTGCGTTACCTGATAAGTCAACATAGTTAAAATGTATATTTAAATGCAGAAAACAGTGAGATGTTTTCTTTGTGAGGCAGAAAACAAGCCCCGCTTACCAATATTTTAAAGCATTAGAAATAATTGTGCTTTACAGGTTGCTTAGCAGATCGCTCACACTGATCTTTTACCATATATTTTGAACTTTCATGCACCTTCAAGGAAAATTAAATAATTTCCTCATAGGAAGTACACACAAAATTATGCAAAACATATTCAAATGGGCTTATAAAAATTACATCTATGAAAAAAAATCCCATTTGCACCTCAAAACCAGGTAACTGGGAACTTACTATTATAAATTCATTGGAAGATGATGTATTTTACACCAGTAAATGTGAATTTGGTATAAGATTGCTGTGCTTTCTAACTGCAGTGGGTGTGATGATACTTCAGCAGCAGTACTGGGACTGGGTTAAAGAGGTTATGAGGTCTGAACAACCCCCCTCTAGGTGTTAAAGACAGCAGCAGAAGGGAGGGCCTGTAGTGGATGAATTACCCTGGACAGTTCACAGAAGTGTTATTCAATAGCACTGTAAACTGGTTAAATCTGGTGACTTGTTCTGTGTCTAGAGTAGCACAAATGATTCAACTACATTGAAAGGACTTTGCCTCTTTGATTTCTCACTTCACTTCCAAAAAATGCCAGTGAACCTGTCAGCACACTCTCACTATTCCTACACCTGAAATATTTCCCATTTGTTTTCATGCTTTGCTATAATGCATGCCCAACACCAAAATGCATGCCCTATTATGTCTACTTCACTAGATTTTCGAATTCTTTTAAGTCCCAAATAATTCCTTAATACTGAAATTTAAGCATGATTTCTTCTTGTACGCCTGAAGACGCTCCTGCCTCCAGTCTCTTTTTCGGGACTGACATGCAAACCTTCTGGTGTGCCTCCAGCCATATGTAGCCTCCATGGTGAGTCTTAGGAATAGACAGATGAATCCAATACTTTCTAGTCAGGACACTTTCCTAGTTCCTCAATCATATGGATTCTGAAACAATCACAGACCAAACATATTTTAAACAAGCAGTGCACTGATGGCCACACCATTCCTATTTCACCATCTGTAAAGCTTCTTCAACTTGGTGATAGCATTATCTACACACTGGTTTGAGGAGTTTTATCTCATCTTCTATGAATTTCCCTCTTTTTTTGAACTGGGTCAGTGGGAGGGCATATGCTTTTCTAATCAAAGACCCTCAGAAATGAAGTAGGTGATGATATCTTTCTGGGCCAGTCATCTTTAGGAGAATTCTTCTGCTTCCTCTGAGCACACATGTGTGTGTTAGTTTACACCTAGAAGCTCTAATCTGAACCACCTTTGTTCTTAGAACGTTTAGTTCAGATGAAAGGTGAATTATTAAGTTTTCTTTTTCTCTAGCAATTAGTCAGGATGGAATGATAATGCTGGCGTGCATTATTTTCCTTTGAGCATAGACCTAACTTAAAAGACATTTTTGTCTTTAACCTGGTTCCTACTTAGTTCCTAAACAACCAAATATGTTAACACCATTACAGGAAAAAATCCTTCATGTTTATAATTTGTAGCCAAATTAAGCAGCTTGCTCTATGGTTATCAGAAGTATGATAAAATTCCAGAAACATATTCACTTGCAGCTAATTCCTGTAAGGCACACACCATATACATTTCTAGAAAGCTTGAAGGAATCCAACTGCCAGCTCAGAGTATGCCTCACAGTCAGCCTATTCCCCAAAGGGATGCCACAGTTTTAAAAGAGCTTTAAAAAACGTGCTCATCCCCTGATGGCACTCTGTAGTACTGGTGCCTCTGGTGCTCTGTCAGTAAATGCAGCAGTAACTTATTTGCTTCTTACTGGCTTCTGAGTGAATACATACCCCAGGGAGGCAGCTTTGCAAAGCACAATGATTTTAAAATAGAGCCTGGGCTTTCAGCGAGGGGCAGCCAGTGGTTAAAGCAGCAAGAACATCTTGTTGACGCTGGGGGCTCAGCCTCTCCCAGTCACTTGGGCTCCAGTTTCTGCCTTGATATAGACTGAAGAGACACAGGAAACCTCCTGCCATCCAGGCTATAAGCATCATATCCTTTTAAACATACAAGTTTCCTGATAGAGTGAGTTGATGTCTGCGCCACTTAGGATCTCAACAGTAAATTCTCCCTGGAACAGCATATGGGCCTGGAAGGCAGCTGTCCTGCTTGGTGAGATATAAGGGTGCAAAAGGTGGGAATCCTGCCAGGAGCCTGATCCCTAGCTGCCAGATTGAAAAGTCTTCCCTTTTGGGAGAGGACAGCAGGAGCAGGACAGGAGCCCTTCCCAAGGTGGAGGAGGGGTTGGGCATCTGCAGGGAACAGAAAGAGAGCTGTGCCAGGCTGGGTGACACTCTGGTGGCCACCGTCCTTCCTGCAGCCCAGGAATGGACCTGGGTTTGCCTAGAACTGCTACAGACTATAGGAACAGTCTCTTTTTATTAAATAACATGACACCGTTGCAGTAAGCAAGAAGGAGTGTAACAAAGACATGCTGTTTGAAGCAGTTATTGGAGGTGCAGGGCATGAAATGGGTGAGAAAGGCTCTTGCAGCTGTACCAGGCTGATTACTCTAGCTAATGGCCCTGTTTGTTTGTCTGTCCATTTTTGCCAACTAGAAGAGAAGAGGGAGACTCCTTTTCCCTGTGATATATACTAGGGGAGCTAGGAAAATCCTCCTGGGCAAAAAATTTCATCATAGGTGATATTTTACTGCAAAAAGTCTCAGTTTTGATGGGCTGTCCTTTCCTGATGAAAATCACTTTGCCAGATAATTCAGAGCTGAAGATGAGAAGGAGCAGGAGAAGATGGAGTACTAAGAAATTCTGCAAAGAAAGGAGGTCATATGGTAAAATATTGACTCCATGACACCATTTTCATTGATACTGCCGCTGATATAATTCAACTTGATAACACAGATATTACATACAGAGACATAAACACTCAAGCAGGGAAAGGCACAAGTATAACTATTTCATTGATTTTAATTAAATTTTCCTGAGTATTGCAAGGTTGGCATATTTTTAATTTTATCTCCATTAAAGGGCATGCTTGGTCTCTCAGAGCCTTCATAAAATCTTCTACCAATCTGTGTCCTTTCTCTGCTAGAACCTAAATTTCTACATAAGAAAAGGACCAAAATATGTAATTTACTACTTCCATATGCTGAAATTTGCACACACCATCCCCTTAATTTAGACCACTATTCACTGTATCATAATAAGGAACATTCTGTTAAAATATGTCCACCTAGAGCTCAGTAGTCTTTGAATGCTAGATAAAATCATTCTATAAGGCTAATGAAGACAGAAACTCTGCCTGTAACAATATTAAGTTTGTTTTCTCTAGTGGTTCGAAGAAGTGAGCAATCTATCAGTAATACATTGAGGGAAATTACTTGTCTTGTAGGAATTCCTGCTGACAGTCACTCACTCACAGTGCTGACCCAAACATCTACCCGCTGACAAACAAATTATAGTGTCTAACTTTGAAAAGGTAACTAGCTGCTTTTAATTTTTATTGCTCTCACCGAATATCTCATTTTTACCCAATCCTCATTCTTCTCTGTGTTAAAAAAAAAAAAAAAAATGGAAAAAAAAGGAAGGAAGAAAGAAAGAAACTGGAAAAACCCATGTTTTTTACATTTGGAAAGATTATTATTGCCTACATCCAAGAGTGTTATGTCAGATAAAACTGTTAAACTGTGTCTAACCAACATTAAGACTGGCAGCCCTGCCAGTAACTGACTGGGTGAGTGAGCACATTACTGAGACAGCATTGTAGAAATTAATTTTCTTCAATAAAGTGATTTTTAAGGCTCATATATTTCACAATCTAAACATATGTCACTGTTTCATAAACAAAATAAATGGATTAAAATAATACATTACCAATATGCTGACACATGGAGATATTTTAATTAGAAATACTTAAGCTGCGTGATATTTAACTGCTATATTTGCTGAAGAGGAGCATGCATCATTTAGTAAGGCATAAGGCAGGTACATCACTTTGCATGATGTGGTACCAGAGTGGGACCAAATCACCTCCAGTGTGAGCTCTCACTATCAGATCACATTAGCCCTGCTGAAAAATCATGTTAAGGTTACAACATACAGAGGAGACTCCGCAAGAGCAGCCGTCCACTGAAACAACTTCTTCATTGAAGTAATAAGTCACCCAGATTCTGGATCCTGACAATAATATTTCTTGATGAAGGGCCACGTTTAACAACTTAGCTATTTAAAGGCCATATTTACATGACTGTCGCATTACATTGGCCTCTTTCCTGCACATTCTTCTTGACTTACTTTGAGGACCAGCACTAAAATAGCTGAGGAAAGCAAATGTCAACTATGCCCTGAAATTTATACGTGTGAGAGAATTGGAATAAGTAGAAATGTAATATATTGTTTACTGTACCAAGTGCCCTCCGTTCTCCAAAGGTCAAAAGCATTGTAACCTTGGAGTTACAGTTTCTGATTGTTCCCAGGGTTAAATACATTATCAAAATTAATGGTTCAAACCCCTCAACCTTCAGATATATGAGTATTCATGCCTCCATCTGCTGAACTGTTCAACTAAAAATAGCATTCTTTGGCCTTCCCTCTACTAATATTGTGCCCCTGAGGCAGGCTATGCAATGCTTCAGCAGTACACTGGATCTGCACCCAGCAGTATTAAAAAAGGTCATTTACTTTGTCTGCAACTAGAAAAGAGTATGGAGGAGCGGGATAAGATAGGAGGACAGAAAAGAATTAGGCAAATATGTGTTTAGTTAAAATTTTCTCTTTTTTTAACTGTGTTATAAAAACTCCAGGTTTCAAGAACACAGCTGCAACTATAGTTAAGATTCGCCAAGGTTCATTAGTGTTATAAGCAATAAATTCTGAAGGACAAATTACACAAATAGTTTGGGGAAAGAGTTATGAACTAAAGCTTTTTTGTTTTGCTTTTTTTTCTTAGAGCTCACTTTGTTTAGGAATAACTCCAGCTAGCATCATTGTAATGCTTCCATTTCTATCAACAGTTTATCAGTCGAGGTTGAGAGAGTTGCGACACTTCCTTATTTATCTCCTAGACAGCTTTGTAGAAATATGTAAGAATGAAGGCAGGGGGATTTTTTAAACACTAAAAGGCATACAGTAACATCCCTTGTTTGAAAGTAAGGACGTACAGCTGCTACCTCTGCCACCACTGTGACTTCCCAGTAACTAGGTTACTGCTACCAGCATCATGAGACCTGGAAAAACCCATTTTGTGATCCAGTCCACTCATTTAGCAAGACTGCTGGCCACAAATCTCTAGAATTAGTTAATATCAGTGCAACTATTTAACAATTTGGGAAAAAGTCCGGGGAAATGGGAAAAGGGGGAAACTCCAGATAAGGTGTATGTGAAAAGGAGCAAAAGGAAAATTATTGACAGGTTTTACAGCTCATACTGATTAATTAAAGCAAGAAGCTTTCATTACACACAGATATCAGAACTGTTTCACACACCGCTATGCCACAGGTGTGCTTGGTAATAAATCTGCAAACTATTCACTCACAGTTGTTTGAGGCTGGAGGAGTGAACAGAAATATCTTGTTGTTTCTGATCAGACTACACCTAGAGAACTGTTCCCTCATCATCTAGATTCCCTCTCATGCCAAGAGTCGTAACAAGGCTAGGTCCTATCATGCATATTATTTAAATTTTTGGCTGATTTCTTGAGGAAACTGGTGAGATGAGGCTGAGATGTCAATTGCAAGTATGGAACACAGAGTTTTAAGTCTTTTTGTCAACAACATTGTCAATGACACCTTCGTGAGATCAGTATACAGATCAAAAGAAACTATCTGGTATCAATCCAGAGCAGAGCAAGGCACCAGTTCAGGAACCTGGACTGCCATAAAGTGTGGTAGTTACTATTTCACTTCAGGATACTGAAAGCTACAAGTGAATATTAATGGTATTTACCATGAGCTGATCAATGTGATCAAAAATCTAAGGAGAAGATGGGTCAGACTGGACTGTTGCTGAAGAAGAACTTTTTGTCTTTCTTTTTTATTTTTAATGCATGATACATGAAAGTCAAACTAGTTACTTGAGAAACTGCTGTATATGATTTCAGTAAAGTTTTTTGCACTCATGGAGATACATAATCCACTGGTGAACACAAACACAGAATTCAGAGAAAGTACATTTTGATAACAATGTGCTAATAGCTTGAATAAGACAGGCAAACCATTAATTAGCAATTGCTCACTGGAGAAACATCCTCTGTGAAATAATTGCTATCATTACATGATGTACATGGTAAAAAATGGTTCTCTGGGCTATTAGTTTCAGGGCTTGCATAGAAATTGCCCTAACACATAGGAGGATGACAACACAAATTTGCTGCTACCTCCCACCTGGAGCATGATCGTCCAAATAAAAGAAAACATAAGTAGAAAAAAAAGAGGGAGATTACAAGATTGAAGCTGGCAGAATTTCCTTAGCTGGATAGAGATTATAGAAAATAATTTTGGAATTAATAATAATGCCCTGCTAAAGTTGAAATGCTAGAACTACTGCAAAACTCTTTTACTTGACATCGCTTTCCCTCCCCAGGTTCTCCAAACATGGATATTATACACACACTCACAAGTAGAAACAAAACCAAACCTACACATAAATTAGATATTTCTCCCACTGGCTGAAAGGAACAGAGATTAGTTTTGTGATCAGTATTTTTAAGCACTTGGGAAATACTCAGATACCATGGTCACAGCGTTCATGTAAATAAATAAGTGGGTGGGGTGCATGGAAGAAAGGAAGCAGAACAGAGAAAAAAGGGGGAAGGGAACAAAGATGGAAAAATGAACTGAAATGCTACACCCCTAACAGTCTTCATGACACATCAGGTCAACAACAAATTCTCTCCAACAAACACACCCAAATAAGTGCTCATTTAGGGAACACAGAGAATTGAGACAAAGAGAAAATTAATAGTAGGAGTAAATAAAATATAGTTCAGGCACTTTAACAATCTGATGAGCAGGTATCAGCCGAAGGTTAAGTTATTTAAGCTCTTATAACCATGAAATATTAAAGGTTTTGAAATCCCATAGAGATTAAATTCAAACAAAATAGAAAGGAGGAGGAGGAAACAAACAAACAAAAAATCTTTTACAGCAAATATATCTAAATAGAAATTCAGACCCCCCAAAGCCTGAATGATTCTGAATTTACTAGCACACATTTTTGCTGGTTGTTTTCTCTCTAATTGTTCTCGTCATGTTCTCAGTCTATCATTTCTGCAAATTAATGAAAATGCATTATTGCTGTAGGTTCAGATCAAGTCTGATGTGTAAATATGTGGGTCAAGCTAGAAATGGATCGTGTACAAGAAAAGAAGCGGGAATGTCTGTGGTTTAGATCCCGTTTCTTTGACAATTGAACAGTTTTCATCCTTTCCTGCCTTGCAGTCTTGTGTAGACTCATTATTTGTTTTAGTGCATTTCAAAGGCAGCAAAAATAGTCTCTCTATTCACAAAGCTGCTTTCTGCAGTATTTTCCCAACTAAAGCTGATGAGATTTTTGCTTCAATAAGTAGTCAAATACTGACTTTCAAAAGATAGCTATTATTTTTCCTTTTGAGAAACTTCCCTTTGGTTTCAACCCTGTCCAAGCTACAGTCTTGACATCACATTATTATGACCCAAAACAAGTTTTTGGAGATCTCTGCCTGAAGAGTCTGGGTGTTCTCTTTCCAAATGTTGATTCTAGGTTAGGTCAGACCCAAGCTCAAGGAGTCTTTCTTATCAGCTCTGGCCCACCAATGAACAGTGGTCAATGAACAAGTTCTGGTTCCATTTTCACTTACCCTAAGTTAATTTGGCAAGAATATCATCATAGGGTAAAGAGGAAAGGATTTTTAATTTGCTTTGGTCCCTCTGGAAAATAACATAATCACAGAAATGTAAGCAAAGTAGATATTAGATATGGCAATACTTTGCTACTCTAGGCACAATTTATTCCTACTTTGCTTCTGAACCTGACTAACCTAACTCAAAGAGGGGTTTCAAAGGTTTACTTGCAAATAGTTACATGCATCTTTAATGGCCTTTCCTCTCATGTTCACTGTCACTTTCTTTCCACACATTTTAACTCTGAAAGCTTTTGACTGTTTCTTCATTATTTATGACATTGTTGTGTCTTTTCTTCTGAAATTAAAAACTTCTTGCCACAAGAAGCTAGCTAATAATATGGCACATAAATCTTTCTTTCCCAACATTTCATTCTATATGTGCCAAAAATAAATAAATGGCCAAACTAAGTCTCCTAACCATGCCTGGCATCTGACCAGCTTAATGCACAGAAAGGCTGAGATTACCTAAATACAGAAGCTAAAAGAGTTTGCAATTTATTGTATTGTCAGCACCACACAGTTTAAAAAAAAAAAAAAAAAGGAAGAAAAAGAAAAACCCAATAATGTACTCTTGTTTCGATACACTGACTGATCCAATTATAGGTAGTGCATTGCAGCTACAGAGGAGCAACCACATGAAAATAAAGTACAAAAATACCTTTGAACTTATCTCCCGTCAACTGTTCATATAAATAAAAAAAATACCATTAACTGCCAATATAAAACACACAGAACAATGTCTTTCACTCACAGTATCAAGGTTGCCTGCATGTTGCTGTACTGTAAGTACATAAGGTGTTAATCCTCCTGGG
This sequence comes from Nicator chloris, assembly GCA_013400495.1. Taxonomy (NCBI): domain Eukaryota; kingdom Metazoa; phylum Chordata; class Aves; order Passeriformes; family Pycnonotidae; genus Nicator; species Nicator chloris. Next base: position 17,780 of record WAAE01015276.1, read on the forward strand.
CTGTGCTCAAAAATTATTTAACATTCAGGCTATTATTTAGCATACAGCTGGTTAGCAGTTTTCCCCTAAAATGTTGGCTTCCATCCCACATTTTTTTGTTCTGGCACATACCTGGAGCTGTAAAGGGCTGAGTCCAGAAGCAGCAGCAGCTGCCATTGTTGATGGAATGAACTGCACAGGGTAGTTATCACCTGTCGGGAGAACAATGCGTGCAGGTTCAGACAATGAGCAGAGAATAGCAGCAGACAAGTGCAAACAAGGCCCTAGGATTGCCTGTGCTCCACAGCACTCCTCTAAGCCTAAACATCTGCAAAAACAAAAGGCTTCGCTGGGCACGGACTTGCCATCCTCCCTTGGAACTTTTTTTGTTAGCAGATAGCTGGTAGGCAAACTGGCAAAACATAAATATGATACTCGTGATTTTCATTTTCAAAAGCTAATGTTCAAATCAGGCGTGGAAGCCTGGGCACAAAATGGGTCTTACAACCACAGACAGACAGATAAGATACCCCAGCACACCCCAGTGGCTCCCAGAGGAAAAAAATAGATTTCACCATGTGTTTCTTAAAAAAAATAAATCTGTTATATCCCCAAGAAATATCAGTCCTGTTTATTGAAGGGTAATTTCTTTTCTGTGTCAGGTGGCTCCTGGGGCAGGTACCCAGTTGGCTCAACACAGGTTGAGGTTTTTTGTTTTGCTTTGGGGTTCTCGGTCTTGGGACAATTCCTTTAAGGTAGTCATAGCAAAAAACAAAATTAAACCACTTTTAAATATAGCTTGAAATACAATTTTAATTTTCTCTTATATCTGGGGGCCTACTGAAGTTGATAGATTTGACAGGTCCTCAGTTACATGAAGATTCAGGTACTAAAATTTCCAAATGAAGTATTGCAACATGATGTCTTATAGTATATCTATGGGTGTTCCCAGAGACGTGCAGCACACAGTGCCATTTGGACTCTTAGTCAATGTCAGGAAGGAAAGAAGGCTAAAATAGCTTAGCAGTGTAATCTGTAATATAAAAATGAATACAGCGATGGGCAAGAAACTGTGATTTAATGGAATATCATTTTGGCTCCAGCCACTTGCTTAAAATCAGTGTTATATGCTATCTGCAAGCTACATTTTAACAGACTGTGGGTTTTTTAGATACTTTTACAATAATCAGTCTATTTTACACAAACCCTTCCATGCTGAAAGCAGAATGTAGCACTAAGGGAAAATACAGAAATCCAGTGTAATATAATCAGGACATTCCAAGAACCGGATATTTTTGGCAACCCCCTCAAGTAAATAATAATAACTGAAGTCTTTGCAGTCACCAGATTCCTCAGAACTCATTCCTTTTGCCACCTGAAGTTCTGCTGTATCCGGCTCAGTTAAAATGTTCAGTTGTTTCCCTCTTTTAATAAATTGTACATGTCTAATCCACAAGGTCTCTTTGCATCGTATCCATAATACCTCATCAGGCCATTGAGCACAGTATGTGCTTGTACACAGTCCAGTAACAATTGGATTCTGATTGCATATGGAGCTCTGCTACAATGCATCCACTAACACTATATTGTACTGGTGTCCTATGGAGTAATGTTCAAAACATCTCCTCTTATTTTCCCCGTTCCATGAGGCTGATTTCAGTGTGCAACGATATTGGGGGGTTTTTTTCTTTAGAAAACAAAACCAACAAAAAAGGCTTCTAGATTGTTTTCTTAAAGTACTTAAGCTGTCTCTTTATGGTTAAATAATTCCACTCATCTCTTTGATATTTGTATGAAATTATCTGAATAAATAAGATCCTAATCTAAGTTAAATAACATTTTTTCAGAAATATCTTACAAGGTTTTTTTAAAAAAATCACAAAGATGTTGAATTAATGATGCTTTAAATGGGGGGGAAAATAACCATCCGACTTATCAGCATGGACTGCCTTGCAGAACATTTCGGAGGCATTCTTTCTTTAAATATCATGAATTATTCATCCCTGTTCCACACAGCAATCTCTTCTTTCTCCCTCCCCCTCCACATACACTTTTTAAGTTCAATACCAGTTGCTTTATTTGTACTAAAACACTTTCCATGTCAAACATATTTTAAAAAAAACTAAACTCTAAAAGAATTCCCTGCGGCACTCCTTTTTCACAGCTGTCATGCTCCTATGGTTTGAAATAGCCAGATATTTCATACCCACATGCGCACACGCGCACACACGCAGTTTTTGGCTTCACAGTTCATTTAATAGTATCTTCACCACACCCTGTAGTGTTCTCTTGCTCACCTGCTGGCTCAGTGCTGTCTTTTGTTACGGGAAGAAGAATAATCATAGAGTTATGCAATTTACCTGTTATTGAAACCCAATACTGTCCCTTTATGCCCTCATTTTAATGTGTTCAGTTATGGCTAAGTCGTGGTATGTCAGGGACCTCTTTGTGCTGAGAAGAAAAATTAATACTCCTTCAGCTCTGGAGTACTTTGTTGACACTGAGGAGTAAAAGCAGAGCAAAGGTACTTCTTTCTCCCTTGACCAAACTGAGCATGCAAGGAATGCTCTGGTTTTAATTTTTAATTACAGAGGTACATATTTCCCCCTCTCGTTTCCTCAGTGCAAGAATGGAGCAAGAAGCTCCTCCATAGCTGTCTTGGCAAGAAATCAGTCAATGTATTGTAGCAAATGTTTTTCAAATTTGTTTCTCAATTTGGAATGTTTGCATGAGGATCCATTCTTTTAAATTTGTACAAAAGGCAGGAGAACATGTTCAAACAGGTCTGCCTTAGGTACTGGTGTGTGCTGGCCTTTGATAACCAGGAGTGAGAAGAATGCTGGAAGAAGAAAATCTGTCATGTTTTGCAAACTGATCTTTTCAATCTCCTTGGTGTGCTGATTGTCTATTTACATTTGGCTGCTGTTGTTTATATATAAATTGGTGTTTACAAGCCATGGAAAATTATGCCAGACTTCTGTTTCGTTTGTCAGGTTGAGCAACATTTCCAAATGAATAAAAGCAGTGAGCAATTGTGCTGTGTTATTCTACACAGAAATAATGTAAATGTTTCTTTTTGTCTTGGATGAAGACGTGAAGCTTAGCAGACTTTATTTATAGGGTGTATAGACTTACCTTCCAGATCAAGGCTTTGTGAGCTGTGAGGAAAGAAAGATGTCTGGCTTTTGTAAGACCCAGAGTAGGGGGAAGGTGTTGCTTTATTATCCATCTTTCCTAAAACACAATTGTAAAACACAAGCTGACTCTCCTCATCTGAGTTACAAAGCTTTTGGCTTGATGGTGTTTCCCCCATTTTGGGATTGTAACTTGAAATCTGTCTCTTCACAATCACAGAATGAGAGGAAATGGAGTTGGAAGTACTGCAAGAGATCAGCAATTCCAGGGCCCTATCCTTCCAGGCATAATGAACAGAATGAGTAAAGCGTGCCTGAGGTACCGGGGTACCGCAGGGATAGAGGTGGCCACTCCCATGGTGTTCCCACACAGGGCGTGAATTTTGCTTGTCCAGAGCCGTCAGGGTTGAGGAAGATGTTAGCAGAGGCAACTGGCTGAGGGAATACTAGGCAGCATCTCGCCTGTCCGATGGCACAACTGCTTCAGCTATGCCTTTGTCCTGCATAAGGTTTGCTGCAGCTCTGCCTCATTGCCATTCTCATCTTGCAGCAAAATCAGTTTCCCCCACAATTTTCTGTCTGCAGGTAATGTTTGCAAAATCATGAAATTTGCACATTTCAGTGCAATGTCCTACCTGACAATGTCCAGCTGCCTGCCATCATTTCCAGATTTGACATCAATATTTAGGACTGAGGCACATATGATTGCTACAACAAATCCTGAGGTTACAAAGTCCTTGTTCCAACCAAGTAAAACCCAGCAAGGGACACATGACAGCCTTTAACTCAGTCCTGGGGAATTTCCAATAGGAAAAGGACTCATGAAGCCATACAAAGACACATGGCCAACCCAGTACACAGTGGATTTGATGTGTGCTTCCTGTTTTCACTTGCCAGGAGGACAAACAGCCTACTTACTTACCTAAAAAAAAGAATATTTAGATATGGAAAATCTAAGCCACCTTAAAGCTTTAGGAAAAACTTTTGAAAGACTTATTCCAAATGGAAATTGCAATGTCGGATATCAGAGAAATCCAGCACATCTATTATGTGAGTTATGTTGATTAGCTACAGTAATCAAGGAGTTTAATTAGTTTGATGACAAATATTTCACAGTATTGGAATGTTCTGAAGTCCAGCCTGATGACAATAAGCCTGACAGTTTTGTTTGTCATGCTTAACCTAATATTATTACTTTCTCTTATTTGCCCCAGTGCAACTAGAAACAGAATCAGGCCAAAACGTTGGCTGTTTCTGCCACCAGCCTAGGAAAACAGCTTCCATTTTCATGTTGCATTGCAGCATAGCAAAATGTCTTGTAAATTATTTTTGTGCATAAAGCCGAATGACCTAGGTAGGTAGATAGGGGCTGTTTCTTAGCCACTCTAATCATGGGCTTTATATCGTTCCTGTATGAAATATGAAAAAAAGCTCTGAAAATACACTGCAGCATATCACTCAACAAACCTGTCTAAATTGAGTTTTACTCTACTCAATGTCTTCATTTTCAATAATCTTTTTCAGAGATACTTCCCAGATGTGGTAAAAAATTGGTACAATACAAAATATTTGCAGGATATTTTTAAGAAAAGCGATCATACATTTTGGAGTCTCACAGACTGCCATTATGCAACAGGCATAGGCATCAGCCCTCCCACTTTCTGCTTAGAGCAAACCATAGTTTTGTTTGAGATCAGCTCAACTTATGGTCTGGTTCCTACTTAGCAAAGCTTTATATCTTTACTCCATCATCGTCCTGCTGCCCTGTTGCCTCTCAGCCACAAAACTTGATTGAAGCAATATTTTAATCACTGAGAGATGGAGGAGGGAACTGTCCTTCCTTATCCTTATCTTCCTCATCCTACTCACTGCTTTGTCCTCTTGACCCAGGCCACTAATGGGGACACACTAATCACCTTCAAGGATACTCCAGCCCACTGAGTTTTTCTGGATACATGTGGTTGGTTAAATGAAGGGAAATTTGCAGTGGGAGAGGAGATATAATGGTACCCGTGTTGCCTACCAGTTCCAAGCAGTAAGTGTGGTAGTCACAGTCAGAAAGCCAGCACCGTTGCTTTGCTGTACACAGAATGCAAAATAATTCTATTAACTGCCTAGCATATCTGGGCAAGTATTAGCTTCCTAACAGCTGCCACTCTCAGCTTCCCACTGGAATAAGTGGCAACCCCCACAACCAGGTACTCTACGAGGCTCATGGAACGCCTGCAGGTCAATAGTCACAACAGTCATTTGAGATGCACAGCGCCCTAAAGTTTTAATTAATCCAGTATACAGTATAAATACTGAAATATGTATAAAAAATTAATTAGGTGGTCTATGCAGCTCTGATTTCTCAATTAGTACTTACCATGCCGGAAAATTATATTACATGACTTTGAGATACATAAGGAAGCATGGGACTTTGGGGATTTTTTTTTCTAATGCAATTATTACTTGTCATCAGTACTTGCTAACTTTGGCCTGTTTCACCTCCTAAAGCTCCAGAATACTGCGGGGGGAAGGTTACAGCCATCTCAATGTTATAGATTCTGCCAGGCAGAAGGAAATCTTCTCCTGTCAGGCTTTATCATAGCTGTGTATCAGCAAGTCCTTAAGATTTCTGCTCATAATGATTTGCTGAGCTCAGAAGTTCATGAGCAGCAAGACATGTACCAAAACGGCCTGAGAACCCTATAAATTCTCCTCTCTTCTACAGGACCTCCAGTTGAGTGTGCAAACTACTCTATTTTGTTAAAGAATACCATTTTTTTCCTCCAAGGCCTAGCATTTGTGTGCAAATCTGCAACAATACTCAGTAACTGCTACCTTGGCATTGAACTAAATAGCCATGAAATTGGTTCCCAATTCAGCCCAGGAAGATATTTCTGTCCATGGACATGGACACATAATCATACCTCTGCTTGTACACCAAGGCAGGACTTCTCATCTTGGCTGTCCTGTCGCACTAACCCTGATGCACTGCTCCCACTTTGGAGCCAGCTTATATCTAGCCTGTTCTGCAGGTAAAGCAGATTAAGTGACTGTGCACACAACATTCGACATTCCCTAAATGACAAGAGTCAGTTTCAAACACACTTAGTCCCCACTGCTCCTATTATTGAAATGCCTCTCACTGCATTTTCTGAATGTCGAGTAAAACTGTCAGGGTCAAAACCCAGTCTTGCCGATGTCAAAATGCAGTAAAATGAAATAGAAGCTAAACATGCAACCTAAAAGAAAATGGGAAGCGTCTGAAGGGTTAATCCATTGCCTGTCTTCCCTCAGAGGTACGAGCAAGTCTAAACTGACAGTTCTGCAGGTGAAAGTTTCATTTCTAACAAAAGTAGAAGAGTACAGGTAGTAGCAGTCAAGTTCATAAATATTCCTCAGAAATGACTTTGAAGAACCCTCTCTATGAAAGAGTATAGCTTAATCTCCAGTTTCATTAATTCCTTAACAACTGCGCCGAGAGTGCCAAAAATAGGAATTAATCAATACCAAGTGTAGTTACAGCATTTTTTTTATCATGATGTGTCTCTGACAGAAGCTACTGACCTGCCCAGCTACCTTTGCCACACATGCAGTAGAATTTAATATATATATTAAAGATATAAATATTCTAATTTCTTTAAAGCTACTGGTTATAATCAGAACATTGTGACTTCTGGCCTTTTACTAGGATCATCTAGAATTAAGCCACTAACACCATCAAACAGCTTCACTGTGTTCTGAGATATCTAAGCCTAGGCTTCTCCCTGCATTTCATTCTTCTAACTTTTGTTACACATCTCTCTTTCTGCATTCTGACAAGTAAAAAAATGCCCTGAAGGTGTATCACCTCCTGTTAGGAGGCCAGTAGGATCAAGTTAGATAGGTACTATGAGGAACACTGTAGAACAAGTCCAGAAAATCAGTCATGTTCATGAAAACATGTTGGTAACTCTTCTTCCTAAGTCATTTTTGTACCAAGAAGTCTACAGAGCCAAAATTAATACAACATGATTGAACATAACACCTTTCAGGGGGCAGCACAACCATCAGCTTCGTCACCGACAGTCAGTACTCAGAAAGCATCTCAGATTAATACAGGAAAAGCAAGGAAAGCATATGCTTTCTCTTGTCTGTGAGAAGTAAGATTTAGCCAGGGTGTAGCAGGCAATTTCCACAAATGGCAACCCTTTGTCTTTGGTCCCTAACTGCTGTGAGGTAGTGATGAGTGTGAATAACCCTCATCCTGCACCATCCTGAACTGCCTGCTTCTCAGAACGCCAGGAACTGGTTCCCAAATATAGTGCACCAGTTTCTCAAATCAGAAAAGAACTTTAGGATTTCAAAACCTGAAAATAGGATAACTGGACAAAGAATCTATGTTTAAAGAGGAACGCCTCTGGACTGAAGAGACAGAAGGGAGTGGGACAAACGGAAATACTCGCTCAAATCCTGCTTGGCCCCACTTCATGCAATATTAAGTAAACTTGCTAGAAAAGATTCTAGATTCAACCTGGCTTTTAATTAGCATGCTGTTTACATCATCTCTTATGAGGCTTTACTTAGGATTTGACCCCGTTCCTGTCACAGTCAACAGCAAAAGCACCACTAACATCAGTGGGAACAGGATCAATGCTTTACTTTGTAGATTTCATATTTAATGAATAAAAAAATAAACTGTTATTTATGTTTTGTAGTTATTAGTTATCAGGTTAATATGCTAAAGGCAGCTTGACAGAGAATACCATTAATGAGCAAAATAAGGTTGCTGCTTCTGGACTGAGGTCACTTACAAAGAATGTACAAATGAAAATAAGGTTGACTTTTATTTACTTAAATATCTTCCTACATTGAATTCCTTTGGCAAAGTGTCTTTAAACATTTAAAGCCCTGTTTACAAGGACGCTCTGAAAGTAGCTTCAAACCATTATATCCCTAATTGAATTCCCCAGGAGTCCTGTAAACTCAGAGGAAAAAAAGAAAGAAATCATAACATTTGCTAAATCATCTCAAAACATATTTCCCTGCAAGGTTATGCGACCTGTTAGGAGTCTGAATGATGACTGGAATTGAACTACTGAAACCTTTTATGTACCAGATTGAAATCAAACAATAGAGTAAGAACTTTGCCACGAAACACAAATATATTGAAGATAACAGAATTAATTATAGACATGTAGCTTTTGCATAGGGCAGACCAGATGCAAATTGCTAGGCAAGTGGGCCACTATATTTAAAGCAAATGACTTTGTGGAAATTAAGCTTAAAAAAAAAACATGCTGTTCAATAACCAATAGTCCATCCACCTCCTTCAATCCAGAAGGTTTTTTTTTTCAAGTGGAGTTGCAAAAGCTCCACATAATTTCCAACCAGCTATGCCTGTTGTGTATCATCTGTACGAGACAGATCACACAAGAAGCTACAGTTAACATCTTAAAATGTGCAATAGCCTCACATCCCTGTGAGCTTACCTGGCTTGTAAGTTATTCCTGGGGGGAAGAGGAATCCCTGCTGGGCTGCAGCAGCCGCTGCCAGCGTCCGCTGGTCGTGTGGAAAAATTGGGATCATGAGCGGAGGCATGTGACCCTGAACCTGCTAAACAGAAGAGAGCCTCTGATCAGAAATAGCACAAATTTGTCTTGACAGGTATTTCTCCAGCACTGATAGTGTGCTTGCGTTCACACAGTCCCACAGAACCTTCACCTTAATGCAATCCCTGCCAACTTCACATTATCACATCAAAGCCCTCACAAACATTGTTTTCCCTCAGTGTCAAAGGTGTAACAGTCTCAGTGAACTGCAGGTTTCCCTACTTCTTCCTGGTCCTCTATTACTTTTTTGGTTTCAATTACTATTCCCTATCCCGGCACAAGATAAAAAGGTACAAAACATATCAAAGTTTTTATTAAAAGTAGTGTGGTATGTATTTCTATTAATTTTTCACAAGTTTTCTCATCTTTGGTAGCAGATAGCACAGTGACAAGCATTCAGAAGCAACCTAACACTGCAACATATACTTTGATGTTCAGATTTTAGTAACCTTAGGGAAATTTTAATTCTGAGACCTTACAACATGGTATTGTCCACATAAACACCAACAACCCAGGTGTGTTATTTCAAAATCTCACCAGAGTACTAAAGAGTCTTCTGGCCAACACCACAACTCTTAGGATTTAAGGCTCCAACATCTTGGCTCCTAAATAAACTAACATGCTCTGCCACACACACCTCACTATAAGAAATAAATTGCTTGTCTGTCTAAGCAGTTTTATAGCTTTATGCACTACCATGTAGCTTGGTAATTATGGAGCTGCATTCAGATACCATTTCAGAACAAAACCTACTATATCAAATTTAATTTGACCTTAATAAATGTATCAAAAAACTGCAAACATGCATAAGGAAAAAAAAATCTTTCCCTTATACTAGCATTTGTATTCAATAAATAGAGAATTATGTGATAGGATGATGCCTGTTAAATCCATATGGTAATTTCCTAGTTCCTTAATTTACGGTACCTGTGTTTCAGAGACAGTGGCTAGGATCTCAAAGAGTTTTTAGCCATCATTCCTTAACCCCAGACATACCCAAGGGTTTGACTATGATTTTTCTGATTAGCAGTTAAGCAAACATATAATGCTCTATGTATCAAGGCTGGTAAATGTAGGAAAAAATGAGGGTTTAGGCAGAAAAAAAATCCCTCTTCATACCATAAATCGGTGGAATTAAACATTATTAAAAACTTAAAGTACACTTCAAGCAATTTTTTGCATTTAATTCCTAAAAAACTTTTTTGGTCAAATCCCATATGTTGACCTATGACATTGTTTAAATAGTGCCAAATTTTCTTGTCATATCCCCATTACTTTCACAACCATTGATGCAGTGCAGAAATGCTACTGTGTGTCTCTATGAGGGTTAATTTACCAACAACTCTTCTCTTGGGAAAGCCCTAAGATGGAGGTTAATAAAGGTCAAGCAAAAAATAAACACTTTACAGTATTTTTTGAATCCATTCCTCAGGAAAATCAACTTATAATAAAAAGGTCCTTGTGCAATTACTACTATGGCACTGGGGCGTGAAAGAAAGTAGCTTTACGCAGCTATTTCCCTCATTTTAGCTGAGGTAAGCCTGGCTGTGTGTTGTAGGTTATGCATTAAACTTGGTCAGATTGGAGTTGATTCCCCATGTGCCCAGAACAGGCATTCGGCGCTGATAAAACGGTGCTGGTTTTGCTGTGTGGTGTTTCTGTACATTGGCTCCACAGGAGGACAGCAAAGGAAAATCACAGGCTTTGTCTGATAGAAGCAACTGCCCTGGAAGAAATTCAATGCAATACAACTTGTGAAAATTGGCAGTAATTCCTAAATAACATCTAATCAAATGGAGCCAAAATCCTAAGAAATATCCCCCACATATTTACATGGGGCTGTAAAGGTACAAGACTCCAACAGTCTCACAAGACACAGAAGAGATAGGAGTGCTGTGGTTTGAGGGAGGGTACAAACATACCCACTGCAATATTTCACTCCATTGTGTCGTAAAGATAATTTGAAACATATCATAACCAAGTCATACTATGCATTCCTGTAGATTCTGATCTACTCATCTGTATAGATTTTGTTTAAACCCTCAGATAAAAGCACCTCTGTAAGTGTGGGGAATTACCATTTCAAGTTCTGCTTATCTACTATTCTTCCTACTCTGAATACAGGAGCAGGTCTTCATTTTATATAAATCAGCATAACTTTGACTAAAGGTTACATTTAGGCAATAAGTTTAGATTTACAATTAAGAGACTTATACAGACTGAAAAAAGGTCATACTGAAAGGCCACCATTCCCTCCCACGGGTCTTCCCTCTAGCACATATGAAATACTATTCCTACGTAAGTGTTGGTTTCACACAGAATTATTATATTCATAGGTGTCCATTTTCAGCACAGGTCAACTGAAAAGCACAAATAAGCACTGAAAAGGATAAGCATGTAAAAGTATCACTGATCACAGAATTATTAAATCTATGAAATGAATGCAAAAAAAAATCCCAATTAACTCCTTAATTTTTGACAATTTCTATTCCTGAGAGTTTTATTATTATGAAGACGATGGGTTTGATTTTACGGACGGGGGGGAGAAATTGGGAGGAGGGGTTGATTGGTGTACTTCATAAAATCGGCTACATGCCCAGAAATTTTAATTGCTGAGATGTTCCTCAGGTCTTTCTGAAAACCAAGACGGGAGCAGATGCCCAAGAAACACTCTGACTCTGTCTCTTCCCATTCGTAAAAATAGCGCATTGTTGGATCGGCACTTTCCCCTTTTGTCTCCTCTGTGCTAAGTCGTTGATGATGTCATTTTTTGCCATCTGCCCCAGAGCTTCATTAAAGATACATGAATGGACTAACTGGGCTGCTGTCTTGTGAGGAACAGGTGCTATTGTTTGTCCCCAAAGACTTGCACTAAAGATCTCACTCAGAATACTTGAGAAAGAGCATCTGCAGCAGTCAGTCAGAGAGTAACTTGGCAGAGCCCATGCTATGGGCTAATATGCAAACAGAGGCACTCAGGGGGACTCATTTTCTCTTTCATGAAGTTGGGGGTTTTTTTGAGGGTGTTTTTTGGGTGTTGGGTTTGGTTGGTTTGTTGTTGTTGTTGTTGTTTTGGCTTTGGGGTTGTTTGTTTGTTTGTTTGTTTGGGGTTTTTTGGATGGGTAGCAAATGTTTGATTTTGAACAATTCTTCATGTCTGCATTTTTAACTGAATGTACAAACCCTGGAGGAGACTGGAATATAATCTCTCCAAAATTCACTTCTGCTACCTCAAGTGCATTCAACTCCTACATAAAGCTACCTCATGAAATTAATCTTTGTTTCTACACAAAAAGCTCAGGTTTAACTGTGTTAAACATAAAAATCTGCCAAGATTAGGGAACACTTTAAAGGTAGTGTACCATTCCTTTAATATCCCATCACAACTCTGACGGCCCTTGGGAACTGATTACAGCACTTCCTTGCCTGAGATCTAAAGTCAGGAAGCAACTTTAGAGCAAATCAGCCCTGATTAGTTCGAGAAGCAACTTCCAATTTGATTCTCCCTGAAATAATAAAAGCTGGTCGCCTGTCTGATAAACTGGGCAAATCTGCAGTGCTTCGTCCCACAGTTCTGTGAGTGACAATCTCAGAAGCTGACTGAACAATCCTCCTTGTTAAAAAGTCATTGATAGTGTTTTACATGGAAAATGTAAGCCAGAGTGATATGTTATACAAAAATAATGCTTTGAAATAAAATGATCTGCCTCTTTTGGATAAGGAGCACAGAACATTTCGTGAGATTGAAGAGGAGGAAGAGTTTTATCTTTAAAAACTGAAGCTGCCTCTACAACAACGAACATTGCAAGTAGAGAAGTGAAGGCATTCAGAGAAAAGGGTGGCAGCACTGCAAGCAAAGACACAGCTCACACATTTCTGCTTAGCTGTGAGGATCACAGGTTTCAAGAGCAGAAGTAATCCCACCCTATAATGGCAGATGAATTCTCTTTAGAAGATTAAACTTCACAAGTCACCTCTCTCTGCACAATCTACTTCAGTAAACAGCAAAAGTGCCATCTTTTTGCAAGAGAGTAAGCACAATCTTTATAATATTTTATCCCTTCTTTAAAGTTTTTTTCTTTTTTTTTTACATCCAGCACTAGTATAAAGCAGTGTGAATGGCTAAGTATGCTCTAATTGCCCACATAATCCAGCATTTCTATTTTAAATCATTGCCACCGTCTTCTTCAACCAATTAGATCACTGGACTCTGTTCTCAAACTGCGGAAACCTTGAGATTTGTTTTGAATCTAACAGACTACTCCAACACAAGTTAGCTGAGAAACCAATCTTTGAATTTACTGAATTGACATTTTTTTTCTTTAGTGTAGGGTGAACGTGAACAGAACCTTTTGTTCATGTGCCATTGCAGCCGCTGTGAGAACCTAAGTTGTTCACAGGGAGGTTTAGACTTTTCATAGTTTCAATTTTAATTTCTACCTAAGAATTCTTAACTTCTTGAGTAATTGGTATACCCAGATTACAACTCTAACCTCAGCCCTCACAGAGCTTTGAATTTCTGTAGTAAAAATGTGTTGGAAATATTCTAGCCAGTCATTTAGAAACTGCAGTGTAATAGATTTCCAGGTAATGGCAATATATCAAGTAAGGATGTGCATTTTCAAACTGCTCAAAATACGTTTATATGATAGAACGTAGTGGCCATAACTGATAGCTCAACAGATTATATTTTAGCTTGATTCATTTTAAAATAAGTCTTAATAGCACTTTTGAAAGAAGTGTTTGTGCTCCCAGGACTATTAGTGCAAGATTTTAAATATCCTGTATATGATAGTATTTACCTCAGCTGCATTTAAAAGAGTCTCTATGCAATACGTGGCACTGTTACTTTTACATCACTGTTAGATTTTTATTTATTTCAATAACTTGTGTTGGGCTTTGTTGTTTTTTGTAAGAGAAGAAATATTAGAAGTTTTGATAATTTTAGTTTAATGTTGACTAAGTCATTTTGGGGCATGCTGCAAGAACACAAACAGCATGTTGCATAAAGTAGGGAATTCTTTTATGAAAACTTAATATGTGAAAGTCAGAGAGACTGTGTAAATGTTAAAAGCAGCTACATGTTAAGATTTCTGCAGGTTTGAGCTTAAATCTCCTCCCCAACTCTGCCAATGTTGTAATGAATTCATGCCATCACTGACCCCTTTCACGGTCCCAGAAATGATCTATTTAGGAAAACTGCAGAGGAATTGTACGATAATACTTTTTTTTTTTTTTTTTTTTTTTTTTTTGCAAATGTGTTTGGTTACAGTTGAATGGTGTGGCTGTCTGATTTGAGCTGTTCTGGTGAAGCAAAATGACCACAAGGCCAGGTTAGTCGCCCAGTTCAGTTGTGAAGGATCTGGCTCCTCTGTGTGCAGGTGGGGCTGAGCCTTTTGCTCTGGGCTCAGAAATGTAACTGGTAAACTCCCCAGGCTTTGTCTTAATGGCCACTAATGCCCAACGTCCCCTGAGGTAAAGGTAAGCTGTGAGGGTGGACCCAGACACTGCAGTGAGAAATCCCCTCTAGTGAATAATCCCAGGGAAGCACCTATGGCTCGGCATGAGGAGGAAAGGCAACTGGAGAAAGATGGGCTCCAGAAGACCCAAAGTGATCCCCTAGTCACTGTGTCATAGCTAGGGCACTGATAATCATGTCAATACAGCTCCCACATGGAAAATCATTCAGAGGCTTCTTTCTGCTCCTGCTAGCAATACAGAACCGCTGGAGATCTATCTGTATATGGAGGTATATTATGTTCTAATTTATCTGCCATCTAATTATCTACAGTCTAATTGAAAAATGTTTCCTCTCAGTGAAAGTACATGAGCCACAAAGAAAATGTCTGCCAATGGAATCCCAGGGGAAGTGTTGGCAAATAAACTGTAAAAAAGATACCATAGACTTGCAAAGTGAGAACATTTCAGACTGGAAATACTATGGAAAAAATATGTAGCCCACTATTGAATTTGTAAAGGGATTGTAACTACTATTTTGTCTTTTCCCTATCATTTTTTTTCCATTTGTCCAATGCATCAGCATGATTTGGAGATTTAAGCCTACTGCAGTGGCCACAATATTAATGCGAAAATTGCAACCATGATCATACAGCAAAACAGAGTATTCTTATTTTTTATTATGTTTTTTCCTCACCACTTTGAAACTTGAAATGAAATAAATTCCATCTACTTGGGAAATCAAGAAGGAAGCTACAGAGAAATATTGACAACATCACTGAAAGCACAACAGTTTCAAACACTAGATATAATTTCATTTCTATTAGCTTCCCATTATGTTGCCCTGTTCTTATCTAGCTCCTTAACTATCTGGAAATATAGAATTCAACTAAGGATGATCTCATGAAGTTAGGAGCATGATAAATGGTAATTAAATCTATTTAAATTGTCTGTATTTTAAGAAACTCTCACTAGGAGGGATGGAGAACATCTCTGCTACAGAGAAATAAATAAAACATGTTATGCAAACGTGAATTTATGGTTCATTTGGAATTAGAGATCTACCACCTTTTCAATCCATACAAATGCATAATCTTGTCAATTAAATATTATTGTTAAGGTCTAGTAGTATGTTAAAATCACTTTAAAGTGCAACTAAGGAAAATTCATGTGTGTTTATTACTCCTTAAGGGTCTATTAGTGGGTATTTTATTCAGATTTGTGTTGTAAAATCTGCATAAACTCAGCATATTGTTATCCCCATGTGTGCATTTGTTTGGTTAAAGCATAACAGCAAATCTCTATTACTGCAACTTCTGGAAAAGTCAAGAGAACTAAAACAGTCCTAATTTTAATCAGACACAAACAGTTATCTCTGCAGAAGTGAAGAGCTGACTATTATGCAAATTGTCACAGTTAGTGGTCACCAAGACATCACAGAAGACTGAGCAAGTCAATTATTTCAGATATTTCCAAAGCTAGTGAAGATGTATGTTTCTCATCTGTACCTTGTCTTATTCATGCCAAAATAAGAAAAATATTGCAGCCTAATGATACTTGTTGATATTTTTTATACACGAAAGCTCCATTACTTCAGCTCAAATCTAAATATAAATTATGTTAGAAATCCCTTATTAGCTATGTTTTTATGGTGATATCAAAAGGTGCAAGATCGTTGGAGTACATTGACATTTCCTGTTGGTGGAAATATTTAGAGCAAGAGATGGTTTAAAATTTGTGTTTGGCATTGCTACTTTCGAGCAGAGTTTCTCCCCACAAATCTTTTCAAGACAGAATTCTTTTTTTTTTGAATACTAACCATCATCAGTTATTAACATGAAACTAATTCCCTCAGTGTACGGTATAAAAAAATCATGTCAGACCAGAAAACTGAGGGTTACTAAAGGAATGATTGTCTTTCACATTAAAGAGAATGTCCAGCAAAAGCAGGAATAAAAACAAAACATCTTTCCATGACTGATCAAAAACCCTTCTGCACTGTAGAGGTAAAAAAAGGTGCAACAAAATAGAACATATTTAAACAAATATAGAATATATCTGAAATTCAGGGGGGCACAGATAAAAATGGGAATTCTGCCATTTTCTTCACTGTGGGAAGAACTTTGTCTTGAGCAGCATGTTCTTTTTAAAGCTCTCTATATTTTCACTGATATTCCAAGATTTGGAACTATATTATCATGTCACTACATAAAGACTTAGATCTACTACATACTTTACAAGTATTAATTAATTCAAGCTCAAAGACTCATTCAGGAGAGAGTATTACACCTAGAGTTGACACAGGAGGACCCTCAAAGAGGCCTGGATTTCCTTTCCAGTGGCAGAAGTGATGATGCATGGTGGATAGGAACCAATCCCATTGTGATCTGGTGCTTGCAAACCTTCACATCTCACCACACAGTTGTACCAAGAGCCACCCCAGGTGCAGAGCTAGGGCTAAGAGAGGGACATGCCCTGTTGGAAAACCAGGAGACAGTTTTGAGCTGGTCCATGCCAGCACTCCACAGTTTAGCCCTCCAACACTTGCACAATGGCAGGATACAAGTGTGGAGGTGAGGCACAGGTGCAAAAAGGAGACACTTCTCCCATTCCACCCAGTCCTGTGGTTGGTTTCCAATGGTATTTATAATGAAGAAGACTAAATTCAAAGAGAAGGAGAGGCAAGAAGGAGTTGCTATTTTTCCTCAAGCCTAAATGCATAATATTCAAGAGACTAGGTCAAAGGAGTTAGTCACATCCAGTGAGAATATTCCTGCTCCTGTATATTTTTGAAAGATATTTCATGCAGAAGAGTAACCTAGATAACTTCCAGAAATCATATGATGTTTATGGAGTGTTTAGATTGAAACACAAAGGGTTATCAAAGGCAATTGTGTGGAGAACTAGCTTAATGCAGAAAACTCCTGTGTCTAGAGATCAAAGTCAAATCCGAATACTGATTGCACGCAAAAATTAATTTGTTCCATCTCTTCCTAGGATTCCTCAGATTTTGGCATGATCTGGCCATCTCTACTCAGAAAAGGACCCAAGGAACTGGTGTGTTTGCACAGTATGACTGAGGTGATTGCCACTGCTGGTATACAGTAATTATTGCAAATTTGGGAGCAAGCACCAGAGTTTGTAAACTTCCAGTGCCATCCATACGGCCTGCGTGCTTCCTGCACCAGCTGTCTCACTCCAGTGGATTTCATGGGCTTCTCAACCTTCTACAGCATTCACAATTAATCTACAAAAACACTGTGAGAGAACAAAATCATTGGAAAGCTAAAATAAGGCAGGAAATCGGGAAATATTTAAAACGAGCACTGGGTATTTCTTATCCAACCTTAGGTATTAAAATTCCAGCAACAGCGATAGCTCAGATATAAAACCACGGTGATGCGCTGCCTTTTCTGCAGAGGATCCCGACACTCCCGACAGGGAAGGAAGGCCAATCTTGCCATTTTCTGGCTGTCCCCAATTTGTCACAACTCCAGCTTTTGGGTGTCGCTTCAGGTGCGCTTTCGGCGGGCGGACAGAGGCCGGCCATGGCTGCGGTGGCGGCGTTGGGGCTGGGTGCTGC
>WAAE01015276.1:35598-91697 GCA_013400495.1 Nicator chloris
GGCCGGGTGCCCGCTCCGGCTGGGTGCGGCGGGAGCGCGCAGCGATCGCGGCGGGGCCGCGGCTCCGCTCCGAGGCCGCTGCCGGCGCTCGGCCCCGGCGCGATCGCTGCGGGCTCAGAGCCGCGCGGCGCTCCGGGCAGTAACAATGGCCCTTTGTCCAGCTGCGGCCGCTTCCTCCTCTGCAGGCAGGCCTTATCTGCTCAGGAAATGCCTGCTTTAACTGACAGGTAGGAGATTAAATCTACAGCTGCCGAAACACAATCTCCGCTCTGTTAGATAGGCTTTCATTGAAAAGCACTACAAACACATAATTTGTTTATGTTGTACCAGCAATCTTCGACAAAGCAGACTGTCTAGCTGAGACAAATGTGGTTAAACCCATTTATTGTATTATTTCTGCTACACAGAACAAGCTCTTAAAACGAAGAAACTACACAAGGCACAAAGCTCTAGCTGTCTCAAGAAATCAAGAATAGATGACTTCTTGTTACACTAGCCCCCTTTACACAGCATAGCATGTGCCCTCCTGGAAAACATCCACTGTGATTTCTTTCTTTTCTTTTCACTCTCCCCTCCACACCAACCCCCTCCCGCCCTCTTTTTATTTTTTTTTTCTTTTAAAGGGGATGGTTCAGTGATGTTTATGTTTCCGTGTTTTAAAGTTTCTTTTGTTTTCTCTAGCTATAAAACAACTAAGTTGGTCAAAGGATGCCCTTAGTTTTAAGAAACGAGGGGATATTTTTGAGAGACTACTTCTCAAATAAAGAATCATTTTCCAGACACACTGTCTGGTCTTCCTGACTTAATGCATGCTCAAACCAAAGTTTTGCGTGACTAATGAATGCTGGACTGACACCCCCCACCCCTTCTCTCTCTGTTTTTTAATCATCAATCACCTATTTCTCAAAACATTACTTCATTTTTGTTACACCTTCTGCCTTATTTTAAAATAATATTACTGGCTGTTTATTTCAAATAAAAGGCACGGGGAACTGATGAATTAAGTGTTTATAAATCTGAGTTTTCAGATTGAAAATAACCTTTTCCATAATGCAAAGGCTTTATAAGTAAAACCTGTCCTTTAGCCGGAGTTTCTTCTGGCCATATATTACTGCCAGTAAACTCTGCTACAAGAACTAAAGGAGTGCTATGTACTGAATATGAGAAGGGCAATGTTTGAGGAGGAGAGCCTCAGAAACTTACTCCAGTGGAGCAGGACAGACTCCCAAGAACACTGTGGCCCACAGCATTCTTGTCTTCTTATATTTAAGGGTCCGTTCTCTGCCAATCTGCATATGCACCTCCAGTTAATGTTACTGGGAGTTGTGTGCACACACAGATGTGCTCAGCGACTGGCATATTAAAACATCCCTTCACTCTAGTCAAATTCAATAAACGAGTTTTCCCAGTGTTATTATTATACATGCTCAATAAGGAAGATCTTGTGAACCACCGAATTGTTGCTCTAATGGTTAATCATAATTAAAAGGCAAAGAAACAGGAAGAGTAGTCAATGTTTTATCGTTCACATTACTTCTATAACCCTTCTGCCTCTCCTGGGGCATTCTCTTCCATACCCTTTTGCAGCATGTTGCTTTCCATATTATTTTATTTAACCTTAATCACAGCATCCATCTCTGGGTTTGAGAGGAAGCTGTAACAGAGCTACCCTACAAGCTGCCACTCAGAAAATTCAGTTTGGCATAAAATTAAAAAAGTATGCAATAAACTGGCTGAATCCATAGGGAATCCCTCAAACAGCATGGATAATGAGGGGAATCCATAACAGACATAAACAAACCCAGAAAGATGTCTGGGGCCAACATCATTATGTAAGATATATGCCCAAGATGTATGGGCATACGTTTGAATGTTCAAACTAAGCCTGTATTAGATTGATTGAATCTCAGCATGGGGTTCAGTTAATAAACAAACCTTGCCTTCAGAAAATATTTGGAGCTGAAATCATGTATTATAGCCAGGCACCTACCACATGTGGCACTAGGATGCCCTCCTACCCTAAAGCTTTGTTAAAACAAGATGGCAAAGCAAATTAGAAATCCGTACTACCAGAGGAACAGATACAATTTTCGGGTTAAGTGGCACCACTCTAAAGGCAGTTGTTATCCACAGACTGTACTGCAGTCTATGCACCAGGGGCATATGAATAGAATTCACATTAAAAATTAGAGACCGTTTTGAATCTTTGGGCTTTGATTCACACTTCCCATGTTTTTTAAACATGTTACTCATATTCTCATAAAGGATACAACAATGATGCTAGCAAATCTTTCTGGTAATTATTAATTTCACTGTAGAATAGCTTTTTTGCTATGCTTGGCTTGTTAAAAAAATGTATTTTGCTCACCTCGGGGTACACCATTAGCTTGCATATTTGCTCTTTTCCTTTTTTTCCAGGTTTTGTTTAAATATTCTTCTTAAACCTGTATATTAATCACTGCTCAGAGGGTGAAAGAATTTGCAGGAGCAGCTGAAGTGCTACTTTTTTTCTCAAAGTAGGAACTAGTTAGTGCTGACACTTTTTATTCATTGGAAGATGAATGAAAGAGAGATAGAGAAAGAAAAAAATATTAAGAGTAAGGATGAGGGCTGACTTGGTGGCAGAGAGTCCAACAGATCAGTCTAACATAATAAAATGTTGCAAAATTGTGAGCTGCAATGGCACGTCCTAGTCATGCCATTGCAGAAAGATCCAGAAAGTTACCCTTGTCGTAATTTTGGTCATTGGGTCAGGTAATCAGGAAGCAAGGGAAAGATTTCTGCAAAAATTACTATCCAAATAGGCTTCCAAAATCAGAGCAGAAGACAAAAATCTTCTTTCAATAGCTCTGTTCCACTTCTTACATCTGTGTTTACCTGTAAACTACTGTGCTTCATTTTGAAGCACAGTATTTTGGTGTTCAGCTACACAGGAAACAACTGCAAAATATTTCAGAGTGTGTACCTGTAGCACCTTAGTTCTGCAGCACCATGCCCACGTGTGAACAGTGTTTAAGTACACTGAAGATATTTTTAGGGAAATGTGTTTTCTCCTAAAAAGTGGTCTGTGGAAGTTTGTGTGTAGTACTTGCCATGATAAAGTCACACATCTTAACAAGCAGAAGCTTTCCTATTAGATTTTTTTTTTTAAATAAAAGTGAATATTTCTTTCTCTACATCTATAAATACATAAGTGTGTAGCTATGTTTATGTATATGCTTTTATAAATATAAAAGCATATTCTACATGTACACAGGTACATAGAATAGACAGATCTGTACATATATCTATAACATTTCTATGAACATATTTTTTACAAATAATCTTAACTAGGCATATATATATATATATATATTTGTGTATATATATATATGTATAACATGCTTTCCTCTTGTTTCCCAAATCTCTCACTTGGGATTTCTGTGTTCTTAGATCCATCCATTTATACAATTCCCCTGCTGTACTCCTGGATAGTCTCCATTTAAATTACTTCCTGGGACACATAAAACTTGTGTTTCTGCAATGCTTACTCTGGGCAGATCAACTTTATCAGGAGTTGTACTTTGAGCATGATATATTCAACAGGTTTGCTGCTGAGTGAAGAAGTCGGCAAGCCAGCTGGGCTACTCATAGTTACTTGAGTAACAAAAAGAAAGTGTTTTTAAAATCATTCTATCACTCACATCTATTATTGCTGGATTTATTTCTGTCTCTTCTGTTTATCAAATAATTTTTTTTTTCTCCTTCCCTTAATCTCTTCAATCCTCGCCTTCAGTCTCTTTACAAAACTCTTAGCATTAACTCTCACTTTGTCTCTTTTGATGGGTAGGTTTTCTTGTATGCAAGGCAGCTATCCAGCAGTAGATTCTCCTTTTTAGGTCACCAATACCAAGGAAGTGATGCCCAAAAGTTGTCAATAAACTTCTATTATAAGGAAGGAGACCATAGTGAAGTACATTAGGCTTTCTTGTCTTTAGGATGGTCATTGTCACAAACTCAGGAAAAGCTCAGACATAAAAGTAGCACCACAGCAAGGAAATGAGGACACCTACAAACATCTGGTTTTTAAGATGCAGCTGAAACAAATTAAAATTGTGATTTTCTAAAACCATCCTACTGCACTCAAGTGTCTTCAGAGTAAACAATTCTCTTACCCAGACTCCCTGTTTTGTTAGCCCAAGATTTTTTCCACTATCTTTTCAAGTAGATAGGACTTTTCAGCATGTAATTTTCTATTTCAGTTTAGGTACCCCTTTGAAAATACTTTTTAAGTTATTGGGGTTTGGGGTTTTTTGTTTCTTTTCTCATTATAAATCAGTCTAACTCCAGAAGTGGAGCAGAAGAAAATACAAGAAAATAGGATACTAATAAAGAATTTCTGAGGTGTGAGGGCAAATGAGCTCAACAGGATTAATGTGAGATGCACAGACCAGCTAATCCACATGCTTTTTTTTGACCACACTGGTATTGCATTTTTAAAGGACATGAAGGGGAGAGGTGTGGCAATGTATTTTAAGGAAAACAGAGGATGATGTTTTGCTTACTGTTGGTCAGTAACGTGTAGAAATTATTTAATGCTTGGACCCAGAAATGTCCATCCATGCTTTTTAGACTAGATCAGATGTCTCTGTGATATTATGGCTGTCTGTCTGCTTTATTTTGCAGCTGAATAGAGCAATAGAGCAAGACCCACTGCCCTTTCACCCGTACGTGCATCTCTGGTATCACTGCCCCACAGGTGGCTGGTGCACGTGGGACTCTGCTGTTTGCAGCCCAGTGACAAACAGCAGTACAATCCCAGCTCATCTCAGCATTCAAATTGTATTTTTTCAGTGTACATCTCGATTCTCCCTCCTGGAAGCCTGGACCATGTTCAAATCTCTCATTTGTTTTCCATACTCACTGTCTGACTGGCTTTTGCTGTTACTACTCTCTGCTATAACCTCTGTGCTATGCATAATAAAAATCTTTCCCATCTGAGTGGTCTGCCATGGTTACTGGAAATCTGCTGTATGCAGCATTCCCAAGAGCAGGGAAGGAAGGTACCTTTCCTGAAATTGGATAAATATCACCTTTCCTTTAAAAGGAATGTTTACCCTCACTGGAACCACGTCTAATGGTGAGTGCTAAGCTACCCCCACCTCTGCAACAGAATTCCTGTTAATTCGCATTTTACTCGTTCTAGTGTTGACATAATAACTGGAGTATATGCTCCTTTTCACTTTTCTTCCCTTGCATTCAGAAAAAAAAGGCCATTTCCCTAATATTTCATAAAACTTTACCAGAAAATATAGCTAGAGTAAAAACTATCTGATCACTGCCTACTTATGATGCTTTTTAACTGAGTTGGCATGTTAATTTATTGCATGCTTTGTTTGTAAATGTGCTTCTGAAATAAATGAAGCATTTACAAATATGATTAATCTACAGATTCAGAAACACACAATAAAGAAACAAATTGCTGAGTGCCCTTGTCCTTTTACACAGAAGCTAAAACACAACTTTCAAATGTCTAAGACTGCCTAGCTTTATTTTTTCTTTCAAAAAAGTTGTTTAAAATGGACGTTTTCAGCAACCAAATTTTTACTAAGTTCCTGGTTCCAGTTTCATTTATACTAGTGTAACTCAGAAGCAACTGCAACATATGCTGTAAACCAACACCAGTGTAAACACTGTGTAGATGAGGTCAAAATAAGGCTGTTATTGTATGACTTTTAAAGTGCTCGTGTAGATTAATATTCTCACCCCTTAACAGATTTAGACACATCAGCATGAACACAGAAATGCAACAAGTTGAAAATTCAAAGTACATTTACTAGTGTATTTTATGCCACTCACATTTTCAGACAGACCACCCAGAGCAAAGAAAAGAAAAAGCCACAACAAAAAAAGCCCTCTGCATTGTTTGCAATAATATGGAAGGAAATTGAGTGTATATTCTCTTCTTCCTGTATTTTCCAGCTAGATTAAGCTGTTGTCTTCACAATTGCCTCCCAGCTGCTGTGACTTGTGAAAACAACAGACCCTGCTCTGTTGTCTGCAGAAAGCCTGGATTGTTATGAGTAACTTTATTGCAGGCACATGAGTGTGTTAAGACTTTAAAACACGCTCAAATGTCATGTGCACACCCAGTGACGGGCAAGAATAATTATGAAAAAACAAGAATTCTATGTCTACGAAACAGTGTCAGACAAAATGGGCCATTCATTGTGTTCCTTTGGGAATGCTTGGACTCTCCAGCCAGAAAACAAAAAAGGCACTTTTTTCCTGCCGTAGGCTGAATACTTAGCTTTGCCATCTGAGCCCTAAGAAAACATGGGCCCCCTCTCTAACTACTGGCTGGCCCGCACACAGTAAAAAGTATTAATGTCCCCCTTTTTTCCAGCAGTTCCCTCTGTGTAGGCTGCGGCCAATGTAAAGTCAATGCAAAGACAAAACAGTTTGCCTAACATTAGTAAAAAAAACATAACTCTTGTGCAGTCTGAAAATCCCTCTGACACACAGAGGTTTTATTCTAAGGCATATCCTCTCTATCCTTCGGCCAGTTACCGTAGCTACTGTTAATGCTTTTAGCAGGTAATAACTGCTGCTTGCTGCTCCCCTTCCATCTTTGCAGAAGTCTGTGGATGAATCACATTGTGTACAACTGTTAAAAGCTATTATCTAATTGCCTTTTTTGCTACTGTCTGTTTTCACAGTTGGTCTTCATAAACAGAATCTGTCTTCTTCTGGAAGGATTCTTAGAAATGGAAACATAACATGGCTCAGCTCAACATCAGATCATTTTGGTATCAGTTTTTTTCCTCACAGGTGGACTAACTCCAGTCTCATCTTAAAAGTGATAAATTATCAGCAAATGAAAAGCTTTTTGTGCTATTTCTAATAATAATTTCTATGTCAGACGCCATTTGTCTAATATAGATTTTTAAGCTATGGAATCACTATTGTCCATATTTTTTGATCTAGCATCTATTCAGCATATTCAGCTAAGTGTTTGTACATCTTTAAAAGAAGTGACCATACCAATTCAGTATTAAATTGGAGCAGTGTTTCACAGAAATAGAAACAACACACAGTAACTTGGAAAATCCTTGTGTACTACCCATAAAAAGACAAATTATTTTTTCTTAATTTGGCCCAGTGTCTGAATATGGATTTGCAGGTTAGTATTTAAAACATTTAGCAAGGATTTTACCTTGCCGTGCTTAAAGCAGGCCAGGAAATGAGAAAACAGTGGAATCATAATTCAGAAGGGCTCTAGTGCATCTGTATGTTCACAAGGAGTGACAGAAGGAAAAAGGAAGGGCAAACTGTAACTCCCACAGTTTTCTGGGTTGTTATTGTCTTCACTAAACCCTCTTACTCTACAAAGATAACATAAGTAGATTACATCTACAGCATTAAATGGGTTTTGAAAGGATATAGTGCTTTAACATTAAATTCTTCCCTTCTTCAGGGCATGAACTGTCCTTCCTTATTTGTACATTGTGTAAGCTGCACCTACCAGAAAATGACAGTGATCTTGACTGGGGTCTCAACCAACTGTGCAAATATTAGTACTTGTAATATTATAATAGGAGGCCATTATGGTTAATATTGTGTCATTCCAAGATATCCCAGGGGGACATATCAAAGATGAATGTGCACAGGTAAATTGTCTTGTCCTTTCCTAGAATCTAAAGCAGAAAGGTTTCAGACCACTTCTTGTCACTCCTAATATGAAAGTACAGGCTTAGCCTCAAACATGTATTTTAATCAGAAACATAGAGTACTATGAAATGAACCATCAGGCCATCCATGAATTTGTTTTAACAATCCAACAACATCACCATTTCTCATTCATCCACTTAGCTTAATTTTCCTACCATCACTTTCATTGCTGAGGTTGTCTCTATTAAGCCATTTTTTGTGCATCATTAACTTTTAACCAGGCATCGATAGCTTTATTGTTTAAATTGCGTATGACTTTATTTAACGTCAGCATTTCTTCTGGCTCCTGACATGAAGTCACATTTTATAACTAATTAAATTGATCCCTGGGAAGCAGAAGCCACTAAACGGAATTATTCGTACCCAAGTGTCAATATATTAAATCAAAGGGCTAATGAGTTGGGTCACTGCTTCTTTTATCTGAAAGCTGCTGCAGAATAGAATTCGTACCAACCTCGACTTTCTGCTTTAACAATCAATTTTATTTAAACCAAAGGTAACTAATTAATAAATTTTGTTATAGCTGTAAATAATACATTTAAGCCTGTTTTTACCACTTGCACACATGTTAAAGTCACTCTTTTAGGCAGGAAAAAATGCTTTGTTGAAATAAACTGTCTAAAGGCGTATTTTTTGAATTTCCCATGTGTCAGGAGCATTACTTCTAGGCCACAGGAAGCTTCCAAAATGACTTAAAAGGTGTTTTGTAAGTAAATAGTTTTGAGAACTTTTCAGTCTTCAGCCATTTCTATTATAGGCGTAAATCAAGATGAAAATTTGCCTCTTGGAACTGACAATACCGCCTAACGAAAGTGATTAAGAAATGACTAAATTTGTCATGTCAGCTTTTCCTATAGCTCTTGCAGCTGCTGAGTAATATTTTGGATGCTTTCACTATTTACATCTGGACACTACTTTTAAAATTCATCACCTAATAATTCATACCACTCACAGATTTAGTCATAGTTCAGCTTTCTTTGACAAAAGGCTTGTAGATGGTTCATCTTTATTGAAGATGTCTTCGACTAATCTGTTTATGTCCAGATTGTTTAAAAAGACATTCTGAAAATCTCCCATGCCTCAAAACCACATTTTAGTGCCAATTTGTTTTGCTAGAGAACCAATCAACTTCTCTTATTTTATAACCTTTGGAGAGTTCACCTGTGTGGGAACAGGAAGCCCACTTTGACACTAACTAATGTTAATAAGATATTCATAAGCTATAATTAGGCTTGAAGTCAAAGGGCATAAAAAAAAAAAATTCAAACAAAACCTGGTTGGGTGCCACTGCCATATTTTTTTTGAGTGGGGAAGCAAAGATGGGTGAAACCACACCCTCTTGTAGCAGCCTAAACAACTATAGTTTTGATACAGCTTGCCACATAGGGAGATCAGAAATGGGGGTGAAATAAGACTTTCTCTCATTCATTCATCCTGTACCCCACTGCAAATAGCACCCTGAACAGAATGTAACTGAGGCACCACCAGCTCCTTAATCTACATCTAAGGCTGCACCCCTCACACAAAACAAACATAGAAATTATAAACTGGTTTCAAAGAAATACCTGAGCAACCATTGAAAGCAAGACTGGGATTGTTCACTTGAAACTAATGGTTATTTTAACACATAATGATGAATTAAAAATAGGATGGCAGCAACATCCTCCTAAAACTCGGGTTTGTTGTTTCACCACTAAGATCAAATGCGACACAAGGAGCACCACAGATCTTTTTTAAAAAATGCATGTTCTTGTACCCACACATCATTTGCTTTCTCAAACAGTAAATTAGGGGGTTTTGGCCAGCACAGTGGTTGCTTTATAAAACAAGTTTAAATAGTCACTTTTATCCATTTATAAATGGATATACTTTGGAGGGTCAAGTATTGCTGTTGTTTCACACCACAAATGTTTTCTTTCGTTTCCAATGGTTAAATGTCATGAGAGTGACTGACCCCACTACAGAACATCATTCAGTATCTGGGGGAAACCGCAAATATGACTGTACCTGTGGCTGGCATGAGATCTTTTAAAAATAAAAGATCATTTCAAAAGTGGATTCTGTAATAGTGAGACATTTGCACCTACAAATATTTATTAAATATGGACTGCCTTAATATATATATTCTGTAGTCTTTATTCTACTCTAATGTAAGGGGTTTTTTAATAATATATAAAACGTTTGGAGCTATAGCAACTCTGTCTCATAGTTAGATTAATGGGATATCATGAATGGTCATTGAATATACATAGAATTTTTATTTTTCCCACTTAGATGGCTCAGGAAAAAAAAATTGATAAAAGTGGGAAAGTCCTACACAAGTATTCATGTCTTTGGTAGAAATAAAGAGTACTGCCTTTAAAGAAAGACTTAAAACACAATGGTGCTGCAACTCTGTCAGCAACAGTTTCTGTGCAGAAGTACAGAGGGATTTTCATGTAAAGAATGTTTCAGAATTGTGTCACAGACTTATGTTGTTGCCTGAGTTCACCAAAAACAAATTGGGGGCATGATGCTGGAGATGCACTGGAAATAAGTGCTTTAAGATAGACAAGCGTAGCAAAATCCTTTGGTAGTATTCCAAAAATCAAGCTGTAATTGCTGCAGCAGCAACATTTAGAAATGGAACAACAGGGAAAAAGAAAAGTTTGATTCAGGAGAGGTTCAAATTCTCATCAGTTACAATGGCAACAACGGTTGGCAAAACATGTGGGTAGCAGAGGAGGAGGAGGAGAAAGCATTGTTTTCCCAAGGTAAAATGGTTCACTGCACATCACCCAGTTAACGTTGTTCAAACAATATTATAGTTAAATCACAGAGAAATCTGTTTCTTCAACTAAGCTACCTAGCAAAGATCCTGATGATATATTTGAGGTTCAGTACTGCCCATGAGAAAACAAAACATGTGAACAATGTAAAATCTACCACTAAATATTTAGTAGTGGCCAAATAGAATTGCTGGGAAACTTATCTGTCATCACGTCCAAAAATTGGTTTGGCTTATGGGTTTGGAGAGTTCTGCAAAACGTAAAAAAGAATGGCCCCTACTAGGGATATTTCCAAATTCTTTTACATGTCTTTCACCAATGATTGTAAAATGATCTAATTAATTTATCTAAACTCTGGACAATTTTCTTTTATTTTTAGAAATCAGCAACCTGGAACACATAATTAAGAAAAAAAAATTAATTTCTTATAGTTTAAAAAAAAATAATTTCTTTTTATCTGGTGTCTTCAGTTTCTGGAGAGAAAAATTTTATAAATACTAGTGCCAAATAACTTACATTATGGGTGTCAGTATTAGAAAGAGTTATTCAGGATTCATAAGGGAGTTGGAGATAGACACATAAAATCCAGTTACCACACCACCAGTTGGGTTTTGGGGAGAAAAGTGGGAAGGGAGGGTTTGCAGATGTTAAACACAAGCACAGACATTAATAACCATTAAAATGGAAAAAGAATTGCTCACTAACATGCTAATGCCAATTCTTTAAAAGAATTTTTCCCCTGGTTTTTGCCAGTGATTTCACTCTTATGCCATTGCTGTTACTATACTCCAGTGGAAAGTGATTTGTTGATATCCCCTTAGGTCATTCCAAGTTGTATGGAGCCTGCAGCAATTAGCTGCTCATGTTTCTGTCAGTTTTCTGGTACTAGACCTTCCTTTTCATGAGATTTTTTTTCCCCTGTACATTTATGTTAGATGTTTGTGGTTCTCTTGCTCTGAGCTATACAGATAACAATTAAGCTGAAATGCTTGCGACCAGTATGGTGTTCTTTGTACTCTTGAGTTAGCAAAACAATTTCAGAAGGCATCTAACAGTCTGCGTGAAGAAAGGCAGAGAAAATGTGGTAAGAAACATGAACTATTTATGTACATTTTTATGGTTTATCTTGGCAAATTTTTGCTTATGATTTTTCTCTAAATGTGAGCTCTTGGATGCCTACATATACAGACACAACTAGCCTACATGCAAATTTCCAAACTGATGCTACATTCAAAACTGTTGAAGCTAAAGGACAGACTATCTTTATCTCTTCACTCCTTTGGAATTTGTATTTTAAATTCTGCCTATCTATATATTTGTGTGCATCTATTACCTTTTCTCCACAACTTTAATAAACCCAGCATTTTATGATTAGTTAAAAATGAACAAACTTTGGGGATCCACATGCATTTGGTGCAATAAAGTGAAGGTTCAAATTTTTTAGCTTAAACAGTTTGGTGCCTCATTTGCAGGTGTTCTTTGGAATTATATGTCTAAATGATTTCCACGTCATCTCAAAAGAAGTTGTAGTAATTAATTGCTTCTGCCACAAGCTGTGCCCAGGAAGTTGGTAGAGTAAAACCAGGCTAGTCTGAGGAGTATCAGGACATTAAAATATGTCAGTAAGATGCTCAAGGTATTTTAATGAAATTTAGGAAGCAATAATTGCATTGGATTTCTCTGGCAAGTTGAATATACATCTTTCTGAAATATACATAACAGTTATCATACATGAAATTTATTTTCATCCACTCCCTGAGCAAAAAGAAGGATAATTAAAAAGCGGAGCTCTAGGAAACTGGATGATTTCATTTTGCAAGGATTTGTACAACCACTTTTTATTTTTGTGTTGAATTACTCAAAGTGAAGCAACAGCTAGCTGATCCAAAGTCAGAAACCATGCCAGCCTCACATGAAAATCACTTTCTGGACATGTAAATACATTCTAGTTAAATTTGAAGTATGTAAATTTATCTTGTTAAGGGTGAAATTAAAAGAATTCCAGTAACAGATTAGTATTACTGGTTGAAAGAGTGTAGTGATAAAATATTTCTCAAGTACTACAGAATATCATAGGGAAGAACTGATGGCTTAGACACACTCACTAACAGAGACAATTTGGGATTTTGCTAGTGCTAACAGGCATGCAAACAATTTTTCCAGGCCACTTTCCAAAAGCTTCTGAGAATACAGCCTTAAGTGAGTATAGTTTTTCATGAAGGATAACAAACTGACAGCCTAAGAGATGGAAAACTTATAGGCAGGTACAGAGTGAAAAATACTATCACTAGTGAAAAAAAAAAAAAAAGGTGAATAGTGAAAAAAAAACCAAAAACCACTACAATCAGTGATACTAAAAATGAAATGAGTTGATGATATTTCATCTTTGTGTTTCTCTATCTCTGTAGCATATGGCTTTTGTACTTTGTATGAATCACAATGAAGCATCAAATGCAAAAGTCAAGAGGCAAGTTCACTATATACTTAAAAAGAATTCACAAAAATTACTCTTTCTGTCAACTGCTCCCAATCAAAGGCCTCAATGAACAGGCTTCATAAATATGGGGTACTCATGGAAGCCTGCACAGCCAAGTATGCCTGCAACCAGATATTTCCTATGTGAATAACTAGACAGGGAATTTTCAAAGGCTTGTAGTAAGCAGTTTCAGCAGCAAATTCTCTCAGCCCTTAGTCACATGTTCCTTAAAAGGAAATCATTAGCAATCTAAAAACTCCCCTTCTTTAGTGTTTTCCAGTGTATGTTCAGTGTACTGAGACACATTATAAGTGATATTAACCTATGCCTGAAACAGCAACCAAGTTTATACTCTCCTAGAAAATATCATGCATGTCTACTGAAGATATATTATGTACCTAGCATGTTCCCCAGTTCATATCCCCCACTTTATTCAGTCCCTACTTAATAGATAATAAAGACACATTCTAAAACATTTTAAAGTGGTCTTGTGAGCCAAACACTCCGACTCAGGTTATCTGCATTCAATTCCCAGCTCCACCCAGGCTTCCTGTGAGACCCTGAGCAACGCACTTAAGTGTCTGAGTTTCCTGCCTGAAAAATAGGATAAATAAATGTTCCTTTTTAGAACCCTTCTTTTGAGTCTTATCTAGCAAGACTTTGCAGTTCTTTAGGGAGAGGAACATCCCTTGCCTCTTAGAAGCAAGAGTGACTGAAGTGTTTAAGATCATCCATACCATGACAAAACGTCCACGACATTTGAACAGGATTGACTCTACTACAGTACCCATCCAACAGCCACAGTTCAGCTCTACCAGTGACTTGCAATTAATTGTAGTCAGAGTCTTATATATCAAGGGGAAAAAATAATTCCAAGAAAGAATAAATGGCTTTTTGATAAGTTTTAAACAAAAGGATTATGTATTTTTTAAAGGAATTTGGTTGCTAATTTCAGCAGTGAACTGCGCTCTTTCTTCCATATTTCCTAACCAATTTCTCAGATTTATAAGTGCATTGAAAAGAATCTACCAAGCCTTTGATTTTTATTTCTATGTTCTTTCACAGGTACCCACTTGCTACATAAACCAGCAACACGAGAGCTACACACACTATTAAACTGTATTTTTAATCTTGTTTTTCTGGTGACAGGTAAGAAGCTTATGAATCTGTCTCACGGTTTATATTGTCACCAGTTATCCCTGATAAAAGCGTGGTCTGATAGAGTAGAGCTGGGCAGAGTTTCTGTAGTGTGTATGTACGCAAGAAGCAAGATTAGATGCGTAGTTTGACCACACAGGATACCTTGGGTATATGGTGGAACTAAATGCTTCAATTGTGGGATGATTGTATGAATTAGCTGTAGCTATTATTTTTTTTAATTCAAGAAATAAATAATACAATTGGGCTACTTTAAAATGAAAGACCATTAAGAACAAATCTTTTTTAAACTTCACTGTGCAGATATTTCGGTTTCTTCAATAATCTTAGACCTTTGATTATAATTTAGATTTTCAAACCGCTTTTAAACAATGAATGAATCAAACAACTGTGGACTAACCTCTTTTCCATAACTGTGACGATGAATATTAAAGTGAAAAAAACAAAGGAAAAATGGCAGAACAAACTAATAGACAGTGGAAAGAGGATTACTTAGACACCCCGCGTAGAGAGACGTGTCCATATCTATTTCCCACCTTTACACTGTCTCTACGCATCACAGTAAAGTTCTCACATTATTTTACCTAAAACTCTCCTCCTATTAATTACAAAGTTACTCAGAAGAAACTCATGTTCTTGTAACCATATAAGACTAGAACTACTCCCCAGTAAAAATTTCTGTCAGCATAAAGGAATGACCTATATAAATACTGTATTTTTTATTATTCAGAACTTTCTTCATTTTTTCCAGTTTTTCCCACCACTCTGCTTAATATTTCTGCATGTTTTTTGCCAAAACAAATTCAATATCTTTGATGGTATGATGTGTGTATAATCCACTTGTGATTTTTCAGTTAAAGAAGCGATCCCAAACTCAAGGGTGTTAGAACTTTTTTCTACTGCTACTCCATATTTTCACTTATACCCCTGTGTATTCACATATGCATTTTAAATACTTCTCTAAAACACCAATAATCCCTCTTTGAAGTACTGAATGGAAACCAAAAGATCAGACATTTTTAGTTCATGACTTTTCTCTTACTACAGGAAACACTCTGAGATCATAATTTGACAGCAATTTCTCTTGTCTTCCAATCCTGAGATGTTTTCCACAGCAATATTTATTCCATGTGGGCAGATTTTATTTGGAAGTGCTATTAGGCTATAGGTCATAGATCAACCAACAGCAGGGAATATCTCCAGTCCCTGTTTGCTTCAGGAGAGCAAACTGTTAAAAAGGGATATGAAAGGTTTCACAGGTTCAAGGGCAAATACAGCCAATGGATTTGTGACTTTAAGGAATTTGACTTCACTGTCTGCTGAGGTGAAAGCTTGAAGTGAAGCTTTTCCTGTGACTGTGTTATTGATAGGGCCTTTTTGGATCCTCTCATTCAACAAGTTTTCACACAGGTACTTTCCATGTAAATATATGTTTAAGAAACCCAACCTGGCTGAAGGAGTATGGAAAAAAAAAACCCTCACCTCAGTCTAGCTGTCTACTTTCACCAAGATTGTAGGAACTTATTTCTACTTGAAACATCTAATTTTCTATCAAATTCCACGTAAATCCACCAACAGGCTGGAAAGCTAGTGGCACACGCACTTCAACACACACAACAGAGCTGCACAGAGCTTGTTTCCAGAGCAATCAGGCTAACAATACAAATCTGGTATCTTCCTTCCTATTCAAATTGCCAACCTGACAGCTCTAAAAAGTGAAGTTCCTTTTTCTCTTGTTGCCATGCACTACTGCAAAGTCCCTTCACAGAACTGACTATAATGTCACAGACAACCTTTGTAAGAGCAGATTTCAGAAGGAAAAGTATTAAAACTCCTACAATTAAACTCCACTTCATAGTTTTGCTTGCAGGATGTGACACCTCCCCCCTCAAAGTGGAAAGTCTTCCCACCCCAGTGGTCTCTCTGCAATCCCTCTTTTTTCCCAGGCACTTGTGCCCCTGCTTGCTCTCCTGCCAGTCCTGGTGCCCCCTTTTCTATGAACTTATTTTACCCACTAAACTGAAAGTGAATCAGATGATATAGCTACTGATGTCTGGACTTTCTGCAGAGACTAACAGACATTTCAGGAATTTTAGGGCTTCCTTTCCCCAGAAATATGCCTCTGATCTGGAGTACCAATCCAAGAACCACAGCAAACACAGGATGTGATAAATGAGCGAGTACTGGGTAAAAGAGTAACACCCTAACATAAGCTAGGCTTTCTTTAAACGTGAGGGTTAAAATGTCCTGCTGTGCCTCTGTAAGACTGAGCCTGGGCTCAGCTATTTCTCACAAAATCCTGCCCTCGGGCTGAATCCAAGCAAAATTTGAATCCCATGGCAGGTGGACACTGCTCCACCGCTCTTACATCGAGGTCTTCCTTCCAAGAGAGGCCGAAGGGCTGCGCAGGATGGATCCCATGGTGCACACCGAGCCACGTCACTCACGGGGTGACACCCACCACCCAGCTGTGGGGGACTCCTGCACTGCAGTCACAGAGATGGGACACGAATCCTGCAGAGGGACTGGGAAGCACATAGACTCGGCCAGCAAAGAGTCTAGAGCTATCGGCCCAAGAGAAGAAGCCAGTGGCTTCCTCTGAGAGTTACGGTACAGTTTTTAATCTCTTTTCATGGTATTGTGTCATTTCCAGCATCGTCAAAAATAAAGCAGATGTATCTCCCAGTCATTCCTCAAATACACCACACTCTTCCTGCTTAGGAAGTTGGCCCAGCTTCCACAGCAGAGGATCACTGAATGCAGGTGAATCATTATGAGGAACAGGACTGTGGTTATAAAATGAAGCCTTTTATATTAGAAACAGGGTTTATCAAAAACCTATCAATGAACACATGGGGAAAAAAGTACAAACTGTCAGGAGAAAATTATGGACCAGAGATAAAAATTAATAGTGACAAAGTACCAGACCTTGTCCAGGCACGGTTGTACCTCCTTCCTAAGATACACAAAAAACAGCTTAATATATTTTAAGGCAAATAGTTTCCAGCTTCAAATTACCAAAAAATAGTTTAAAAATTATGGATTAAATGTGGAAGCTACAGATCTGTCTGAAACCCTCTTACTATAGCAATACCCTAATGAAATTAAAGCACTTCTTTTACACCTGGTATGTTAGATAGAACATTCAATCCCAGAGTATAGAGTATTACAAAAAGGAATAAACTAAGTGAAACTTATATCTAAAAATATAATTTAAGTTCCCAAAGCACCAAAACCTCAATTAATTCAGTTGGTTCCATAAATCTAATTTAGATAGGACTATTGTCAGCAAATTCATAGTACTGCCACCAAACATTCGGAAAGCATCAGTTTCACAAAACCTCATGTGCATAAAATGGAAAACATTTTAAATATGCCTCAGAAATGCCAACATAACAAAGGGAAGAACCTGAAAGCTACAGCAGGTGACAGATTGACTGTTGCTTTAAAGCAAAATCTCTCAGCAAGATCTTTTTTTCAAATTGTGCAGCATATTCCAAACAAATCACTGAAACTCCAAACAAAATTCTAACTGGTAAATTTGCAGAAAATATGTAGGCTGAGATGGAATGTATCACCACAAATGAAATCTTTTTCATTCTCTTTTCTCTGACATGTGCAGACCTTCTGCAAAGAAGGAAAGAGAGCATTATTTTGCTCGGTACCTAAGGCTCTGTTTCCATGGGAAGCATGTGCCTATCTAGAGCAAGTAGTTTGGTAGGAAATGTGATTTGTGAATGCTTGTTTCCCATGGTTTTGCATGAGATACAAACACAGAGTTTTGTTTCTCTGCTGTCTATTGAAGTATAAGCCCAAATCAAAATTTTGCCTGAACTTAGGGTGTTTTAACATCTCTTTCCCAATTAAATTTTTCAAGTTCTAATATGGGGGGACCTGTTAGTCTAAAGCCTTTACTTCCAGGACAAGCTGAAAGAGTTTATTAGGGCCACTAATTTCATGAAACTTAACTGAATGCAATACCTTTTAGACTGTTTCCTATATCACAAATGTTGTTACCTAATTACCTATTGTGTCCAATACTCTTCAGCTGAACTCTAACAGAGAGACACACAGTCCAGCTATTTGAAAGTCCTTTCCTTAGGAAATCAAAGTAAAAAATGCTTTGGTTTCAAGGATTGCACAGATTTTTTCTTTAAAACTAAGTGCTGTGATAAACACAGGAAACCAACAGGCAGATTGACTCTGAAATTTGCACTCATTATGAGCATTTTAGGAAAATAAGATGAGGATACTAATAAACCTCTCACAAGACAAAGGTGGCTGTTGATAAATATAGAAAAATATCTAACAAATGGGGAGGAGTTCAGCACTGAGTCAAAGTGTCAGGCAGCAAGAATGTGAGCAGTGTTGATTATTCCTTCTTTCTTCAGTGGAGAGATATGCTACTTTTATATGATTAACATTTCATTCTGGTAACCAGACAACAATGCAGCAAAGGTATAAAAGTTCACTTTTAGCTGGTAACAGTAAGCATTAGTTCATCTTCTTTTTATCTATTGTAAAAAAAAAATCTAAGTTAAGTACTGTGGAGCCAGAGCTTTAATACTCTCCGCAGCTCTTCACAAAAGCCCCAGCGGAATCTGTGTCCTGTCATAGCATGACAAGAAGATAATCTGTGTGAGACCTTCCTTCTTGATTAGAAGGTGCTTTCTCTTAATCAGATGGACAGAAAGTCTCTCGGTAAGAAACCCTTCCTCCTCCATAAAATGAAAACAAATCTTTCGAGAAAGGCTTAGTCAGAATCTACGTGGGGAATCCAGGTTAAACCATTTTCCCCGGGCCTTATGGCTACCAAATGTCCCTGCATATCTGTGGCTCCTTAACTTCCCCTGAAGCAGTGTTTTAATCCAGGCAAGATTTCACCCTGCAATACAGGCCTTTGGAGCATTAATATCTTAATGGTCCTGGATGCTGCAGCTCATCAAGTATTATGTACTGTGTCATCTCTAGGGAGAAAGCAAATAAATGGGTGACTTTAAGCATTGACAGTTGTTAAATCTGTTACCAGGATGAAGAAGGCAGATGTACAGATGTACTGTTCTGTGGAGGTATTCCTGGTTTTGCAGAGGTAAGTAGGATCTGGGACAGGTTTGTGGCTTCCATCCCATCAGAATTCACTTATTTAGTGAGAAGAAATACAAGATTATTTACTTAATAACAACTTTAAAAAAAAACCTTCTCAACAAGTGCTAGGGAACACTGTGTTCTTTCCTACTGCTATTTTTCCCTTCTTCAGCATGAAAAAGCAAAGCCTGGAAAGAGTAGATAAGCCAAGAGTCCTACATGCTCTTCAAGTGATCCATCATCCATTCCATTCTTCTCAGAAGAGATATAGATATGGTTCACTTAAAATTCTGCCCCTAAAATCTTTAATTCTTCTTATTGCTAGCGGACTGTCTACTCAGGAAAGATTTAAAGCATTTGAAATTTTGAAACTAGTTTCATTCTTAGCACTCTGCAACCAGTAGATTGCTCATTTACCATCTTCCTATACATACAATAGAAGCTCAAAGACTAAAAACTGCTCAGTTTTCATTCCATGAGTATACCTGCTTATGTTGCCTAGATTATATAATGGATATATATGAATCAAAATACTGAAATTAGGAAAAAAGTATTTATCTAATAGTTTTTGAATTATAATTCTTTTATGTAGATCTGAGAGACTGTATCTCAACCAATTTCAAGAACAATTCTGATAATTCTAATCATTATACTGCAAATAAAATAATATAATATAATATATTGGTTCTGAAGGGGGGCATTCAAACTGGAAATTTAAAATACAAGGTTATAATACAAAAATCACATCACAAAATTGATCCAAAGAGCAAGTTGCTTCTACCAAGGTCATTCTATAATTGCTGCTGTTGTCTCAGCTTTCACAGCTGTAAATGCACCATGTCCTGAGCATGGACTACAAGCTTTGATGCCATGCATCCCAAAGCCTTCTCCTATGCCATGCTGAAGCCTGTTCAGCCAATGACTTCACAGAGCAATGGGAAAACTCTTTTTTTCCACCTGTTTGGGTTCTGATTTTAAGAGGATCGGTATGTTCTGACTGAGAAGAATCAAAAGGGCTGCCTATTTCACAAGGGAGTTTCCTGTTTGTTTCAAATTAGGGAATAAGCCTGAAACCACGTAGTATTACTTGACAAAGTTCTTTGCCAGTGGTGACCACAAGGTTTTCAAGCTGTTGCACTGGAATGGCTCATCTTTCTCTCAAGGTAACAACAGAGTTCTCTCACACTATCCAAAGAAAATAATTGTGTTTTCCACATTTAAAAAAAAAAAAAAAAAAGCATCCATCTGTCAAACTATGGACCTATTCTCCACAGAGAATGCCAGCTGCCAGTAACACAGGAGATACCTGAGCCCCACGTTGGAAAAAGGGTGTAAAAGGCCTATTTGTAAGGGGCAGCACCACTAGACTACACAAAAGGAATCATAAAGGTCTTCTTACATATTTAAACACATATTCAAACATATTTAAATATGTAGTGAAAGGCTTATAAAAAGCATATCTCACTAGACATGTAATTAAGTAAATATTAATATGCTTTACATATGCTGAACCATTTATCTGGACAATATTAATTATCATAGTTACATAAAGCAATAAGCAGGAATGACAGTTCCTACTACTATATGTGAGAAAAGGAGAGATTGAGAGAGAAGAGGAAGACACTGGAAATTTTGGAAAAAATCTTTCCAAGAGCTTAAAGAAATGATGATTTTCATTGCAGACTCGAAATGAGTGCACCTTTTTTCTTTTTTTTTTTAGTAACCAGGACCTTTAAAAGAACAATTTTGCAAAGAGAAATAACACCGTTGTACTTTTAATGTATGTTTATGTGAAATGTGAGTGGCAGTTCCATGTTAATAGACCTTGTTTAGGGAAAAAAAAAAGAAAAAAAATCAGTTGCTGAACTATGGTGAGTAATTAGCCCCTTAGCATCCCCTTTCTCCAGGAATGCTTCCTCCTGAGCTGGCTCTTTTAAATAGCTCCGGTCCTGGCTGTCTTTGTTAAGCTTGGAAATTGTGCACATATGAGAGAAATTAAGCCCTCATTTAACAGGGACACATGTCTGTCAAGTCCAGAGGAACAAAGGATGGTCCCTGGGGGCTACTCAGCTCCCTGAGGCTGCCACTCATTCTGTTAGCAATGCTTACCCTTTACAGATTGTGTATAAAACCCAATAAATCATTTCATCTGCTCTGGTTAATATACACATGAGCCCGGCACTTTCTTCATAGTATTTTTTTTTTCTTTTGCTTGCAACTCCTCACATTTATTAAGAAGTGACCTCTCTTTGCCAGAGTTTAGCCAGGTTTTTACCTTTATGCAATAACATTAATGTCTGTGAAGTAAACCTGAAACATTTACTGTCAGAAATAAAGACATTTGATGCTACATCTATTTCACACAGGAAATGTTTTACGGCTCTTTAATGGTCAATAATCATCAGTGTCTATTGTATAAATTACTAGTATATTCTGTTCCTCCTGAAGTTATGTCTAAAATGCCTGCATGTTTCAACTGATAGCAAAACCACACGGTAAATAAAATTACAGATTTTTAGCCTTGCATAGGAAAAGACTCTTTTCCTAATTAAAACAAACCTAAAGGAAAGTAAAATAAATAAAGACATCGTTTTAATTTTGTTCTTTACAAAGCATTATCACAAAGACACATCTATGTTGTCCTGGATTAAAAAAAAAAAAAAAAAAAGAAAAAGGACACTGATGATTATAGCAAAAGCTTAATTGCACAAATTGATAACTGAAGTAAACACATGCAAGACAAAAATATTCATACACAATATATCAGCTCCCTCTGAGCTCTCTGTGGTGGGTGAACACACTTATCCCCAAATATAAATTCGCACACAGAGCAGAGAAATATTTTACAGTTAATAAAAAAAAGAGTAAATGAAATGTTGTCATTTCCACGTGAGCTCTTTTTATATTTAAAAAGAGGGCCTAATTCTGTACTTCTAGTGTTAGACTGACACAAATGGAAAGAACATGAACAACACCGGCTGAGGAAATGGCACCCTGCACTGCGTTCAATGAAGCAAAACTCTCACTAAGTTGAGCGTGAGTTTTTCCTTATACTTTAGTGTAGGATTAAGCCAATACAGAAGAATTACTGGTGTAGAATAAAAACAAATTAAAGTGCAGAGTTATATCTTCTTTCCCTGAAATGGTGAAAGCAATATTTCAATGCCTGCTTTAACAGGGGCCTTTTTTTTTATTTTGTCCACTCCGCAATTTTTAGCTAACACATTGAAAGCCTGCCATTTCTCAAGCAACAATATTACGCTTTGTATTGAAAACCACAAAATAAAGAGGGCTGACTGTTCTGACAGCTTTAATCCTGATGATACTTGGAGACCCAAGTAAAAAGAAACTGGTACAGCATGGAGTTTTCCCTGCTCAGCAGGCAGAGAAAAAGCAGTTCTGGATTTGATAAGTAAAACCAGATATAGTTGATGGTTTTATGCTAAAGCCCTGCAATTAATGGAAAACATCAACAGTCCAATGAACTTGCATATCACTGGGATCTTTGAGAAGGCCTTTTCTCCCATCTTGTTAAAGACTCATCAACTGTACAAGTCAGGACTTTTTTTGTGTGTGTGTAAAGAATCGTGCATGTTCCACTGTTGTTGAAGGGGAAGACATAAAATATCAAGACTCCAGATCTCATTTATACATTAAACAAACCCCTGTGCATGTTGTTATTGATATTCCTCACTGCAAATTCGTGCCACAGTAGCAATGAAAAGCACCAAGCAGGATTATGACCTCAGCATGAGGTGTTTCACAAATATGAAGATGTGGCTCACTTGTCCTGAAGGATCTGTCAGAAAAAAACTGATGTAGTCATAGCTCACTTTTGTTAAAATAGCAATCACATTTAAAAACCATCCATCCTTAGACTGCCATCAAAGGCTACAGTTCAGTGTATATTAAAATCAAGATAGTAACAAACAATAACGTTATAAAAACAAATCTTTACAAAGAAAACATGATACTACTATACCATGCCCCTGCAATCCTAAAAGTGACAGAAATGCAATCAATAACCTATTTCTTCTTAATAAAAAACTGTACAATGCAATGTACATATTTACGTTGTTCAGCTTAACAGGGATCTACGCCTTTGCTCCAGCACATGAACAGAAAGTGCATTTCTGAATAATTGACTGAACAGACACCAAAAAGGAAAGTGACTGTGTCTACTATGGAGCCACAGTAACAGTCAGGAATGATTCTGAAAGTGTAAGTAAATGAAAAGTAAGCCATTATCAGCAAAAATAAGAGTGTCATAAAAGTAGTTTTCATTCTGGAAAGAACCTGGCTAAACCTGATTTGAATTGGGTTCCAATTAAAAACCTTGATCCACAAGCCACAAAACAAAGTAAAGACTTTAGTTTGAGCAGAATTTGATTCATTCCTCAATGCCCGTATCAGATTTATCTGGTAACAGAAGATCAGTTTCTGGACTTGGCCATAAGCAAGCATTACCCTAGGGTGGATTTTTCCCCTTGAGCAAAAGTGATCAGAAACTCTGAGCCACTTTATCCACCTACCCTTTACAGATCAAAATGCAAAATGTTGCTGTGCAAACAAGGGAGAATATGCAAAGGTGTTATATGCTATGTATGCCACTGACATAATACTTTAATAGGATATGCTGTAATTTCCTGCAATTAATATCTTAGCAGAGCTATAAAGGCTTTTTTCCAAAATTATACCATTGCATTTACAACACTAAAATTAACTTTGTGTCAACCTTTCCATTATAAGCCCCCTTTTTCAGAGGTTTATAACTTGGCTGTAAAAATATATTCTGGCCTAAAATGTGGCATGTAAGATCCCCATTTAGAAACAGCCATTTTGATTAAATAAAAAACATTATTTAAGCCTGTTTCAAGTAAGTCTTGAATGCCCTACAAACTGTGTGAGGGACCTCCAAGAAGTGTAGGCATTCTTCAAATAAAAACTTATTTTCTCTCCACAATAAAGCCACTGTTCAAAGGATGTTTCACAGCCACAAAATTTGCTCCACATCTGTAAGGAAAATACGTGGATTTGGGAAACTACAGACTAGAGTGAGAGCAGCCTCTCCACTTGCCTGTTTGTGTGTGACAATGGCTGCACTTCTGGTCAGCAGCTCAGCCACTTGGGAGACTCAAGCTCCCCAAAATGGGTTTCATTTGCGGCCGGGCAGTGGGCGAGAGGAACAAACAAATATTTCACTGCCTGGCTGAAGTGGATTCACTCTGGCCAAAAGCTCCAACAGAGTAAATTAAGGCAAGTGATAAGTTGACAGAAAGTCATGATAAAAAATATGACCAAGATGGTAGAGAATCACCCTATGAATTCTGAAACCACAGATTTCAAGTCTGTCAAATTTCATATAAGAACTGGATCGAGTCACTTTGGAAATTTAACTAAGGTGCTTAAATTAGGAACCTCGTTGTCTAATCAACAGAAGGTAATTCACAGCACCTGGACTGCTTTATATATGGAGCCAAAAGTCCTAATTCAGTCACCCAAATTAGATATCTAAAATTAGATGCCCCCAAATATCGATATGCTTTTTATTCTGCCTCAAAAGAGTGTTGTGAGGATAATACACTTCAGCTTATGAGACACTCAGATATGCAGTTACAGAGGAGATGAGTATCCTGAAAATATATCACCAATAAAATTCAATGAGATGGAAAAGGCAAAGCTAGAAATGTGATAGTGGCGTTTGTCATACCAATCACTCCTTGTCAGAGCAAAAACAAGTGCCATAGCCCCTCTTCTGAGTACGTTTTATCTCTATATATTATATTAGATACACTGCTTTGTCACGTACAGAACCTCAGTCTATGCTTAGGCTATTAGGTATATATTGCACTATTTTGTTACCTGTAGCAAGTAGCCACACAACTCATTTGTCTATCTGATCTAGATTTTAAGCTAAATATATTCCTCCAACTGGTTAATCTCTCATTTACAGAATAAAAATGCCTAATATATTACTTTGAAATAAAGTTCCCTAACTCAGACGTGCCCTTCCATACTGTGTGACAGCAGTGTGTCTCAAGATGGATTTCTCACCTCACCATCAACTGCGAAGTTCTTTGCTTTTATTATTTGGTGTTACAATTTTAATGGTTTCTTACACTGTCACTTTGGGTGGGTGAATAAGATTAATTCAGCATTTCATAATGCACCATTGTATGCTGTTTACATCACTTATTTTCTTTTTACCGAATGATTACAAATTTCAATTTAAAGTTAATAACATTTTGTGGGAGTTACTGCATGCGAATTAACCGTGGTGATGTCAGTGCATCCCTCTGGAATTTAAAAGATATTTCACTGTGTTATATCATGTGCCGCACAGTATATCAATTTTTATTTCCCATCCCTCAAGGATGGAATGCACACTGTGTAACTTCTAGGTTCTCAATATAGACATAATTTACCCAAGCTGTGCAAATGCCCAACTTGCTGAAGATGATATATACAAGATTTATATTAAAGACTAGTTCTTTCAAGGAAGCACAAGCCTTGCACACTACACAAGCCACTATATTATCTAATTATTTGGAGAGAGGGGTTTCTAATGTTACAGACAAAGGGAAATACCATGTAAACTGCAGTCATAAACCAATTTTTCCTTACTTTAACAACTTGAAGATTAGATAGGTAAATCCCAGGCAGGGGCATTTATCTTCCTTGAGAACTATGCTTTGACATTTTTGTGAGTGTCTGGATTAGCTGGTTGCATCAAACAGTGAATATTAGAAATATTCATTCACTTTACTTTTACTTACATGCCATCAAGCGTATACCAAATGCTAGACAGCATCTAGTTAGCTCATTTGCTGCATTGCACATACTACTACTTTCTGTATGGGAATTCATGATTCCTGAATGCATTCAGAGAGCAATGCACTTACTTCTTCCTTGCTGTCATGATATTAAGTGTATTAAAAATAGGTTTTTATGCTCAAATTGATTCAGTAATATGCTTACATTCTGGAATATTCCAGCAATTACAACTAAATAACGCTTTGATTCCTTAGGCCAGGATTTAGTTCATCTGATAAATTTAAGTTTTTACTCTGAGACTTCAAGAAGTACTTTACAATTTATTTGCTATATGCTTT
Source organism: Nicator chloris (assembly GCA_013400495.1). NCBI lineage: Eukaryota > Metazoa > Chordata > Aves > Passeriformes > Pycnonotidae > Nicator > Nicator chloris. The sequence continues at coordinate 61,908 of WAAE01015276.1, forward strand.
TGGCCTTTTTAATGTGGAGCTGTACTTCATCATTTTCCTCCAAATACCTGCTTCTGCAGACAGAAATTTTGACCTCTGATATCACCACATTCCAGCCTTGCCTGTATATCTGAATATCTCCATAAATCAAGTCATTTCAATACTAACATTTATTAACTTTTTTCTTTTTTCAGTATCTCCTGATTAGTGGGTCAAATAGTGGAGGTAGCAGGGGAAAAAAAGAAAAAAGAAGGAAAAGAAAAGAAAAAGCAATGAAAAACTTGATTGTTTTCTCTCTTGGCCATCACGTGGTTGACAATCATAAAAATCATCAGTGAAAAAGTAACTAATTAGAAATGAAAGGCCAAGATCTCACGCAGTTCCTGTCAGTCCTGGGATATGTTTCCATGTAACACTGATGTAAGACATGAAAAAGAGCTGGCGTGCCCAAACGTTTGCCTGTTTTTTCCAGCCACATCTGTTTGTCTAATGAAACAAATTACATTCCCTAAAATCCCTGCTGCATTTATACCTTTGATATTCCAACCACAATACTAATATCCTAAGCCCTTCCTTGCAAGAGGTGCTCGCTTCTGCAAAGCCCAGTTATGTGATTAACACTTAGTACACAAGTCATCAAACACTGCCTGAGTGGGTATTACTCAAGCAAATAAGACTTCACAGGATCAGTCCTGTTGGATAGGCTGCCAGTTGGCACCATTTCCACGCCCAGTTTTCCATTTTACTTTGTGCACATGCCACTTCGGAACAAAACTGGTTTTCTGTGCTGTAGTGAATAGCCTATTCCCACTGCATTATCCCAAATATTGCAATATTGAAAGGAGCACATCATCAGACTGACAGAAGGGCACCAGAGAGGTTCAGAGGGGCATCACCTGTGCCAAACTCCTTGGGAGCTAGACCAGGGTGCCTGGCTCAGCCATGGCAGTCACTCCACGCTGGGTTGGAACTGGCAGAGCACCAGCCAAGAGTGACCCCTAGGCAGCAGCACAGGTGGGCAGCAAATATTTGCTTGACCCTCTGCTGTTATTCAAGAGCTGGTTATAATCTGCCTCCAAATTAAAAGGGGTCAAATCATAGGCTCTTCTGTGAGTGAAGCCTGTAGAAGGAGTGTCTGGGCTGAATAGAATCAGTGAGATTTTAGCCTCTGGCTTTGGCAGAGGCACAGCTGAGAACAAGCCCTTAAGCCACTGGTGAGGATGCAGCACAGCACGCCCCAAGGAAACGAAGCAGCAGGACTTGAACTGGGGATGCCTATGTCTTCATTTCCAATTTTAAAACACACGTGGGAGAGGGAAAGTGGGAGGACAGCTACCATCATTTTCTGCACCAACATGAGCCCAAGAAACAATGACATTTACTTTGGTTTAACTAATTTCCACACATCAGATCATGTTCGGCACCCGTGTGCCAGAGTCCTATTCTTCAAGCCTGTTGAAATACCACTTTTTGAAACATGTGTGCTAACATTTGGCCAACACCACCACAAGATCATTTTATTAACTTGTAGCTCATTTCATAGACTGCTGCTCATGTTGCTAACATATGCTATTCTACCATTTACTGCTCTATAATTAGAGAAGTCATATGAAAGAGATACACAAGGCTTAATTTTTGCATTAAATACAATTTGTTTAGACTCGGTAGGCGAAATAAGGAAAAAAAGTCATATAATGAATTAGAAAGCTGCAAGACAGCTAATTTAACTCTTAAAAGTTCACAGCAAAATTTTTTTAAAATGCAGCTTCCCCACCCCCCTCATGACTACATACAGTTTTAAGAGTCAAATCCAGAACTGTATTCTGCTCTGCCAGGATAAAACTTGTTTCCAGGGACTGAGGGCCTCAGGGGCAGAGCAGCTAGCAGGATCCTTGCAAATGGGGGACCAAGGGGTAAGATCAGAAGCTTACAAGTAGCAGAGAAGTATGAACCTTTCACGCACTGTGTCTTTTCTGCCACCACCATGCTGTTACACCAAAGAGTTTTTAGTATGGAAGAGGTTGAATAAAGGATAGAGAGCATCACCAGAATATTTATTATAGCATGTGCTGCTCAGAGAAGGCAAGGATCCTACATCACTTCTCTTTCCTCACAGCTGACAGAGAAAATTCCAAGACAGTCAGCCATGAACATGCCTTTTATCGGGAAAAGCTGGCCAACAACAGACCTTTTGCTTGAGTAATTATCACATAAGGACTTTAGAACTCATTAATAAGCCAGTATGTACAATAAATAAAATATGAAACACTTGACTGTGATGTTTAGCGTATTTGCCTTCCCTCCATTGGCTCAGTTTCGATTTACACCAGGCAAGCTGGGCGCTGGGCAGGAGCCGTGGGGCCGCACCCACGGCAGAGCCCCGTGAAGTGCAATCAGCGATTTAGCAGCCAGCTACAAGTTACAGGCACATCACAGCATTTCTCTCTTCCAAATGCACACAACTGCATTGCAGAAGGGAGTTGGATATTTATTATTTTTAATACCCAGCTGCTTAAAAAGCAGTAAAAATATATACCAGTGACGGCTGGGAATCAATTCACAAGCAAACTGGGTTTTAAGGGAAATGTATCCTTTCTACTGTAAATTAATAAACTGCAGCTATAGTTTATTAAGCCACAATATTTTACATTTTCTACTGCCATAATCTTGACTGCTTATAAATTACAGTACTTTTACCTATTCTTTAATCCAGAAACATCATTATTAAAATGTTTGATGGAGGCTGCAGTGCATCTATCATTACTTGTAAAAGTTAATTAGATTAGATAAAAGAAATAATTAGATTTGCATTTTTATCCTGGTTTTAAACTTCCAAAGAAGATCACAACAGTGTGCCTGTGGGCAATTAAAAACAGCATACAGCAGTGAAATATAAAGGCAGAAAAGGTCTATTTTTCCTGGCTAATTCATGATTGAAGATACAATTACAAAATATTTTAAGGGTTTGCTGAAGCTGGGGGCTATTCCTAGACTTCTAAGCTTTGTTTATAACTCTCTCTCTCTTTCAAGGGAGTATCTGATCTGCGTACCCTGCCAATAGAAGTATCAAATTGCTTTTAATGGCTTTATTTGGTCCTGTGCAGAGCTTGCTGGAAGGGGATCAATTTCATGATCAATAACAAAAAAAGAAAAAAAAATATATATAGGTAGAAGAGAATATTCCCTAGTGCTGGAACATTAACACTGCCATTGCTTTTGCTTGTGAATGCTAAACAGAGTTTACACAGAGAGACAACCTCAGAGAGCATAACTGAGCTGACAATAAGTGGATTCCAGCTTGTGCATTTTCAGCAAGCTCTCTACAAGGAGATTTAACCTGTCTCCAAAAGGCAATAAATGAAAGGTTCAGCTCTTAAAATTGGAGGTCAGTTACATACTTAATGATGAAGCATATCTTTAAATCTATTTCTACTATTATTATCCTAGCAAAAAATTAATTAACCAGGTCAGGGAGGCTATGAAGGCTAATGTGGAATGTAATTATTCCTGATCTTTAGACATGTACTTCACATAAAGAGATAGTCCTTACTCAGCTCACCAGGTACCTCAATTGTCAGTAGTTAATCATGGATAAGAAGAGACACTCATTGGTTCAGTCTCTTAAGTTTTACTTAGGATTCAAACGATTCCTATTCAAAGACAGTTTAAATAGCTGTAATTTTATGTTACTATTCTTTTGTCTGTTTACTATCACAGTAATCACGTTCACTCTATTTGAGGAAAACACAAAATGTAAGAACATTTATAGGAAAGTAGATCAGCATGAATGTATAGATTAAAACTAGAAAAAATACTATCAGGAATAATTTCTAGTGGTTGAATTAAAACAGAATACTTGTGAGAGCAGAGGAAACCAGTTTCTCTATGCAATGGAAATTGTACTGATTCAAACAGAAAAGGAAATGCTCTGCCATGGCATTAAACACAGTAAAGAGGAATGAGCTGAAGGGAAATGGACAAAAGCAGCTTGGATCATCTTTCACAATTATCCTCATCACAGATTTCTGCAGAAAACTCAACCATCACTGTCCCTTTTAAAGATTTCAGCCACAATTTAGGACTTGCTCTGATGAAACCTACCCACAAGAGGAGGGAATCCCTAAAAACTTTCATTCCTTAAATCCACACACATCTCCATTCTTAGAGGGAAATCCTGGAGCAACAGGCTCCAAGCATCAGTGGGATCCACCTCTTTTCCTCAGATGGGCTCAGAAGAAGTCCCCAAGCCTCATTCTGAAAGCACTCAATTCTTGTAATGAGGCACAGAACTCACAGGGATTTCAGGACCCATGGTTTGGAAACATTTAAGAAATGGATGTCTTCCCTTTTTCCAATCTAATCTTCATGATGTACTACCAAATACCTCCTTTAACCAGCTTTTTCACTTATTTTCACTTTCGTAGCACAGGCTAAGAGATGTTCTTGAATTAGACCAATTTTGTTCCCTCTACTTCAGAATGAATATTTTTTTATTAAACAAACAAAACCCATATATTTTACAAAATCTTAATCAGCCTAGAGATTGATCTGTGAGCTCTTATTTGCCCCACATTATTTTCTCAACTTTAATTTGCACTGATAGCAATGATTTCTCTGCACAGCTCTGCGGAACAAAGAGCTTCATTTGACATACTAGATTTCCTCCCATCTCTGTGGACTCCTCTGTAGAAGAGTGTTTATGAACATTATGAACATTTGAGCTGAAAAGTAATAATACACTGCATTTATTTGAAAATTTTCAGTTAAGACTCTCAAAACATTACATTTAAATTGAGGAAAAGGAAATGATTTGCCAAATTTCTGATAATCAGACACAAGGACTGAGAAGACGTCCAGATTCCCACTCCCTTTAGCCAACAAAACCACTTTCCCCAACACATACACCCTGACAGAAACATTAGCTTCATGCAGAAAGCATGAGATGATTAGGCAGAACATTTAATGACCTCTGTACTCTTGGAATACCTACCTTGTTTCCATACAGTAAGCCTAGGTAAAGTGCTCTTTGCTCATAGATTATTGACAATGTTCTGGATGTATAACAAGTCTGGAGTAGGGTGCTCCAGTAAATGGTCTCAAAACAAAGACAAACAAACAAAACCCCCCCAAAAATAATAATTAAAAAATAAAATTAAAATTTAAAAATCCCTTTCATCAATTAAATGAAATAAGGTGTTAATATGATTACATAAATATAATAATATACAGATAATATACAGCACAATATAAATAATAAATACTAAGTCATGCAAATTCTAAATATTAACGGAGTAGTTGTCCAGGCGAAGCATGTATTATTTAATATAAATTATTTTAAAAGTTGTATGAGGCTGACGTATCATAAGCCCCTTCTAAAGCAATTTCTAATTGCTTAAATGGTTAAACTGGGTGCACTTATTCACAGAAACTCTTGTTCAGGAATTAACACTGCACCTCAGGAGAGGACAGTTGCCACACTGTGTGTCTCATGATGAAAACATTGCATCAGCCATGCCCCTCTCCCACATCCTGGAGAACACGCTGTACTTGCCTCAAGTAGCTGTGCCATGAATAGGCCCCTGCCCAGATGGAACTGGCACCTGTGCCACTCACATTTTGTAATCTCTTCAAAAGGGGAGTGGCAGGGAAGGGTACTATTGTTTTCCCCAGTATAAGAAGTACAGATAAGAGCCCACACCATTCTCTGTAGGTAATCACTGTTTCCTGAAAATTGTTGCTCAAGAGTGTCTTTGAACAAACCTTCTAAACAAAATCAAGTTGCTGGGGACAGAGCTGCAAATTCTACCAGGCCCAAAAACTGAACTGGGAACATAAACATTTAATAGAAATTTTGTTTCCCCTTCAAGACATAGAAGCACAATTCACCTCATCTCACATCAGAGCTCTACTCTAAAGGCATTGGCATGTATATCCTTCTTAGTTAATGGAGAGAAACAGCCATTTTAGGGAACAATACATTTGATATATTTTAAATATCTACTTTAGCACAAGACAAATTGTATCCTGAAACTATTCACTTTGCTTCTCACTGCTTACTACAAGAACAATCTGGATAAATGATTGAGACAGAGTCTGTACTGCAGTTACCTATTTTTGATACGATGAATTCCCCCCAGAGTCACCAGAGTGAATTCAGTACTGGTATTGAGGCTTCTTGGGAAGGTGGTGCGAGAGGATCTGGGAGAACCAGCACAGCACTATTTCTGTCACCTGCCTCCTGTTTTGCCTCCATCCCAGCTCTAGCCTTAAGGAACTACACATCTCAAACTGCAGCACCCGGAACCAATCCTACAGCAGCAAACCCACTACGAGCTGCAGACACAACGTAGCAACTTCTGGCTGCCAAACCTGTCACAAAATTAAGACAGAACAAATAAACAAAGCAGGACCACTTGGTTCACGAGCAAATGGACTATGTGAGCTGGTCTTTAGCCTAGAGGACAATCTCCCAGGAAACTTTCTTTTAGTAATCTCCCCAGAAGACCATTGGATGTTTGGCTTGGCATCTGCCCAGAGTGCCTAGGGCTTCTTATTGGAGCCTGCAGGGTTCCTCGGGCCATGAGATGCCCACTACCAATCTGGCTGACCAGCTGGGAGAAGAAATAGTCCTCACTGCCTCAAACACACAGATTGGGTGTTTAGGTAAATGTAAGTCAGGTAAATGTAAAAATCATAAATAAATAAAGAGGCCAAACCACTGAGGAACTATGGCATAAGAGTACTACATATTGGCAAGAATTTGGAAGCAAATACAGGGTCACCAAGAAATAGCTCAAATGAACGGAATAACCATTGAAACAATTCTTTGCAAATACATCTAGGAAAGGACAGGAAAGAAAACTTGTGGAGGGTTCAGCACTGTGTAAGAGAAAAGATGGAAATGAATGAGAAAATGAACCTGCAATCTATTCTAGAATGAATTCTAAGACCACATTTCCCTGGAGATAGTGGAAGGGTAAAACTACTGGAAAGTATTGACTGAAGTGAAACATGAAATACCCTTGAGCTTTTTACTACAGAGCAGGTACTCCCAGCCAAACATACCTACAGTTCTCCAAACAGAAACAAAAAAAAAAACCCTAGTCATAATTCTTCTTTCTCTTTCCTAATTTTAAAGGAATTTTAAAAATTAGAAATTTCTCATACATATAACTCTTCTGTTTTGTGGACACAGCTAGGTATGCCAAGATTTTTTACGTTATTCTTTGCTTTCTGAAGCCAGACTTGCAAATAACACTTAGAGAAGATGGTGTATTTTTTCCTTTCACTATCCTTAGTATCCCTTTCATCCTTGATGTACACCTAACACAAACCCACAGTCTCCTAATAGGCAACAACAATAATGGTGCTTTGCAATTCAATTGTGTCTCTCATAAGAGGTATTAACACATCGATATTTGTTAAATAAACTCCTTAAAAGTGTAACTGAGACTACATTACAACATTTTCAAAAGCATTTACAAGCATTCCTTTGGGATGAGGGAAAGAAAAACTTCAGTTCTGACATCTAGCAACATAGCAATCAGCTAATTAAGGAAAAGAAATGGATAGCCCAAGCTTATAAGAAATGATTGGCAGCACAATCATCTGTCAGACCAAATTGAAATATTTCAATCAGTGAACAGGCCCATAGAAATGCTTTCAAAATAGGAAGCAGAAAAGGTAATACAGTCACATGCCAACAATGCTTCTACATCCATGTCACTCCCTGCCCACATAGACATGCAGGAAATTAAACCATGTTCTGAGTACAAGTACAGATAATTAAATATCTCCAGAACACTTCCAGATCCAGAAGGGTACAATTAATCCAAAGGCACCTGGAACACATATACCTCTGGGTCTTTGTACATGAGCAGACTTGTGCCAGAGACTTAGTACTGCTTCAGTGTCTCAATTTTCCCTTTGTAGAACACAGAATTCCTCCAACAATAATTGAGACTCTTTTTGCTTCACACAATACAAGTCAAACTGATCACAGATTTCAGAATTATGACAAGATGGTGAGATTTAAAAATAGTTCATAACTTTCAGAAGAAAACTTTGCCTGTTAAAGTTCTTTGCACCAAAAAAATGTCTGACAATAATTTTCTGCTACACAAGGATCTCCCATAAAGATCATCTTTACTGTGGCTTGTTAGTAAAGTGTGTGGATGCTTTATTTTAGACCCTTCCCTCTCCATAAATGGAACTTAAGTATAATCAGAAGAGAGCAATAAAATACACTGACCTGAATTTGCTGCTGCAGTAGATTGATTTTGTGCTGCTGTTGCAGAAGTTGCTGCTGTTGTCTTGCAATCTATTAGAAATAAAATTTCCATTAAATTAAAACAGTAATATTGAAATTTCAATACTATTGACCGAAAAACATAATATTTGTTATTCTTTATTATATTTTATTAAGCATATTATTTTTTTTTAATGGGGCATCTTTTAGAGGTAAATTTAAATGCAACATAAAAATCTACTTAGTGAGTAAGAAATACGTATTTTAAGTAGTGAGGCCTTAGCTCTGAAAAGCACAGAAACAGGTTTATTTGTGTGAATAATCTCATCACTATTCAACAAAGCATTTAAGCCTGTGGTGATCTTTAACTATGATGCATTACTGTTAGCTACAATGGGAATGAAACACATGCTTAAAATTAAGTGCTTTTCTGAATGGGGATGGGATTATGCAGGTGCTTAAGGTTAACCATACATTTTCCTGCTTTGCTGAACTGGAGCCTTAGCTAGTGTTTATAGATGTTTCACTACTCAGCACGAGCTCCTAGGGCTAAGCTTCTCCGTCTTCCTTGACAATGAGCAGCACATTACATTCCTTGCAAACCTCAAAAATCATCCTTGGAGCTACTCAGAGAAGCAGAGCCTCATTCCATGTAAAAGCAGTACCTGGTGCTCAGCAACTCATCCTCCACACAACCCTATGGAATATGTAGATATTCTTACCCCCATTTGGTAGATTCAGTAAGGGATCTGCAGAACAAAGGTTCACTCTATCCCTTCTCTAACACTGATGGAGAAAAGCAAATGTTCAGGGTAGGGAACACTAAGAACCCGATGGGATTTTGCTGCTGATACTCCATCTCCCCCCCTCATTCCCACAAAATCAGCATGCTAGAGCAGAAGCATGTCTGTCCTCAGACCACAGAGCTGCTCCCTGCAATGGGTGATGTGGAAGGCAGCCACAGGGGAGAAGCCACAGGGAGCTGGGGGGACAACTGGACTTCTGCTTTAGAAGGGTAAGTGTGCAGCAGACTGAAATGAGGACAAGATTTGTGTTTCCTGGAAATCCCAGCCTCAGCACTTCTGCTACTTTCATTCCTTAAGTATAATTTCTCCTCTTATAAATATTTATGTAGAGCAGAGGAATCACATAAAACAGCAAGAAGTTGGTGACAAAGGTATTTTGGTCACTCAAATCCACTGCTTCTCTTTTGGCAAAAACCCTCTTGCTCTCCTTCCCCAACATCTTCTGAGCACACTTAAGACTGTTATAAACAGGGAAAGCTAAGTAAAATGTTTTTATGATAAAAAAATGACAGGAATGTATCAAGGTTGGTTTGGAAATAAACAATCACATACTTCTGGTGAAAACTGTTCAGATTAACTCATAAGGAATTTGCAGTCACATATTAACAGCTTGTAATTGTGCACACACAGAGACCAAGGCTGTCATTTCCCTAATCTCTCACTGTCACATGGAAATAACTCAAAGTTTTTCAGTTAAAATTCACTTCTGTAAGAGAAACCAACGCAAAATTCATACGGATTTTAAGTCTTGTACACGGCTTCAAGGAGGCAAATTAAGATCTACATGGTTCTGGGGCTGGATGAAGGCAAAGGGCCACCAGAAAATGGAGTCAAGAAACTCTCTCAGGTTGCTACACCGATGCTTGTAACAGAGCTCAAACTCCTTTTAGGAGCCTGGTGTTCAAACATTTCTGCATGAACCTCCCAGGCAAGTCAATAAATAACAGTGAGTGAGGACTGAATGAGCAGACCCCTGTGTGTGAGTGAAAAAGGGAATTCAAAGAGAGCTGGCAGCTCCTGTGCCCAGGTAGTCCCGGGGCAGGTCCTACAACCTCAGGTATCTGCTGTCAGCACAGTGACCAGCAGTGGTGTCTGTGCTTGGTGAAACAGCCCTAATGGGGACAGTGCCACATGGAATATTTAAAACCTCTATGAGCTCTGGAGTTACCACTTTTAATGAGCAACACACCAATTGTGTGACTCCATCTTAGAAGTGCAGTACTTGTAACTAAAGGTCTGTCAGGTTTGTTTCCACACTGCCCCTGCTGCTAAAGTCTCAGCAAATTAAAAGAACATTACAGTATGCAGCCTCACAATGAAATTATACAGAGCATGGAGCTACATTGTGGGCCATTCTCGCTCAGTGCTGCAGCATTTTCTCACAGGTACGCAGTACCCTACATCCAGTGTAGTTTGGAGCTGCTGGTGACCTGGCTGCAGCTTAACACGGTAAACCACAGCCAAGCCAGGGAGGAGGCTTTTGTTTACATGTGCAAAGGAAGAGATTTGCCAGGGTTCTGACTGCTTGTGAACAGCTTTTTGTCCCTGCATGTACAATGCAGCACCATTTGAAAAGGCGTTTCCTGATGAAGACAAGAAATATACCATGGAGTATCTAATCTCAAAGGTTCCTCTCAGCTGGAGCAGTGCTGTGACAGAAAATGTACCCAGGGCCCTGCAATGTAATTACCACAGCATCGTCTTGATGTATAGGCTTGACACAGTAAAGTAGGGTACACAAGCACCATGTGGCTCAAATTCTGAATTTTATTTGCCTATCGGTTGAGCTACATGCTCGCTTCATTGAGCATGACAACCTAGTTTTAAGTGTCATTTAATTTTCATTTTGAAATATAATTACAAAGTGTTCACTGTAAGATATCACTCGTCTGCAAATGTGTCAAGATTAATTTGTGCTAGCTTATTCACAAGTGTCAATAGTTAATTACTGTGTCATCTCTAGATGGCTAAATGACATTCTAACTTCTGATTTTTTACAGTGTTCCTTTATGTTATTTTCCATTAGGGGATGAGTCCATATTCCTACATGTGGGCAAATACCCAAGCACATAAAATACCAGACGTCACAACTCATTAAAATCAACAGAGCATACATTGCTGTATATATCCTATAAAATATATTTAACTGAAAAGATAATTCTAGTAATAATGTCAGATTCCTAAAAACCACACATTCATTTCGATCGTCTGATCTAATACCTAGGGGACTAGAGCATGGGATCATTGTTGTTGCACTTTTGGTCAACGAGGACAGCTCGTTGGACAACTTCACCTTTAAAACAAACAAATAATCAAGAAAAACAACCTATCAAAACAAAAAGACAAAACAAGAAAAAACAAACTGTCCACAACCTGAAAAAACAAATCAAACCTTACTTGTGCAAGGTAATTGAAGGTTTAAGTATGCTTAAGGGTTTTTGTTTAATTATTTTCTTGTCAAAAAGAGATAGAGTTAAATAATGCTTATAGTCTGGCTTGTTGGTAACTCTCAAAATTGCATCTCAGTGCAAGGAACAAGAACTGTGAAATCTATCATCCACTCCTCCCTTGTTTTTTTCAGGGTCCTATAATATTCCTTCTTTCAGGAAAAATGTGTAACTTCTGCAGATATTTAAGCTCTTTTAACAAAAAACACGAAAGGAAACAGCAGCAGGCAGAGCAGAGTTTGTGACAAGCATTCTGCGTGAACCATTTTCACAGGTTTCCTTCTTGGAGCCTCACCTGTTCTTGCTGTTGGCGAGCAAGGTCCATTTGCTGCCGTTGTTTTTCAATTTGTGAGGCTGCCAGCTTTTTCTGCTCGTCGTGGGCAGCCAGGAGCTGCTCCCGTAAGCTGATCAGCTGGGTGATCATAGTAGAGAGCTGTCGCTCTTTTTCTGCCAGGCTTTCTGGTGTACCTAAACGTGGGGAAAGATGTACTGTAAATATGAGGTAGACAATAGTTACAAAGCAAAATTTACCCCCCTAAAAAACGGCTGCACCACCAATGTGCTTTTTTCAAACAGCTTGGATATATTTTCTACTAACAAATCTCGAAAGAATGTAACACATAGATTTGCTGTGCTCTAAGCTGGGGAGGATGTAACAGAAATGGAAGCAGGAAAGATACAGAGTATTTCCTTTTTTCTGACAGGGATTTATTCTGTATGAATCCCTGCATCTTCCTCTTCTAAATCTGCCCACTGTGATAAATACTTCTGTAGTTTATCATAACATAATTTTACCTCAGTTTTTATATTTTCTCATTTTTTCACTCCAAGTATGTACAAATGCTAAAAAAGAATTTAAAATATGCTGTTTGGTGGAAGAAACAGTTTAAGAATTTATTGATCATTTCTCCAAAATACCCATATATCTGGTAGGTCATTTAGGTAAATGTAAGCTTTGGTTGTGGAATGTGTATTAAACATGAGCTTTACTTGTCCCCAAGAGAAATGGTTAACCTGAGAAAATAGCTTAAGAATTTTCATTTAACTTTCAAAGTTTACTCTACAGAGAGCACTTAATTAATATGAAACTACGGTACATTTATTCTTTGCACTAATGATGCTTAATGGTCTGTTTATGGGTAAATTGCATGGGTCTCATAAGTGAAGAGTACAGGGTCCTTTTCCAAATCAATCTGAAAATATCCCTTCTTATATAGGAACATATCACTCTGTCAGAAACAGCAATGTCAGTTCCTATATTTGAGCCATACAATACATTTCCTTTTGTGAGCACCTCAGAGTCATAGGTCTACAAGAGATTATATAAATACAGCAAGGTAGAAGTTCAAGAATATTGGAAGAGAATCTGAAAGAGGCTTAGAGTTGGAAGTGGGATAAACAAAGCAATTTAATGTTGTACTGTAGAACCAAAAATTAAAGACTAAAACCTAGTCTGTAGGCTGCCACAATAACAGGAGAAGTTGCACAAAAGAGAATATTCAGAATCTTCCTTTCCTCTGTTCCCAGCAGAGGACTGTGATAAAGAAGTCACAGTTTCTTCACTTTTGAAGAGGAAGAAAATGTGTGAGCAACAGGACCTGGGAGGGAATGGAGAAACTGTCACAAAATTATGACTCCAGCTTCTTCCCAGGAAGATGGAAATCTTCTGAAGAAGAGAAGAAAGAGGCTGACAGGTTTCATAAGGAGAAGGAACACAAAACAGGCTCCTGCCAACAAGATGGCAAACCCAAGACTATTTCCTGCTTACATTGTGGGGCCAGTATGATTTCTGCACAGAATTTCTTTTGCAAAAGCAGCATACAAGAAAACTGTCTGAATGTGCTTTATATGGAAAAAAAAAGAAACTGCATGGCCTAAGTCATTCACTCCAAACAAACTCTGAGAAACAAAGGGTACCTCATTTTCTGTACATTTTTTAATTGCATTTAGCAGTGCAAAGTACTGAAAATTATTTAATTTCTTTTTCACTATTAAGTATCTTAGTTTAAAAGAGCTTCCAAGAACCTTATGTTTCCCTACCCTCTAATGCCTAATGTACATCCAATATACACATGACATAGGTCTCCAGAAGGAGAAAAATGTGTAAAATCTGTTGTAGTAGAAATTTTAGAAAGGGTTGTTAGTGATTTCTTTAGTCACAAGAAGTATGATGGATGCATGAAGTTGAAGCTGACGGGCTCCCAGACCAACTCATTGCAAAACCTTAGTGTGATACCAGTGACTGAAGCAATAGAAGAGTTCTGTGCAAAAAGCTGTTACAAGACCAAAACAAACACAAAATAATTTTTGAAAGTAAGCTTAGGCAGGTGTGTGGCCAGGAAAGTGCCTGCACTGGAAGTACTGCCTGGCCAGGATCCTATAGCATGTATTGAGCTGCATGCTGACATCTGTTCAATTCTCTGCAGCTTCAGTATAGACCTACCTTAACCTTCCTAAACTGTGTTATTTGGTCTTGAACATTTTTCAGTATGGTTTAAAGGTTGTTTAAGTGATTTTGAATTCATTTCCATGGGTAAAAAACTCTTCTGGCAAAGAAAATTCCCTTGCCCATTATGTTGAGAAGAGATAAACCACTCCACCCACCTATTTTAGAAAGCCAATGGGAAGCAACCTGCTGCCTCAAATGATACCTATTGTCCTCCACTGCCACCTGGGAAACAACAGCTTGAGACTTTCACATCTGCCAAGCAGCTTTGGCATCATAATGCAAGCCCCTGAGCTTACAGTCGTAAAGTATTTTACACACCCAAAGCAGATATTAATCTCCCACTACATTTCCATAGTATTCTGTATAGCTTGTACTTGCTTCATAACATGAGTGGAAAACCACCACAAAGAGTGCCTGCTAAGGCTACAAAGTATTGTTGTTTTGTTAGGATTTCTTAGAAACGTTTGATATAGCTGCCACCAATTTATAGTCCTTTTTTTTTTCTTTCTTCCCTTGCTTTTTTTACAATAGCAGGCAGAAGTAACTGTCCTTATTCAGGAATACACAGTAATTGTTTTTCTTTCCTTTTCCCTTCCCCGAGAAACACATCTGAAATAAATGACCCCATTTAAAGTAGTCTGCTCTTTAATTTGTACCCAGTTGTGCAATCCAGCAACAGAATAGAACTGATGACCACAAAATGTACACTGTGCTCCTGGAAAATCACGAGACCTCCACGAAGCTGCAGGACACCTAACCAAGCACTGCTCGAGACGAGCACAGGCATCAGATGAGAATGTTGTTGTATGAACAGTGTGTGTGTGGGGTTGGGGGGAGCTATAATTTAATTTTAGAGTGGAAAATCCCAACCATTATTTTACAGTTTAAATACCAATAAAAACCAACTTGCTTAGAATGCAGACCAGATTGAGCTGATCTGGCTGGGACAAGAGAGGTCATCAGTAGCTGTGTGCCATCATCATCTGTTTTGCATCCACTTACTGCAGCGAGCAATGAGATTCCTAAACTCATTACCAGTAAATAAACTTCTGCTGCTGACTGAAAATATCTATAAATAAAATAAAAATACAGCTATCCGTAAAATGTATTTGCCATAAAAACAGATAAAACAAAAAGCTTAGTAAAAAATGAACAGTAAATGTGCCAGCTTCCATAAAATATTATATACCACAGCTCTCTCTCTGCTCTAATCCTATTCTCTTACTCCAAAGACAGCAGTGCATTTTTTTCCATGGGGTCTTCCTTATCCCCAAAACACATCTGTCTTGAGTTTCTCTCAGATTTGTCAGGTGGATCAGTGCTCCCCAGGGCCTGCTCCATCTGAAGTATTTTAATTTGACTAAACACCTGATTTATTTTATCTCTCCGATGAGAAAGGCAGTTTGTCTTAATAGAGCCTGTCAGCCCACAGTCCCGTTCACAGCAATTTACAGGCAGCCAGGGATGCTGGAAAAGAAGAGTGCTGTGATTCTGTATTTTATCCTCCTCCAGAAAGCACCTAAAAGCAGCTATTCACTGCTACTGCATGTGGCATTTTAGAGCTGAATTAGCTTTTTATTCAAGTAACTACACTTGTTGTGAATAGCTTATCTGTAAAATTGCTACATTCACTACTGATTTTATTAACCTTTGGCTCTATCACAAAATGGTCTTCAGTTAGGAAAGACCTTTAAAATTGACACATTTTTCTTAGGGGCCTTTATTTCAGTGACTACAGATATACTGAATTTGATCCATTGACTCCCTTTACCAGCAGTATTTAAAATTTTGAGTGTTGTTGGGAAGCTGATAGTGTTTAAGGACTTCTTTTTAAAATAAAATGTGTCAGTCCCATCGAAAGTTCAGAAAAAAATGTTGTCATATCTGATGGTACTTTAGGTGTATCCCCGCCTTTGTGATAATAATCTGGTTGTAGTAATATTTTAATTTCTCCCTGTATGCTTATTGTCTTACTCTCTATTTTGGATTTCAGCACAAATTGAGATAAAATATTCAGACTGAGGAGAACTAAGCCATCAAAGAGAATTTTTGACTTTTTGAATTCTAGTCATGGGTCAATCTATCCAGGAGACAGAAAACAAAAAGCAGCTATAAATCTGCTGAAAAAGAGAGAAGAGTTCAACTTGTGGTCTAAAATTACGTTTAGGAAGAATTCTGCTTGTGGCAAAACTCTATCTTTTAAAACCAATTCGAGTACTACACAATTTCTGGTACATAAAGTAATAGAAAGAGCATCATGTATCTTGCACTGCATTTAATAAAAATCATAAACCCCATCCATCCTGCATTTTATCTACTTAGATTTCTTTAAGTATTAAAAAAAGAAATAGAATTTAAAAGGTAGTATCCTGTAAGAGTAGCTATACAATATAACTATGTTTCCTATATCAACCACTGGTTTACCGCCTTTGAACATTCCTGTTACCTTTTACAACCTCTTCAGTCTATATACAAATGTAGCTGCATGTCAGCAAACACTGGAGACTTCTCAATGTTAAATATCTTACTGTCCTTGTGGTGAGCTGTCCTGAGGTAGAAGCAGTGTAATAACTGCTGGTAAGGGAAAAAAAGAAACAGGCATAGCAAAAAATAGACTTCTAGGCTTACATAGCATTATTTAAACTGACCTCTCTGACACTCAGGAGAGGAAAACTAGATAAAACCACATAGTCTGTCAAGTGAATAAAAGACAAAATACTGGAGTCATAAATAAATCAAAAATTTTATAGGCATGATCCATAGCTGGCTAAAATAGGGTTCTTGACAGTGACACAAAATTACTGTAGGTTCTTGAATGTGTCTTAGTGTCCCAACATGAACACCAAGTAAAACACTACCAATCAGAGGTTTTTATGCCTGGTTAGTTAACGTTCCTGAAGTGCTTTGAGATCTTTGCATGGAATCTCTACACAGCTGCAAAGCATTATTGGTTCTCTTGAATTCTGTGATTAGTGTAAAACATGACAAATATCAGCCTTGTTTATGCACTGCATCTAAACTAACTTTTGCTCCATATGCTTACAGGAAACACAAATTAATAAATCGCAAATGATTACTTCTGTTACGTTTCTGGAACAAACACATAGTGTGACTTTTATGAAATCAGGAGGATTTGCGAATGCAAGAAAGAAGTGTGGACTTTGCCAGAAACTAAGTAGGGCTTTAAATCACATAACTGCAGCTCCTAAGTATCATCAGCCAAAACAGTTCAACCAATAATCAAAAATTATTTTGAATCAAGTTAAGCAATTTCAGCTTTTTTTCCTTTAAAAAAAACAAAAGCCCTTGTGGCTCATTCCCTCTGTTATATTGGAGCGGATTTTATTATTTTATGGACATTGTTTGAAAAGAAAGCAAGAACACAATGCTAGACATAAAAGAAAGTGTATTTGATCTTAGCTTCCCAGAGATAACCTGGTTAAACCATTCTGTCTAACACTGCAGTCTGCAGCACACATCAGATGGGCTGTGATGTTTCCACTTCACAGGCTCTGTCCAGCATTTAGCATTTACCCTTTTTTGATTGGGTCACCTTCTAAATGCCACAAAATAGGGCAGCAAAAGTCAACAAAAATAAACAGGAAAAACAGAAGAAAGTAACAATCTAATGGAAGGGCTTCAGAGATAAAAGTCACTTTGTGAGGGCTGCCTGACTAGGGAGCCCCCTTGCCATTGCAACAGCATCTAATTTGAGTTCTAACTCCAGCAGCAGTTTAAAAAGCTTCCACTCTAAAGGGCCCCAAGTGTATCATAAAGATAAAGCATTTCAGTAGAAAACAGCCACAAAGACCTCTATTATCTTATCAGTCTTTGGTTACAACAGCTGAACCAATATGACTAAGTTCTGAATGACTTTTTTTCCCCCCCTTCTTTTTAGAACACTAGAATACTGGAATTTCTTTATTTCATGATCAGTTAGCAATTGTTGGTGTTCCCATATGCTACTGTCCCCTTCTTAGTCAATAAAAAGTTTTATAAATGCTCCCATTGTGCTTTGTAGCATCCCAGTGCAGAAAGCAGCACAGCAAACATGTCCAGCATGCAAAACACACCAGATAGCTTCTCTTGGGAAGGTGTAAGATCCCTCCCCTCCCTTATGTCTCAAAATGATGCTGCATTTTCAGCTTTGAGCAAGGAAATTTTATTACCATATGTCCACAGACAGTAATGCGAATTAATATTAAGAACTACTGAAAATATTCTGTAGAGAAAAATATGTCAGATTTTGAAAAACATAGAAGAGTTTCAACTAGTTATACTTTATGAGAAGGATGAAAATGCTTTACTGATAATCCACAAGTTTTCTCCTAATTCCATATATACCAAAACTCACCCATTGCAGCAATTTCTTAGGTGGGAGCAATTTGAAAATCATACCATTTGCAAAACAGCAGACTTTTAAAACAAACCTGTGCTTCTCATGGTCCTGTCTTTCTTAGATTAGCCAAAAAACAGCCAAATAGCTGAGTGAATATGAGCTACTCAGC
This sequence comes from Nicator chloris, assembly GCA_013400495.1. Taxonomy (NCBI): domain Eukaryota; kingdom Metazoa; phylum Chordata; class Aves; order Passeriformes; family Pycnonotidae; genus Nicator; species Nicator chloris. Next base: position 80,345 of record WAAE01015276.1, read on the forward strand.
AAGGCCATGCTGCCCCTTCACTGTCACATGTCACTGTGCCCACAGACAGGGAGGGGAAAGGACAGGGGTCCTCCATCCCCACAGCCAGCACCCTGGCTTTGGGTGAGCTGAGCTCACAGCCAGCACTGGGGTCCTGCACCCACTGCCCTTGAGTTTGGCTCATCCCAAGGCTTCCATCCAGCCCACACGTCCAGATCTCTGCCTGACACCGAGGTGGGCAGAGGTTCCCTCACAGGCACCTCTGAGAAGGCAGGTTCAGCTGAGCCCTATCCAACTGCCTAAAGTGTCCTGCTCTGTTTTTTCCCTTCTCAAAAGAATTTGATGGATTCGTTCCTTCTTCAAATGCCACACATCACAGAGCCATTTATTCTGCATTAAGAACAAGTCACAAGAATGTCTGTAGGAATCCAGCTGAATCTTTCCCTAAAGCTTTGCCATCACCTGAGGCAGGCTTACCTGCCATAGTATGTCCAGCTAATGCTTGTACCTTAGCTTTGCTCCTCCAAATAACATTTTTTTTCTCACATGTTCACTGGACTTTTTGCTCTTGCGTGGTTTCTTAGCAATCCTCAAGTGTTTCCTGAGCAATATCTTACATTCAGAGGTTTTCTTCCTTGACTGCTTTGCACAACAGCTCCAATCAAAGTAAACCAATACATTCAAAGTAAAAATACTGCAGTGACTGGACCAACAGAAGCTACTCCCAAGTTTTCTCAAATAGCTCCACAGCCATCAAAGCAAGGTGCCAGGCAAAGGTTTGGACCAAGTTCCTGCTCAGCTCATGGAGCAGCACAATGAAACTTTGCACCATTTTTAGCAATGTGGTGAATCTACAGTTGAGTCCTAAAATGTAATCCACGTCAGGAATGCAGGAAAGAATGTGATGTTAGCCAGAGGTTCAACCTCCCCCTCCTCCAAACCTGTGCCCAGCAAAAAGCAGAATTCCAACAAATCTCTTGGACTCCTTACTTCCTCTCACACGCATGAAAAGAAGAATTCTGTCTGCCATAAGCTTTAGAGGATTTTAAATATGTTTAGAGATTTTGCTACTGTCTCACAGATACAATTCCATTTTACTATTGTCTTCTATTTTAGAAAATAAATTAAAAAAATAAGTAAAACCCACTTTAGTTAATTTCTTAGAATTTCTCTTAAATCCAGAAGAACTTGTAAATTTACACTGTAAATGGTATTAAAAGTACACACTAAGTGTCAATTCATACCTGTGCACGTGGAGGGAAGATAATGATTTTTTGAATAAATTATTAGCAGGGGTTTTCAGCAGCAAGTGGAAATTTGGTTGTAAATGGTTTAGTGCTTTCAGTATGTTTAGAAAAACTTCATATATACTCAATATGAGCTCTTCAGAGCCTATGCAGGAAAAATGTGATATTGCTGGATATAAACAGAGAAATGTATATTATACATTTCAACTAAAAACTCATAGTCAACCTGTTCCTGTTGAGTTAGGGTATAATGATATAGCAGAGGCCACAGGCTGTGAGTAATCTGTACAGTGATACAAACACTAAAATATGAGATAAAGAGAAAAATGAGTAATATTTTTGTTGTTAAATGACTAGACTGTAGCCCAGGGCGTAGCACATAAAAATAAAATTAACATGGTGGTGTTATATAGAGAGCAAAATTCACATTATTAGTATTATTATTGATTCTAATACTGGATTCCAACGCTTTTAAAGTTAAAAAAAATTAGAAATGAAAGTAAAGATGGTTCATCTATTTAAGGCACTCACTCAGGACTTGAGAGCTGAAAAAATATCCTGACCTTCAGTTTCAGATTTTCCCATTTAAATACAGATGACAGTACTTCCCTAGATCATGGAGGGGGAAAGGAAGGAGGATGTTATGTTGAGGATAGCAATAGTAAAGATTACAAACTGTATTTGTGGGCCACATAACAGACAGAAATAGTATATTATAAAAAAAAAAAAAAAGATAAAAGAGGTATTGAAAGTGAAATGACAAAAAACCCAACAAACAAACAAAATCTAACCATCATTTACTTATACACCTGTTCCTCCTCTGTAGAAGAATCCACACTGAGATATTAGGAACTGTGCTAGTAAGAATAGCAAAAATACTTAAATGTCATGGTAGGAATAAACTTTCAGCATCAGAACCACCTCTGTGCCAACATGCCACATGGATGATGTTTACAATTTTTCTTGTGGACATTAATATCATAACTGAAAAAAGGACAAGATCAGTTTTGTTTTCCCTATCAGAACACACATTAAGAAAAGCAAAAATAGCAGACTGAAATAATATCTTCCTGAAGAAGAGGAGAGTCACAAACACGGTTTAAAAGTTAAATCCTTTAATTTTCTTATTTGCAAGAGCTGTAAAATGAACTTCAACCCAATAGGCCTACAAGGATTTAAGTTGTCAGGTAGCAAAACAGGGGAAGTCTCATATAGAAATGGAGATAGAAGAAGCTTTTCCTTCTGATAATGGGACACAAATATTAAACATTGGAAAAATCAAGCCCCACAGTAATTATGACGTTCACAATTCTTCATTATGTGGGAATTATCAACTCAGCAGGTCTAATTCTGTCTTGTAGATTATCTACACATACATGTAGATCGCAACCTTCAGTAGAAACACCCTGTATTTGCAATGGCATGAGAGCTGATCCCCATGTTCCCATAGACACTAAGTGAAGCCAGTTGTTCACCTTCCCTGTTATTTTATCTCTGAACCTGGCCCAAAATTCAGGGATACTTTCATCAGCTTTGGCAGAATTTTGTAATTATCAAAGGACCAATAGCAGATCTGTCAAATAGAAGTCAAAAAACCCTCACCTCAGTTTCTAGAAAACTCACTATATTAAGCATGTAGAAACATTCCTAAAATCCCAGGTTTAGGTCTGAGACTGCTTTTTCCTGACAGCATCTTTTGGCATAAAAAACTGTGTACTTGGTATTAGACATTTTAACTGCACTTTCTTATTGAACTCTCTCCATGAGCTGTTTATACTTTAATGTGAAACTACAGATGTAAAACTGAGAATGAAGTGCTCACACAGAGAAATACTGCCCAACCTTTTACACCAGCTTCCGAGGAATTCCAACACAACCGCACTTTTTCTTAAACACTATTTTGTTTTCTGGATAATTTTTCAATTTTTATTTTTTCTCTTCTGATTCCTAACATTTGCTGAATTAAGTTCTGCTGCACTAGTAGTCTCACTGTATCCTAATTAAATTAAGCAATGTTTTAGATGTTTGAATTCAATAGAAAATCCCTTAATTTCATTTCCAGAAAAGAAGAAAAAATATTTTATTTCTAATATTTGCTGCTGTGCCTTGATGGGGAGGATTGAGTACATGGCTGCTAACCCATTCCTCATATTCGTATAAAACACTGCAATAAAATGTGTGGTAAGATGATTTTTGTAACGTCCTCTTTTAGATGTGAAATGAGATTTTCTTGATTTTCTTTTGCTTATATAGAATCATAGGTAGTGTATGCTTTGGAATTATAGTGTTGAGAGTCACAACTCATGACAGCCTGGAATAAGTAGGACCTTATCAAGTAACACAAAAAGATTGGGAGATTGCTGAAGAAAGAAATTTAGGTGGAGAATTCAGGACTGATTTTGAAATTGCTCCATTTCATTGACTGTTCTTTCTTAGCAACACACAGCTAGTAATTTTGTAATTACTTAATTACAAAATTTTTAAGAGTAGTTTTGTTTCCATATTCAATTTAAACTTTAACAAGTGATTTCTGGGTGCTATTAATGTTATTTTTTCATTTTGTAAGCATGATAGAATTTCAAAATCTATACAATTTTTCATTCTTTTAAAACTAGCATTTCTTCCCATGCAAGTGCAAAAAAAGCGCTTATTTAGAAGGAAGAGCTGTCCAATTAAAATTTGTATCTTCAATCACAGGGATAAAGTGAATATCTGTGCTATCTAATCTTATTTTGGAAAGAGAATTGTATATGTACATGCATAAAAGTGGCTGGAAGGAAGCTGAGTTTAGAGGAAGTTCACTTAATGTCTCATTTGATGAGTACGGTTCATATGAATTAGATGACATTAATTTCCTTACCTAACAGGAGCTAGTTACTTGTGATTTCTGTAGCTGATTATTTGCCTTCCATTAAAAAAGGTTCATGATGTAAAAGAAGCTTTTGTTTGCATTTTTTTCAGTCTTCTCCATTGTCTAAACTATGGATTAATAATGAAAGGTAAAAAAGAATTATATGTTTTAATTAAGTTTTCAATTTTAAAGAGCAAGCTACAGAAAAGGCGGATTTAAATTTTTTTTCTGCTCTTTGCCACTGTATTTGCAGAAATAATGTGATTCTTCTCTTTAAATAGTGAGGAACACTTTAATGTCTACAAACGTATCCATAGGGCAGTGGCAAGAAAAGGAGACAGTTGAACTTCATGAAGCTTTTGTGTGTAATTCTGCAGCTGGACACATGCAAATCAGGCAAATAAAACCACATCTCCTCACTGTGGGGGGATAATCCAGTTTTAAGGAGCACAATGCAGTGAAGCTGACCCACCTGTGTGCCAGGAAGGGCTACCACAACAAGGATAGGAACTGGTACTTTTCTCTGTGGGTGCAAGAAGGGTAGAAATCTTTTCCATAGGTGCCACTGCAGCTTTTCTATTAACAGGCTAATTGATGTACATATTAAGACTCAATTATTTGGGTTCATTTGCCATAAAGGTAACACTGAGGATAACGCACCAGAACACTCCAGGAACCTTGCCTCTTTCCCTATATTGAAAATTTTAACCCAAATGCATTTCTTTTGCTGCATCCAGAATGCACAATATACACAGGAGAGGAGATGTACCCCTGTGAAATATACTCTGACTTCTGATGTCTTGCAGTTACTTTTTTATATCTTGTTAAATAAGTTACTTCCATGAGTTCTTGGTTAGTAATTATTAGCTACACAACTCAGAAATGTCTAAATATAAATATGAGGAGTATTAGTACTGCAAGATTTATATACTTTAAATATAAATTTTAATTTTGATCTTAATTACATGTTCATCTTTCATGTCTTACAAATACAAACAAGTATATCAATGAAAAACTTATATTTGCCTCTGAAGATTTTTATTGCCTCTGGTGATAAGTAATGAAGAAGCAAAGTTTATTGCAAAACAAGGACATTAGCATAGCCTGTCTATCATAGAAGCTGTAAAGAAGAAACTTCCTACCTCATCTGAGAAGAGACAATTTAGTCAAAAGCCTTTGATATGTATGGAAAAGCAACAACATTTTATACATTTAGAATGTGCCCAGAGAAGTGAGTTGAAAGATTTACACTCATTTCAGTGGGTTTTGAAAGAGGTCCATTGATATGTTCATTAATAATAGCATTAGGTGGCAGCTTCAGGCTTATAAATCTGAATATTATTTTAAATTTAGTTCATAATCAAAGAGTTATAAATTGAAAGTACTACTTATCTGCTGCACACAACCTGACAATCTGTAAGACCAATTCAGCAGAGCATATTAATTCTACAAATAAGAATTATCACACGTCTTTTGAAATAACCACAACATCACTGAATGGGTATGAGAAACAAAAAACCAAACAAGTAAACTATGCTCTTGTTCCCTGAAGGTTTATTTTATAAATAAATAATTTAACTAAAATAATGCAATCCAAAGCAAACTAGAATTCTGTGACCAGCTTGCTGTGCTCCTGTAAATACACTAACAAATTATCAGACAAATTTTCCAAGTAGAGAAAAACCACCTAAATCACACTAACCAGAGCACAAAGGGGGTGGCCTACATTTGTAGACTAAAGTTCCACACGTATTCCAGGAGTGTTCTGAAAGAATTACAGTCTAACCACAGGCAGGAGTGCGTTTAGCCAGACGGTTCTCAGAAGCGACTAAAAGTGCAGTCAGAACTTTTCTTAATTCAGTTTATTTGTACACCTAGTTGATCACAAACCAAAACATTTAACACAGCCCTTTGCTACAGAGTCTTTGGTAATAATGTTCTTCAGAGTCCCAACCCAGAGTGGTATCATGGGGGTTTTTTTGTGCTGTCATAGGTATTCTACCACTGGAACAGGATCACTCAGAAAGAAAACATAAACACTGTCGGCTCAAAAGTCTTAATATAATCCAATATTCAAAGGCATGAATTCAGCAAAACTTTAAGCACAGTGTTACAGTGATTCACAATAAATCTTGAAGCACTGGGACTATGTAGGAAAAACACCAAGAGGTTTTGAATTCCACTATAACAGCATTCTAATTCAATATATGATAAATAGACTTGGGATATATTAAAGAAATCAGGATCCTCTAATTGTTTCTCTCTCCTTAAGACTAGTTAATACTGTCCAGGTTGCATTTTCATTATTTTGTTTCTACAGCAACCACAATTGCAGCATTATTTTTCCTTCCTAACAAGACACTCAAACAAAAAACTCGAAGAAGAAGTAGAAGCAGGGAAGACAGATTTTCAAAATCAATTGAGACTACTCTCAATTGGTTTTGAAAGTTAATCATCTTCTAAGTGTCCTATTTTAAAAAAAACGATTTCTGTCTGGAAGACCACACCTATTGCAACTCGATGTAATGTTTCTGACATATTTGTCAGAAGCTACTTCAGTGTAACTGTGGTGCTGAAATGTCAGCTTAAATGGAGCCTAATTGTGACTCCAAAATAATGATGAACTTAAGCAATGTATTTTGTGGTTATTTCCTCTCTATGAATTTTAAATAAATTTTAAATCAAAATTTCAATCTCTATGCACCTGCAAAGATCTCAGGTACTTTTCCAAGGGGTTTCTCATATTCAGGGGTCTCTGGGCCAGGTTTTTTAAGAGATTTAAGCCTCTTACTGTTGCAACTATCCCTATGGATGTCATGTTTTCAAAAACATTTGAAGCACCTAAGACCCATTGACTCAGATGACATCTTAAACTATTTTGAAAAATGAGATAAATATGTGTGAATCACATAATATTATCTTTAAAGTTTTCAATTAATTTGATCCTGATGTGGTTCTTCCCACAACTGACACTACAGCCATGGAATGTCTTTCTAAATGATGCTGCTGGCTCAAAGATTTATATAGGTTCAAAGGCAGAGTGGACAGGTATTTAGAAGAGGGAAGAGAAATCTATTTGACTGACTCGAAACACACAAAGCCCACCAGGATCTGGTAATCCCTGGAAATCAGTCAGAGGTAGAGATAAAATTAGCGCAAAAGTATCATTTTTCCCTGTTCTTCCTCATTCCTGTGTCGGCATTTATGATTACTCCTGAAATCAAATGGGTATTTTGCTGCTTTTTCCCCTTTATGCCAAAGATCTCCTTTCTATTTTTTTCTCTGGGTTCTTTTGTAGCAATTTTAGCCCTTCAAATACAGTCCTGGATGACTTTTTTATCAAGATTTGTTTTCCCTCTATGGAAATTCATACCTATGGATCAGCCAATTGTCTTTCCTTAACATAGAAGTAGTTTGATCTTTCACTTTTCTGTCTTGCAGCCTCAACTACTGGGCATGAGAACCTGGATCTATGTGATGCTCTGTACACCTTGGGCTTAGGGCTGACAGGTTTTGGTCAAAACCTCAAGTTGCTCACTTGGAGTTTCACATAGGTAATAAACTTAGCACAAAATACTTTTCAACCGCATCCTTACAGTAACTTCCCAGGTACAACCATCAATATATTTTGCTGTTTCATGGTATTAAAATAAAGAGAAATATAAATAGAAATATTGTTGAAGGACTGCAGGAGGACTTGGGATATTTAGATACCACTTTCTAGAACTCAGCACTTTGGTAACTTCCAAGTGGCATGGACTGCATTCACTTACAAATTTGCAATTTCCACCTTGGAGCACTAGCTTGATATGCCACAGCAAAGAAAAGGTTTTTCTGCTCTAGAGTGCCTTAAATGTCCTGTATTTAGGGGACATAGGCAGCCTGCAGTAAATTGAAGCCTACAGATTCAGCTCTATCATAGACTCAACATATATAGACAGAACTCTGCATAAGACAACCAGCTTGCACAAGAGGATAATGAATACAAGAAAATACATTAAAATGCATTTATAAGGCAACACTGTCACACACTCTCTCACATTTCTTTCCCTTTGCAAAAAAAAAGTCAAGAACTCATTTTTGCTTTAGTTATTAATTTAGTTTAGGAAGGAGTAACCCTCAGTTGCTTAACCAACTTGACAACTCTGCACCTGCTACGACATAGCTAACACTGACAAAAAAATAGCACTACTATGACTCTAAAAGCCTGAATAGGTGCAGATGGCAAAAGCATTACCTAGTTTACCAACTAACCTTCTAATTCTCACAGTATCTTTGAACCATTTCCTATCTTCTAGCTGTCAATCAAGAACATTAAACAAATATCATATATCTTGAATTCTTGAACTGCAGAAAATTAACTCTTTCAAAACTCAGTCTGTGAAAGTTATCATTTTGAACAGGAGCCACAGTCTCAGCCTTGGAAGTGGTGATGCCAGCTGGTCTGGATGATCTGACTTTGATAAGTGAGGAAGAACAGTGCTCTCCTTTAACAGATCACAGAAACATGGAATAGCTTGGGTTGGAAGGGACCTCAGAGTTCATCCCATTCCAACCACTCTGCCATGGACAGGGACAATTTCCACTAGACCAGGTTGCTCAGGGCCCCATCCAGACATGCTGTAAGTGTTGGAGTGAGCCTTTTGGAAGGAAAAATTTGGCCTTTGTGAAGACTATTTCATTAAAACAAGTTAAAAGCCATTCATTTTCAATACGTCAATCTTCAGTTTTCCCTCGCTTCCAAACTTGGACTTTATATTAATTTCTATGTGTTCAATGTATTTGAATATTTTACGTAGACATAGACATCATAATGTGAATTTTTTATGGCAGATTCAGCTGATGAGCAATTAACACCTATATTCTTGTCATGGGTTATTTGCTGCTGATCACTATAGCCCTTCAATAGATGCAACTATAGCTCAGAAATGAGTTTTTCTCAGTGGTTTTGAGTACAGTACACATGGAAGTGGACAGGAAGAGGCAAAGTGGGAGAAGAACCCCACCTATCTATTAAGTTAACTGAACTTTATCTGCGTGTAGAGACTGAATGTGAGGAGAGGGAGGATTTTGACTGTGTCCCACATTTATCACCAAGTGTTGATATCTGTCTGACAGTGGGATATGTTTTCTGAGAGTATGCAGAGATACAAAGGGCCTGTGTCAATCACTGCTGTCTTGAAAAGTGGCAGACCTTAACTCAATAGGATTAAGCCTTTCTTTTTAGTAAAACCCTTACCCTTCAGAAGTGGGCACCCTGTCTTTGGCTGAAGTCTGAGAGGCACAAAGTTACACTGTATAAGCCCTGGGAGGGGAAGAAAGCAACAACAACAACAACAAAACCAGACAGGAGGGTCAATTTAATACATCCTGAAGTAGAAAACCTCTATTCTATACAGCTCCTAAAAAAACATCCGCAGCCATCCTGCGACTCTTGCAGAATCCCAACAACCCATAAGCAAATGTGTCCCGCACCAGAGGAAGGGAGTGAAGGTAGAACTTTCAATTAGAAGTCAACAGGCAAGCTACAATTCTTAAGGAATCTGGAAAAGCTAAACCACAGAACACCTTCATTTTCTTGACCTTCCTTAATAAACCTGCTCTTTTGACATTATCAACTGAGATTTGATGTCTGTAAATTTCCCCACATTTTGAACAACTTATTTGTGTAAGCCTACATAAAATATCTGTAAACACTACACTGACTGCTTAAATCTTGCAATATGAGTGTGTGCCACCTGTGATTAGAAAATTTTGGTTTAGTATCTGTACTAAGGGTGTATTCCAGCTTTCAGGGAGAACTACAATTGTCTACTAAACAGTTACATCAAAGACCAAATCCCATAAAAAAATTTTCAAACTACAGTGAACTATAAATAATTTTCTGATCTCGGGGGTTAGAACTGGGATCTTATGTCAACAGAATACTTTGGGGGCATATATCAATCCCCAGTATTTCCGAGTCAAAACAAATGCAAAAGATCTACCTTCACACATAGTAGTGTGTTTAAAAATGTCGGAAATGTCAACCGCTTACATACTTTCATATTATCCGTAATTAATACAAATTGCATTTAATTTCACATTTAGTAAAACATATTGCTGCCCAAAATAAGGACTATAATTTTTATCAGCAATTATTATTACTGATGTATCAACACAATTATTTAAATTCAATGTATATAGAGGCAGAATCCATGCAAGCATTTACAGTTTTTGTTCCCTCTGTATTTCTTCCCTAATTTTTGTGGCTTGGAGCTCCTCCAGATGCTGCCTCTGACTTTGTGGTTTTGTATTTGAGATCCCATCTCCTGATTCATAGCATTCCTTGATTGACAAACAGATTCAGATATGAAAACAAACAGTTACCTGTATATAATCTGTGCCTGACAGCTGCACTGCTAAATTTCCCCTTCATGGTGAGCCTACTGTTTCAGATTTGACTCATTTCTTGGGTGTCTGAGTTTACGAAGCTATTTGGTAACTGGTGACATATGTGATCTACACACTGCAAGTTGCACTTCAGACTCACAGTGTTTTCCTCCAGTCCCTGCCTCTTCGTAAACTAAATTATTTTAAAAGAACATTGGGTTTTGTATTTCCAAATGACTGTGCCTCCTAATTGAATGCAGAACACTTTCAAACTATTTTCCACCAGAGGCCCACTTTTTTTTCTGATTTTAATGCACAATATAATACCTTCATTGGAAGATTAAAATTGTTTTACTAGAAGTAAAACCCGTTATTATATGCTTTTTTAGTGGTTTTGTGTTGTATAATGTAGGGTGAATTATGTAGAACATACCAAACAGGATACTCTACAAGCTGCTGCTTGCATGCTGCAAACAATCACAGTTTCACTGATAGACTGGGACTTAGCATCTTAAAATTCCTGTGGAAATCAAGTGCATTTTAAGTATTGGGTTTGATTATTTAATCAGACAACTTGCATTTTGCCCTGGCTAATTTGGAAGGCTGATAATATTTTACTCATAAAGTAATTGTGCACCTGTTGTGATGGAAACCTGCTCAAACAAATCTTAATAGACATGAAGATTCATTCCCAACATGAGTGTGTTAGCCTCTCATTACTTCTATCTATGGGGCAACAAATTTTAAGCAGCTATTGAACAGGTCTCAGCTTAATCTTGGATAACTCTTCAAGAACATTTATGACAATAAGTCTAATTTTAAACTTTGTTAAAATATGTCAATGCATATTAAGGTAAATATTAGGATATGTGAGTTAAACTATTAAATTAACCCATTTAAAGCA
>WAAE01015282.1:0-12226 GCA_013400495.1 Nicator chloris
GGGATGGGATGGGAAAGGAGTCTGGAGGGTCCAAATCTCTGCAGAGTCCCTTAGGACTCCAGCAAATCCAACTTATTGATAAATAAGAAAAGATACATTGGGGTACTACGCTTTTTCCTCCAGCAGTGATTGCTGCTATTGAGAAAACAACTTTCAGAGATCACCGTGCATAAATTAAAATGAGGATACAGGTGCCTTAATATTGAGCTGGGGTAAGTTTTACATAGCTTTAAAATGAGTTTCAGCTTTTAAGTTACCGTCTTTTCCTTTACAATAATAATCTCTTCACTTTTACAAGCTCTATATTATTTTTAGGTAAGAAAACACTATAAAGTTCATGTTTTATTGTTCCTTGCAGTTATATAAATTACATTTGGCCAAAATAAATGTAATTCCTACTGTGCGAACTGAGAACCTAGAATGTTGATTTTCCTCAAGTTATAAACAATGTGAAGATATGTTATACTGGGTCACAATTTTCCACTGTACAGCAAAATATATAACTCACTTTTAATAACAAAACTGCATATATCATTAAAGTTTCCTACTCCATGGAGCACATATTATGTTTCTCTGCACAGCAAGGGATATCCTTTCTATGTACCACAATTTCTAAAATATTGTTTGACTGTAAAAAATATTTTAGTGATTCATTAGTAAAACAGCTGTCATTTTGAAAAATTATTCAGATTAGTCTGTATTTTTATCAATAGTATAAATTTCTTTTTGCAGGTCCATTTTTTGTTTCTTTGTTTTGGTTTTTTTTTGTTTTGTTTTGTTTTGGTTTGGCTTTGTTTTGTTTTGTTTTGCTTTGCTTTGTAGCTTGAATATTTTTTGTACCTCTTTCATTTTCTCTTGATGTGTTTTTTGGAAAAAGAACTTTGGAGAATTATTTATTATTTTGCTTTATATTTCGGTGTCTGTCGAAGTTAGAGGCGCTTCCTAAAATTTAACATGTTTAGCTAGGAAATCCACAATGTTCATTATGATAGCTTGATTCATTATGTTTCTAATTATGCGGTTTCTAAACCATAGACTATCCCAAAATACAGGATTTTCTAAAGCACAAGGCTTTGCCCTAACACTGCTGCCATTCACATCCATGGTTAAATACTCGATGATGTCAGTGGAACTATTTAGGCCAACACTGAGTGCTTTTGAATATCCTCCTTAGAAGTGCTACCTGACAATGTCATAAACCTTCATCTAAATCCTTCTTCAAACCACAGCACCTCTGTCTAATCGCTGGGGCATTAAAAGTCTGTGAGAAGAAATGGTCATTGCAGCATGCCTGGAAGATTTGTAAACCCAGGCTCTGAGATGACAAGAAAGAAAACTCAAGAACCCTGTCCTCTTCCCAAAAAACATGCTTGCAGCAGCTAAATAGCATAAAGAAGTTCTACCACAGAATCACAGAAAAAAATAATGCTGTAGGGAGCTCTAGAGGCCAAGAATCCAACTTCCTCCTCAAAAAACATGCTAACTTCTCTGACCACACTTTCTTATTATAAGACCACATAGTCCTATTCTATTAGGCTTTTGAAGTCTCCACAGTTGGAGATTCCATTGTCTCTCTGGTCAAGTTTTTCCAGCCCTTAACTCCTCTTTTGAACATTTTTTTCCACATCACCCAAAGTTTTCTTTCAATGACTGCCTCTTGCCCTTTAACTGAGTAGCCCCTATCTTGAACACATAGAGAAGAATAAGGAAACTGCAGAGTACCTCAAATAAACTCCAAAATATTTAGGTCATAAAAGCTTAGCAACAACGTATTGACTCCCTTAAGACCCTAAGTGCCAAATATGAAATCTAAAGTGTTGACAGTAAACTGACTGCACAATGTAAAATTCAACAATGCACTTGGCACTTGTGTGACCATCTGCGTGCAAACCAACAAACTTGGAGCTGCTGCATTAGTATGGCATTAGGCACTGAGGTTCCCCCCTGGATGTGAGAGGGGAAAGAAAAAAAAAAGAGATCACATAATTCTGTGACAAAAGCAACCTTTTTTGTTAAGGCTCCTGTCAAGCACATAATTTTTATCTCCAAGGGAGTTCAAATGTGTTATTGGGAAATGAAGGATCAGATTTAGGAGATAGGTAATTCAGTTACATCCAGTTCTGTGTGTGTAACTCAGACACAGTCATAAAGGTAGGCTAGAAGTGGAAGTGAATGCAAGAGTGGTGAATAAGAATATTCTGTTATAAGAATAAGAGTGTTGTTGTGAGGAAACTTTGTGGGGCATATGATGCATCTGTGGGTGCAGTGGAGATGAGAGAAAAATAGCATTGGTAGATCAGGAAACTTCAAATTGAGACAAATTAGTATTTGATAGTTAACAAAGGTAATTCAAATCATGGAAAAATGAAGGGATCAATCTTATAGGATCCTGCTTGCAGGAAGAAGATAATGGGGGAAGCCATTCCCAAGCTGAACTATGAAGTAACCAGAACCAAAGAAAAGCTGGGGAGGTGGGAGAAATATTATTTTTTCTTTTAATTGTTTAACGTTTTTCTTGTATGAAATGAAAACCACTAATACATATAAACCTAATTCCCTACTGTCCCTCAGCATGTCTCTCTCTAAATTAGAAAAGTTAAATTTTATTCTTTCTTGGCACAGGTGAGAATCATATTTGAGGAAACAGAGAAGAGAATCACTTAAAAGTGAGCTTCTTTTTCATGCTTGTTTCTTCAGGCTTGACGTCTACATGGCAGAATTACTTATTCTTCGATCCCGACGTAGAAGAGCTTGAGAAATGTGTAATGTAGGGACAGTTTATTATAGACTTCTCCAAAGCTCAGCTGAGCTTCATTATCTCTCCCTAGGAGCTCTGTTCCCTGTTGAGGAGAAAGATTGAAGGAAATGCTTGTGTTTCTTGAATTACTTTGGGTTACAACAATTTGCCGCTTTCTGAAAAAGAAAGATTTTTCTCTGCGTGTTGGGATTTTATTACCTCTATATATCATAATCACAAAGCTATTAGAAAAAGAAACATTTTCCTTTTTTAGCACTGTGGTTTTCAGGAGGAAAGTTTATTTCCTATTTGGTAAATTACAATTTGTTTTTTCCTTTTGGCACAACATTTCTCTGTCTTGCTACTCTGCTAGTCCCCAAACATGGCAGGACTGATGCAACTTGAAAAAAAAGATATTTCAAAGCTCACAAAATTGGAGCAGAGTAACTGAGATTGGAAGAAACTTCTGTAAAAAACCTGCTCGTCCTCTCTGACCAAAAGCAGGTTCCACTTCACTTCAACAGCCTCTTAGGGAACCTGCTAAACCATTTGTGTACTTTTTGATTAATTAATGCTATTGTATGTCTTCATTCAGTAAACACGTTCAATCTGCACACCTTTTGTTGCTATTCAGAGTGACTTGCAGCTGGATGGAGGAACCTCTGAAGAGCACTCCTGAGCTTGAGGGGATCTGCCAAGACAGGGTGGTCTGAAGAGCTTCAACTGGAAACTCTTCAGGGAATGCAGATCTTGTCATAGGTACAAGTGGTTATTGCATTTAGAACCATCACACAATATGATATTATAAGCAATAATGCTAAGTGCTAACATGGATCCATTTCACACATAAATATATTTTAACCCAACTTCATATTTTGGTATTTTGTCTCTGTAATAAGGCTGCAGTAAGGTCGGGTTTGGGGGAATCATAGTCAGGTCCCCTCCTATTGCACAGATTTTTCTAAGCTCATCATCTAAAAGTTATGGGGTATCTTACTCCCACTATGGTTCCTGAGAGACTATCCACTAGCTGTTCTGATGCTCAGAAACAATAAGCCTGAATTCTTTGCCATTTTAATCTATTTTTTAATCTCTGTATTATTGTTTATGGTTAGGTTTTCCATTCATACATGTTTATAGACAGATTTTTATATTTTTATTTTCAGCTTTTAATTCATGAGTAATATGTAATGCTTTCTGTTAGAATGGGCTCTACCAATCCTCTGGTATCCCAGAACAGTTTGACTTCAGGGCTGGCCCTACTACAGGACTATACACAGAGACAGAAACTGAGAATTTCTCAGGTTAAAGTTATCATCTCTATTACATTATCTGGTGTAATATGAGCAAAATTTTCACAAGACAGGGCTAATATGAGACCTCTGGAAGAACATCAGTGGTACTGGAGACACTGCAACAAAAACCTGGTAGAATAAAGATGTTCTCACTCTGAGATCTGTAGAAAAGAATGTTGTTATATCATGCCGGTGGTGAGCTGAGTCCCCAATGAAAACTGGCCACTGGCAGTGGGGTGAGGAAACTTAGGGAAACTGATTCACTGTTGCCTGGAGTAAAACTCCTGGTAGAAACAACCATTAAGTGAAAGAGACAACAGTACTAATGGGAACTTGTTTTTTGGCACCCAGCTCAGAGACAGCTCTAGATTACAGGTTGAAAATGACATAAATTCATGCTATCTGGTTGTTCTCTGAAAAAAGATTTGTGCCTTCCACGAAGATGTTTTACAGCTTTGCTATGTAGCATCACTCTGTCCAGACATTTTTCTGATAGAGATTTTGGAGAGGGATGATTGTAGGCTTCCCACAATGATAAAGGAGTGGGAAGGAGTTTCAGAAGGCAGCTGGCTGACTCAGTGCATATGGAAATGATTACTTTAATGGTGCTTTTATTTTATAGAATTATTAACAATGTTTGGGGAGGAAAGCTAGATGCCTTGGAAAGGCTTCTTTTTAAATTATCATAAATGTAGATGAAGAAATTAAATAAATCCATATATTTGTCATCTCCCTTACCAGATCAGATAGCACCACAGTAGACAAAGCCACACGAATTACAGCCTAGACACACAACCAAGTCGCTGCTACTTAACCAGCATCACGCATTAACTGAGCTGTGGTATGAGGTGTAACCACAGCTCCAGCCCCAGTAACTCATACCTTCATCACATCCCTGGTGTGGGGCTGCAGGCAGCAGGAGAAAGGTCCACCCTGGCTGCAGGATAATGGCTTTTCCCTGAAGCCTCTTGCTCCTGCAGCCCTGCCCGAGATCCCTGTTCCACACCTGCATCTCTCCTGGCTCTGCTGCCTGCTCATGTGCTGCTTTAGGCATAACCACGGAATTGCTGCAGTTCTGCCAAGACAAGAAGCATGTTAAGCTCACATATTTGTTATACTATGTCATGCTGCCACAAAATGCAGTGCAGGTGCTGTCCAAGATTTTTGTCATTAGAGGATGTTCTCTGGGTAACTGGACAAGGGATTAAGGAGTATCCTGCACTGGTAATACTTCAGCTTGGACTTCTGCATGCTCTAAAATTCTGTTCTTTACAGCTCTGTCTTATGCCTGTAAGCCTGGCAGGAGATGCTGTGTTTGAGAATGCTCTGCAGGCCAAGCTCTCATGCTACAGTCTTTCAGCAAGAGTAGGTCTTGACACACAGAAAGTGTTCTTCGGTGTACTATAAAAGTGCACCACAGATATCCTGATTCTTATGCCTAAGCCAGTATGTGACTTCAAGTTTTAGTGTTATAAATCAAGAGGAAAATAAAAAAGGGAAGAAATTTATGTTGAAGGTACTCATTAATTCAACAATCACTGAAGTAAAAAACAATTGTATGCTAGTCAAAATCGATCTCTGTTGATAGAAACAAGACCAGATTATAAATCCAACAAAACTATCAAACCCAAATATGACTTGAATTGTGATTACAACACCACCAGACACTGTTGTTTGCAAAAAGTTTTTTTTTAATAATATATGCCAATGTACATTCACTGACCAACAGTTTTAACCCAGAAAGGAAAAAAACTTCCTTTACACAGACATAATTCTTTTGTGAAGTGGGACTTATAAATGAAAAAGGATAAAGTATTTTTTTCAGTCATATAATAATCAAATTTTAAAAAAGGAAAAAAAAAAGCAGGGTTGCTTCTGACTTTTGACTGTTTTTTTTCTGTTTTCTGACCTGTGGCTCTGTTTCTGTTCAGGCATAAGTTTTTTTCACAGCATGTACACCCACTGTCACCTATATTCATACTGCAGAGATGAAAGTAAGCTCAGCTACTAGAAGAAAATTTCCCATGAGGCAGGTTAATCACTTCTTCACTTGATATGATTTTTTGCTGCTTGGCTCTGAAGCACAAGGTCATAGCACCAACTTCTTTTACATGGTACAGAAGAACCCAGTTTTTTATTTCCACCTTTGACATATCTGTGTAAGCACTGCAGGAACAGTTTCAGTATAAAGTGAGAAGAGCTGACCATGTGAAAACACCTCAAAGTTATTTCTATCCCTCAACTTTTGTATTAGAAAATGAAATCTTATTCCCAAACCCACCAAAACAGAAAAGCTGTTGTTGTGAGCAAGAGGAGATATGAAGGGTATTTTGTTTGCCCAGCTGGGCTAAAAGACTTTCCACAGTAGAACAAAAATTTTTCTTTTCAGGATTCAATCAAGATTGATTCTGGAAGAATGAAGAATAGAATCCCCATTCTCCCACCACAGAAGATGACCACATTCAAGATCATCTAAGGAACATGAAGGTGCAAAAGTCCATGGGACCTGATCAGATCCATCCACAGGTCCTGAATGAATTGACAGATGAAAGGGTTAAGCCACTATCCATCCTGTTTGGAAACAGGAAACTGAAACATCAAACTGTGGGAGTTTGATGAAGTTCCCACTGACCAGAAAAGGGGAAACAAACCCCATCTTTTCATAAAGAGAAAAGGAAGACTTGGGAATCTACAGGCTAGTCAGTCTCATCTCAATGGCTGGTAAGGTCATGGGGCAGATCCTCCTGGAAATTATGGTATGACACATGGGAAATAAGGAAGCGGTTGGTGACAGCCAACATGGATTCACTAAGGTCAAATCATGCCTGAAAAATTTGGTGGCCTTCTATGACAGGGTTACAGAGTTGATGAATAAAGTAACTGATATCATCCGCCTGGACTTATAAAAAGCATTTGACACTGCCCTGCACGACATCTTTGTCTCTAAACTGGAGACATGGATTTGACAGATGGACCACTTGGGGAAAAGGAGTTGGCTGGATGGTCAACATCTCAATATCCAAGTGGAAACTAGTGACAAATGGTGATCCTCAGGGGTTGATATTGGGATGGGATGTGTTTAGCATCTTTTCTTGCAACATGAGCAGTGGAGACCTCAGCCACTACCCTGGCAACACCAAGATGTGTGGTGGAGTCAATATGCTGCAGGGAAGTGATGTCATCCAGAGGAACCTTGAGAGGTTTCAGAGGTATATCTGTGTGAACCTCATGAAGTTCAACAAGGCCAAGTGTAAGATCCAGCAGCTGAGTTGGGGCAATCCCAAGCACAAGTACAGTCTGGGCAGAGAATGGATTGAGAGCAACCCTGAGGAGAAGGATTTGGGGGTGCTGGTGGACATGGAGCTCAACATGACCTGGTAAAGTTCACTTGCAGCCCAGAAAGCCAACCTGCATCACGGGAAGCCTGGCCAGCAGGTGAAGGGAGGGGATTCTTCCCCTTTACTCCACTCTTCTTGTAGCCCACCTAGAGCATTGCATCCAGCTCTGGGGTGCCCAACATAACATCCTCTGGACCTGTTGGAGCGAGTCTAGAGGAAGCCACAAAGATGACCACAGGATGGATCACCTCTCCTGTGAAGCTGAGAGAGTTGGGGCTGTTCAGACTGGAGAATAGAATGCTCCAGGAAGAATTATATCACTTTGCAGTACCTAAAAAGGGGACTATAAGAAAGGCAGGAACAGACTTCCTTAGCATGGCCTGTAGCAATAGGACAAGACATAATGTGGTAAACCCAAGGAGAGCCAATTTAGATTAGATGTAGGGAAGAAGTTTTTTACAATGAGGCTGATAAAACAGTGGTACATGTTGCCTAGAAATGTTCAAGGCTGGGTTGGATGGGGTTTGGAGCAACCTGGACTAGGAGGTGTCCTCTGCAGAGCAGCTGGAACCAGATGATCTCCAAGGTTCCTTCCAACCCAGAGCACTCTATGATTTTTTGATTGTTATAGCAAGGAAACACTTGATTTAGTAACCTGCGTGCACTGCTATGTCTCAGAAATTAAGAGACAAAGCAAAATAACCCAGAATGCATTTGTTTGCTTGTATTTTAGTTTTCTGTGGGTTTCTGAGGGTTTTTCTCAGGCTATCCTGACATGTTTGTTTGGCAATACTGGTTTCAGTTCTCTATCATCATGGCAGTGAAGCAAAAGCACTTTCCATTATTGAGCTTATATTAGTATGAAGTGCAATAAAGTATTTCCTTTGCAAAGAATACCAATCAAAAGGCAATTCCTGACCCAAATTTTGCTGTTAAACACTCAGAGTTACCTCAGCAAAATATTTCAGAAATAATTTTTGAGATAAATGAAATTACATACTTGATTGAAAGTTAATTGGAAACTTGGTGAGAATAGCAATTCCAGTAATACTAGAATAATTTTGCATGTTTCTTTATTTTCACCATAATTGAAAGTGATTCTCTAGAAGCTACAACTGATCATGTACCAGTTTCTTGGTATTTGCAATAGGAATAATTTTAAAGTGAGAGGTGTTGTGTCTCAGGAGAGGAAGGGAGGAAGAGTAAGAAGGAAAAAATTAAAAAGAAGGCATGGTGAAAAGGGCGAAAAGATTTATTAAACTGATTTATCAAGAGTTGCAGATTTTCCCTCTGACCCTTTGCTGTTTGAGTTTTAAGCAAAACTGGTGAGGCAGAGAGTAAGGTAATATATAACAGTGTTTCAGTGGACAAACTCATCAAGCTTACATAAATGATTTATCTTATAATTATTTCTGTCTTCTTAGAAAAACTATTTTAAACCTCCTGGATATCTCTTGTCCTTTTGCTTGGAAAGGTTTCCACTTCAAACCCCCAAAAATATCTTGGAATGCCATTATAACTTTCAGCCATATTCTGCATTTTCACTATATTATAGATATCTGTTCTTATTTAATTATGTGCTTTAAAATGCTGTCAGCTACCTACAGAAACTTACAAGGACTGGTCTAGAAAAGTCACCATTAAATATGTTTCTTCATTATATTTGATACTGAGACCATGAATAATGACTTAGCCTAGATTTCAGTAACCAATTACCATAATATTTACTGGCAAGGTCTCCGTAAAACTTGTTGCTATAGTGACTTAATCTTGGGCTTAATCCAGGTCCCAGAGGAGGTGTCCATTATCACAAAAGCCTCTGCTGGAGCAAGCATCTGTAGCTGCAGTCTTGGAAGAGAAGGACCAGGGGCTAGAGAGGTTGAGTTTCTAAACTTCTGTCTCATACCCTCTGGCCACTTGCAACTTCTAGTAAGGCTGCACTGCTCTGTAATAAGCATGTGCTGGAAATCTTTCCATTTCTCTGTGCTTTCCACAGAAGGTGAAACTTTCTCACCGCTCCCACTAGTTAACAAAATCACTCAGAAAACAGGAATCCATCTGCAAAACTGGAGCTGAAGAGAAATATCCCAACCACCACCTTCTTTTGCCTCTCTTTTCTTGAATCATTCTCAAATCTACCATTTGACATTATTTTATTTATTCCTTAATAATAAATAGAAGTGTTTCAGGTCATTTTTTTTTTCTTGCTCACAATGTTTCCAGGAAGCTTCCCTTAAAAATAGAAGTGGAGTACTAGTTTTTTTCCCCCTACTTGGCAGACCTGGGGAAAGATTGCCAGGTGTACTAGAGCATCTGACCAGGGTCTTCCACACACATGTGAGGAACCATTTCCTCCATTTCTGGCCCAAGCCAGGTCCTGTAGAAGTATCTAGATGGAGGCACAACACGGGGTGAGCTGGAGCTGACTCCTCCAGCCCTGAACTTTCCTTCCAGCAGCCTGCCTGGGCTTGCAGGTCAGCTGAACTGTCTCCCTGCAGGCATCCTGAGGTGCGTTAATAAGGAATACATTATTTCAGTATTTCCCCATAAAAATAAAACTTGTTATTTTAGCAAAATGCCAGGTCCCCCAAGAGACTTGCTGACTTTACGAAGTGGGACTTTCCAACAGAAAAGTTGACTGACTGACTGACTGACTGACTGACAGACTCCCAGATTTTTCGAGTCTGCATAAGAAAAAGGCTGCTGAATTCCAGCTGTGGTGCATGCCAAACAGGCTGTGTATATAAAGGAACTCATTCCAAAATTTTGCCCAAATAAAGGTGATGGTTTTACACCATCATTTCCTTCTTGGTACAGTCCTGCAGATGTTTGAAGGAAGATACAGCATTCAGTTATGCTTCAGAAGTCCTGAGAGGCTGGCACCAAGGATGGTTGCAGGAGCAATCACTTCTGACTACACAAGAAAACTGGCCAACCAGAGATCCCTTTCCTCATGTTTTTCCTTATTGTACGACTTCTCTCCAATCTCCTAAGCAAGCACTTGGGGACATCTTGATGTTTAAATAGTATTGTCCTGCAGGTGTAACATGATGTAATAGAAGGGTTAGTGTGATCTCAGATTTTTAACTCGATGTTGTCTAATCTGGAAGCTTTGGACTGCGTTGGAAATATTCCTTCTCATGATCAGGAGTGTTTGCTCTGGTTCCTGAGCTGCAGCCTAAACTTGGCTTCAACCGGACAACGCTGACCTCCTGCATAGCTCCCATGATTTACTCATCCTGAAGACACGAAAAACAATTTGCTCAGAGTGACAAGTTTAACATTCACTTATCAAGTGCAGCAATTTATTTTTACAGTGTTGCAAAATGGCTTGGACCCAGCTAATTTCACTTGGAGGAACAAATACTGCCACAGCCAGAAGGCACAAAATGTGCAACAATAATCCTTAAAGGCAACACACTGTAATTTGCCTTCTTCTGTTTAATGCCATGTCAAACAGAAGGATTTCTACACATTTCAGGTGGTGGCTGTGTTGCCTTCTCTCGGTCTGAGTTAAAAAAAAAAAAAAAGATTTACTTCAGAGAGCAGTGATAGATGAAGGATATGACATGCACCGAGCATGCCTAGTTCCTTGCTCATGCCAAAAAAATCCCAGAAGGATAAATCTCGTTTCCTGCCTTACTTCACAGAATTTAACTTTTTAAACAAGTCATGTTCTGTGGTTTGGATTCTGTGTTTATATCAGGGTTTGTTTCCAGGCTCACGGACAATAATAGTACATTGGTCTGAAAAATCCGAACATTTTCATGTGGAGGGAAATCTTGGTGATTTAATCTTCCTTTACCTCTTATTATTTGCATTAATTCTTATAAACCAGCCCTTACAGATAAGTTGCAATAAAAGGTGATATTTTCCAGGTATAGACTGGAAAATATGTGAACTTGAGCTTTCATTCAAGTCAAACTTATTTCCATGATGTCAGGCTGCACTTATATATTTGTACTGTAGCCTTTATTTATTTTAGTAAATATGGAGCTGGAAATTAAGACTTAATTTTAAAAATATGTTCTGTGTTTAAACTGACTTGTGCATTTCATACATACCCACACACACATACATATATAAAACCTTTGTAATCTACTGGTTATAGCTGGATTCGAATTGGAAGTAGAACATGAGTTCTATTGAACCTGTTTGCCAACTGCATTTAAAAGATTGTAAGAATATACATTTCTTACTGGATTTCTATTAATAGCAAAATCCTTTTAAAAAGACACTTCAATGTGATTTGATCATATCTTTCAAGGATATGCAATTTTATCCAAACACATAGCATGAACAAATTTAAAAGGGCATATGAATACAATGTATACATATAAGGGGACACATGAATGTGCAGACAGACAAAGGGAAGCCAAGATAAGATCAAACTTGAGACTTAACATGGCTTGCTAGGTTTAAAACCTTAATAATGTTCTGAATTATCTCCATAACAAGTGCCTAAAACTTTATTCATATACCCAAGAGCAGTTCTGCCTAATAGACTAGTGATATTCTGAAAATGACCAGTCATGCTGTGAAGAAAAAAAAACAAACCAAAAGAAATGACAAAGTTGATACAGAATCTTTTTAAGCTTGATGGAAACCTGGAAAATAGGTAACTTCTGGTGAACTTGGTTTTATCTGTAGCACTCTTCATCTAATCCACTTTTTTTTCAAACCTCACCTAACTCTAAACTAAATTTTTACCTCCTCACATTCTGGATTATAGCGTATTATAAAAATGAATAATTTCTACCTTCTTAACATATACCTCAGTAAGCTTAATATACACAGTAGTTATTCCTAGACAGATGTAAAAATGTGTGTGTCTATGTCTGTCTGTGTGTGTGTGT
>WAAE01015284.1:0-31547 GCA_013400495.1 Nicator chloris
CCCCTAACTTACAGCTCACTCTGCTAAAGCTGACTCCTAGAGAAAAGCCAAAGTCCAGATACCACTCCAAAATCTCGTGAGGAAGGCTGTGGAGATCTACTGGAAGATGAGAAAGATTTTGCCTTATTAAGCCCACTTTCCTAGAAGGAAAAAAAAGCTCAAAAAAAAAAAAATGCTCATCCATTCTTTACTTCTGGTCCTCAAGCATTTTCTTGATGATCTGCATATTGCTCAGGTAGAACATCAGACCTACTGCACAGGAGGAGTACATCTCTTCCTCTTGGCAACCTGAATGTGTGAACAGCAAAGTTCACTTTTCCATGACACCTCTGTGTGGCCACACGCCTGGGAGTCAAATCAGAACTTTCCTCCTATTTATGAGCAAAAGCGATTTTCAAAAGCCTCTCAGTGACCTAGGAGCACAAGTGCACTAACATCAAAAATGTGCCTTTGCACCAGACCAAATAAACAGACAGGAATTAAACAGGATAGGCAAAATGATTCCCGACTCCTCTGAGTAAGTGACGGCTAAGCACCAAGCTGCACTTTTCAGACATGGACACTTCTGAGTTCACCTCACTCTAAAACCTGAAGTTCCTCACCTGGGCACGGGAGAGACATCCAGATGGCAGTAAAACCATAAATAATAGCAAACATGTAGGACCTTGAGGCTTCTGAATCAAGGCCACTCTGCAGCTTTAAAACCATACCAAGTCCTAATGTTTCAGTGTCTTCTTTCAGCATCTGTCCCCCTTCTACTCTGAAGCACACTTCATATGATTTCTTGTATACAAAATGCCAGGAAAGGGTCCTCCAATTCTGAACAGGTATTTGGATACACTTAAACATACAAAGGCCAAATATTCCTTTTTAGTAAACACCTACAATTCTGAAATGTTTATATTGATCCTTTATCCTATCCTTGGTTTCCTGTACCCAAGATCTAAAGTAGATTCTATCAATTCTGAGGTCTTTCAGATAAAGAGGTCACGGATGGGTCAGAGCAAGACCTTTGGTATTTAATGACCCTGTAGCTTGTCTTTTGCACAAGAGCTTAGGTTACTACCTTTTATAAGTTTTATTGAAGGACAAATAACTCGCATGTCATCATGCATCCAGGCTCAAGATTTTGTTTACAGTTGCTGTTCAAACAAAAGAGGATCATTTTCCTGTGCAGCATAAAAAGTGAAGAGTGTATGGTATGACACTGAAAAAAATATTGAAAATTAAGATTTACCACACTTCTTTCTGCATGCATGGATAACAGAACTCATACAGAGAAAGAAACAAATTTATGAAATAAAATATAACACATAACCATGACACTCCTCCTCTTCATTAATGAAATTTGGTATCTCCATCATAATTTAATACATTTAATATAATTTAATACCTTCAAGAATGAAAAATATACTTAACTTGGCTAAATATTTTTGGTACTTTTAAATTTTATTATGGTACAATGCTGCCCGGTATTTTGAAAACTGTGCCAGTGCAGATTAGGTATAATGTTAATAGAAAGAGATGCTAAGCCACCTTTAAACATTGCAGAAAGTTTTGTTTTATGTACAAAGTAAGTTCAGATTCAGAATCTGTGAATTTAGTTTGGAAATGCATTTTGTAGTATCCAAAAGTGGCAAATGAAGGAAGGAATCCTAGTTTTCTTATAGTAAGTCTGATAAATTAGGCTTCATGATTGCTTTAGAATTAAATGAACATATGGCCTTTACTCCTGATCCATGTAATCCTGAAATGAAGGTCCATACTAGTAGGAAAGTAAAAGAATTTTTTTATAACTATTTGAAGCACAGCAATATGACACCTCCTCAAAACTTACAAAGGTTCACAGTGGTACTCCTATTGACATGGTATCGGGCAGAAGGAAGGAAGAATGACCTCAGGACTGGGGTGAAAAATTACACCACTGGAGATGGTGACAAAGATTATAAATATAGAGTTTCTGATTTTATAAGAACCCACCTTTCCCTATAACCAGAGAATCATTATAGAATTGTAAAGGTTGGAAAAGATATCTATGGTCAATTGCAACAATTAACTCAGCACTGCTAAGTCTACCACTAAACTGTGACTCTAAGTGCCACATCTACACAGTTTTGAACACATATAAGCAGCTTTCCTAACTTGACTGTGGTTTCTACCATATGTTTTGCTTACATCTCAGACTCTGATTCCAATTCACAAGATACTGATGAATTTCAGTGGATTTTAGAACACATCATTTTTTAGATCACAGGTTTAAGGCACGGCTGTCACCTCTATGGAGATAAGGAGTAAAACAGCAGGTAGCAGATAGCTTCATAATTGGCTACAGGATGCCTGCATAGTTTGTTTCATCTTCTACAACTTCAGAACATCTCTTTAGTTCAGAATACATATTTCTAGAATACTTATATCTGAGATCTGACCCAGGCCCATAAACTGTTCCAGTTTTGAGGTCCTTTAACAGAGTTTAGACAAAGCCCAAAATATGCTGTAGAACACTGAAATGTAGCACCCTTCAAACTGTATGACCAAGTGGCAGTGGAACTCAGTAAGGAAAAAGCTTCCAAAAAGTCAAATGCATCAATCATACAAAATGGGATCTGTTCTGCTGTAAGGAAAAGCAGGTGTGTGAAAGCGCAAAGTATTTCTAAAATGCCAATTTAATATGCACAATTACAGAATGCTTAAATATAAAACACGGATGAGAGGTTCTTGTTTGCATGGTCATAGAAACCTATTATCATATAAGAGATGATTCTTTGTATACCAGAAGTGATGAAGGGAAAGCAGCCTAAATGCCTGCAAGAATGAGAGGCACCTGAAATTAAAATATTGTATTCCAAGAACCTGCTGCATTAATCAGAAACAATACTTCTGGTAATCTGAAGCAGTACCACTGACTGACCTTGTGGGAAGACAACTTCCACCTATGAAATGGAAACCAGAACATAAAAGACTCAGCCAAAAGAATTAAATGACCACATCATCATCAATGAGAAAGAAGGCTGGATATGGTATATACAAACAGTTGATGTTTGAGATTGTCAGGAGTAATCTGGTGCCAAGAGAGATTTGAAGGCTGTCAAATAAAAAGCAACAGACCTGCATGGAACTGTGAGTGGAACAGATGAAAGCCAGCATCAAACAGCAGGTGTGAACGAGTAATGAATTCCTCGATGCTTAGAACTGAATCAAAGTTCAGTAAACATACCTGCTTTGGTTAAGAGATGTTCAGCATTTATTAACAGGAGAGAAGGAAGACTTACACTTCTTGGGCAAGGTGAACAAGCCCTTTGAGCCAAGACGTGCATTGTTCATTCTTCTAAGATACATTCAGTGCCATTGTTGTGCAGCTGTTTACAGCAATATGAAGCATGCTAAAGAGATACAGTGCTCTAGACAAGCATTATTAATTATGCAGATTCAGTTCTTCTCAAGATGGACAAATATTGTTCACTCTTATCCATATATTACTTTGCTTTGAAATGATTCTGAAAGATTTGAGATCACAGGAGGTAAGAAACACCAGTGTTTGGTCTTCTTTCATCTGAACAGAGTCCAAGAAATCCTGAGTAGCTGCTGTGCAGAGAACATTGTACACACAGGGCTGACATGCCAGATGGTGAGGTCAGTGAAAGGACAGCCTTAAAGTTATAGGAAGGTGGCACTGTTATAGGAAGGTTGGCCAGTGCAACCAAGGAAGCAAAGACATGAACTTGGGTATGTCTATTTGTTTCCTTCTATTTGAAAACAACCCAAGGTTTGAATGCACTCAAAATTCTGGCCTGCAGCAATGATTTGGTGAACCAAGAGCTGTACAAATGTCCCTGTCATCTATCCACATAACCACTTAATGTCATCAGAAGCTGATCACTGAAAATCATGCAAGCACTAATGTTACCAAACAATTTCTTTTCAACTCCCAGGTAGAAATTTCATGTAAACCAGATTTATCAAACTCTGGAAGCCTGTGTTTCTGGGCAACTTCACTCCCAGTGAAGGGTAAATGTCTCATAATTTTATTCTCATGATTTCCATCAGGGGAAAATATTGTATTATTTGCTTATGGCACATTTAAGCAATTATTTTAACTTTCAGCCCTCTACACGAGGTATTTTTGGTCAATGAATACAAATGTCTGTCAGTGCTAAAACACTGGCTATGAGATGGGAGGAGACTAGGAATTTTACTGCATTTGTGAACATCTGTCAAAACGTGCATAACTAAATAAAGCCTACGAGCTAGGCTGGATGGCTAAAAAAAAAGATTAACAAAACCTGATTGTGATAGTAGTAGATCAGATTTCTGATTCATGGTCAAATACATACACTAAATTAGTCACTTCCTGCCTATAAGGGATACACATAAGCAAACTGTTACACTCCTAAATATATGGCAGCAGATGAAGGAGAAACCCTTTGAGGCATCCCTTCAGGATCTCCAGCCCTGGATGATGAAATTTAGCTCAAAAGAACAATTGGGTCCAAGGAAACTCCAAATGACTGCTTTAAAGACCAGTCAACAAGTGCTCACGTTTTTTCCCCTGGGCTTGAGGGGGGTTGGTCACTGTAGGATTACAGGAGTTATTCTCTCCCTCTCCAGAAACACAGTTAACTTGGCAGGCTAACTGTCAGAGTCTGTAGCGGGAGCTTTCAGAGACACTGTAACTTAAAGAGAAATGAATCCAGAAAATTATTATCGAAGTGGAACATGGACAGAATTACTTCTGCAGGAGTTTCTGTGGCCTTATTTTAGTGTTCATTTACGGCACGATGCAGCAGCTCACAGTGATATCCTCTGAGGTGTATGGTGCTATTTAATAACACCAAGCCATAAAGTGACTAATCATTCTTTTAGCATGGATAAGAGCTCAACAGACTCATGTCTAACCTCAGTGACATACTTTAAGACCTTGTGATTAAGTGTTTCTGGGTGCAGCAACAGCAAAGGCTCTGTTCAGTGCAATTAAGATTGCAACTGTGTCTACCCTGTCTGATAAAGTGTCTAGGAAGCAGCAATTGAAGAAAAAAGTTTATGCCTTCTTATTCACGTCCAGGTTGTCAGGAGCATGCTCCAAGTTTTACTAGTCTTTTATTTGTACCTCCACTATGCCATGAAAAGCAATTTAAGCATTAAAACTTCATCAAACCTCCACTCTAAAAATTAACAGTGATCTCATGTGCTTTATAACAAGTTTTATTGACAGGGTAGCATTTTTTTTTCTCTCACATTGACCAGGCATTTAAACGAGGGCACATCCTGTGCTAGGGTAGGTACTAGTGAGAGAAAGGAATTCCTTATGGCTTTCTACAACCTGAACAACTCTTCTGAAAGCTGACCAAGAGGAATCCTTCTTAGGAGAAGAAACTGAAATACTGAAATAGCTCTTGCACAAAGTTAGAAATTGCTGCTTACTTTGACAAGTAGTATTTTATCCCCATGTAGTAAGTTATTGAAAAATAGCATGAAGAATCTTTCAGGATTAGCTGTAACAACGTATTATTTGCTGGAGATAACCTCCAAGAAGCCTGTTAACTATTCCCATTGGTCCTGAATGTTCGTTTAGTTTCAGAAAAACAGATACAGACCGTAAGTAAATGCAAGGGCACAGTGTATCCCCTCTGACTGAGAGGCAGATCTGCAGTCTACTTCACCTCTTCCATTTCCAGTATGAAGCTGGCATTCTATCTTCAAACACACCTATAAAATCATTTGCAAATGTGACAGAAGTCCTTTTTTCTAGATAGCAGCATGTGACATCCAGGATGAAAAGCATGATTGCTTTCAGGTTAACTCCACAGAGTGAGCTCTTGAGCTGAGCTTTCACACGTTGCTATTTTGTAAGATACAGAGGGAACAATGAACATTGGCCAGAGGAATTCCTAATAAAAGGTGAGAGAAAAGGGTGGATTGTCCAACATATGAATATTGCTGAGGTGCCTCATTGAAAAAAAGCCCCAAAACCAACCACTGTAAGTAAAAAGGGATCTGTACCAAACAATAACACCACGCGGTCAACCGGATCAATAGCAAGTTTTAAACTTTGCAGTGTCTAGCTACTTTGTAGCTAGGAGCTGAAGAAAGGTGTAACACCCATCTCAGCAGTGGACAACACAGCCGTTCATCTGATAGCTACACCACAGAGGCAAACCAGCAGCTGTTTTCCATCTGTCACACAGCTCTGCAGTAACTGCAGCACAAAAGTCGCAATAGCTGAAGGTGGCAGAGCCATGCTCTGGATGTGGCCGAGCCTTGACACATTCCAAACTCACATTCCAGCTGTCCAATGAATTAATGTGATCTCTGCTGCTCCACGTAAATTATTATGAAAGGATGAAATTAATAACTATTAAAATGTAAAAATTACATGCTGAATTGGAATTTGGTAAGAAGAGATTGAAATCTCTTGATTGCTCATCACCGATTCAGACAAGTTTCCCTGGATTACATTTCAAAAGCATGTGTCTGTCGAAATCAGAGGCTTTATAGCCATAAATCAGCTCTAAACTTATTAAACTCATTAAACTCATGAAACTTCAGCTCTAAAGCACCAAACCTAAAACTAGCTAGAATTAGTTTTTGCAAATAAAGGCCATATCACCTGAATGAAGGACTTTTTTTCCATAGTTAATATTGTATGCCTCAATAGCATGAATAGCATCTCCTTTTCAAAAGTAGCAAACATTATACTTCATGTTAAAGATTTTGAACATTTTTTTAAGCTCTTATAACATCAGAATCTCTTGTGATGATGCCCTTCATGGATGGCAGGGTGACCAGTCAGCTGAACTTGTTTCTGTGGTTGATGCTGTTAAGCGGGTATTGAAAAATGGTTTCTGCTCGAAGAATCTGGGAAATTATGGGAATCAAGAACAACTTAATACAATTTATGAAAGGTATCAAGGAATACTTAATTAAGTGTTCTAGAGTGGCTTCTTCACAGTCATCATCACTGGGATAACTACCAAACTGCTATGCATTGTGGATTTCCTGCCCTTGACCTGATTCTTACATGTCAGCAGAAAGCAGATGACATCAGGCACAGCTGCTTTATGACACTACTGTAGACAAACTTCTGATGGCTTCTTCAGGTCATTTGCTTGGCTCTAACTCTAAATTTATTATATTCTTAATAAAACTATGACAGCATGTAGGATAAATTCTACAAAAAATCACAACTAAAAAGAAAGGCAGACATTACAAAAAAAAAGCTGATCATAACAAGACTTAACATCTCAACAGCTCTGAGGGAGATTAATAACCCATGCAAGTTCTAATGACATCATAATTGGATGGAGCAACCTCATTTAGTCAGCAAAGGGCACCTTATTTGTATATCACCATGAAATAGTTCTTTTCAAGTTTGCCTTGAAAATAAAATTAGAATGTCTTTCTCATCTTTAAAGTAGATTAATAGCTGCTTTGAGAAGAATATACTACCTAATTAGAAATTTCAAAATAGAGCAGGCCTGTGGAAAAAAAAAAGTTTCCTCTATTTCAGTCACATCCAGTTAAATAATCCATGAAATTTCACATCAAGTCATTGGTTTCACAAGAATTATTTCATATTCTTCTTCAACTCAGTAAAGAGGACATGTACACTGGCAAAATTTTTATTTTTCTTTAGAAAAAACATATTAGTGAAAAGTAGATTCAAAAATTACACACTACAAAGCTAACAACAATAAAATGAATGAATATTTGAAAAATAGTGAAAAAGTAGCAATTCCTCAATTTTTCCATGTTTAATTGAATCACTTGTTTCTGCGTATTATGGGAATACATTTATCAGAATCAGTAGAGACCAAATGTTAATTATGAAGGCCAGGCAAAAACGAATAATCTTACATATAGACCCTGACACATTAGAACTGCAAAGCACTCTCAGATCTTATTTTATGAAAATGTACTAAGAGTGCAAATGTATAGACCCTTAGGAAGCAATTATCCCTACAAGATTTAGCTATAATTCAATGTGAAATATAATAAGAGATTTAAAAAAATGGTTTCACAAAGAAGAGGATTATTTTACTTAACTATGGAAATAGGGGCCCACATGCTTCTCTGCGTGACCTCTGTGCAGCTGTGGGCATTGCCTGGAGGGAAGATTTGAAATTGGCCTTTACAGTCAATTAATGCAATCCCCTATGACCAAAAAGAATATTATAAAAATTAGGGGTGCCAGTTTGGCATTGTGGGGCTGAATGGCCCACAATACTATAAGGAATTTTCTATGCAATAAATACATTAAATATGGAAATTTTAAATCACATGCTACTATCTGTGCAGAGATTAGTTAAGAAGAGCTATCTTACCAAGATATGCAGATGTTATACAGCACAGTAAGATGAAAGAGCATGTTACAATTTTCACTGCATGCCTTCTGTGTCACATGTTTTATTTGTCACATTATCCTCAGGTGTGACATGGAATCTAAATGTGCAAAAACAAAAATCTGCAAAAGAGTGCTTATATCATCCTTGTGATTTCCAGATCCTGAATCTAGCCAAATTACTGCCACCACACATCTCCCACAGTTATGATGTGTCTCCCTGCCTCTTTGCCTCACTCCTGACTGTGGATGGCTACTGCCTTAAGGAAGGCTGGCAGCAGCCCTGTGAGCTGATACATCAAAAAATAAATCTGAAAGCTTGCAGTTTTTTTAACCTAACAGACCCTAACATCAGGGGAAAGAAATAGGTTTCTTGTGGATTGGTCTTACACTTTTTCCCTTCCAAGCAACTCACTACTGTGAGATGATTTTAAGAAGTAAAAAAGAAACAATAGCCATTGAGTTTTGTTCTTAAGTGTATTTCAGGGTCCCACAGAGGTAATGATCTCATCTTTTATCACAGACTTTCACACCATCCTTAATCTAGCTGATCCTGATTACCTTATTTTTATCCAGTTAAGATTGCAAATATCCCTGCACCACAACTGATGTTTACAGTTCTGTTACTCCCTTAAGAAAATCTAAAGCAGATCAAATTCCTCATCCTCAGGATACATCTTTTGCCAAACTGAATCGACAGACTGCCTCAATGTTAATTAAGTGTAAGAGAATAGGGAAAATTACAGGTTTTTTAAAGAAAACTTTCTTGATGTAAACTGTCCTGGACAGACTCAGAAGAAATACCTGGATTCCTTCTGCTGGACAGGTTAATAATAGCACAGTTCTCCAGTTTGCATGTGGAGGTGGTTAAAATAAATGTAATTCCTTGGATTATGGTGACAATAAAAGCTGAGGTGATATTTACCCTGCACCACAGAGAAAAATGACGTGTCCTATTTCTCTAAAATGGTCAAACGTCCAGAGGGTGCTCTGCAGTGCAGAGGGGACAGGACGGGATGCTTGGGTCTGTACATGCACTCTGTGTGCAGCCTTGCAAGAGCTACTCAGTGCATACAAGAGGCAGGAGGTGAGAGCCAGGAACACGAGGGTTTCACAGGGGAGGTGTGTGACCTGTCACAGGGCTCTGGCTGCCTATTTCTTTCTCTGGGAGCTGCTGACAGCAGCAGGAGTGCCCCAGCCACCTGCAGCCAGCCCAGAGCACCGACCAAACCCACTCCTTAGAGAGTCACTGACATGACTTTCATCCTTACCAGACATCAGTTTTCCAGGCCATGGTTACACTAAGAATGGGTGACAAGCTTTTCATTTACATGAGGTCAGGATGCATGCTCATGTGCTGTGTATCAAAGCTAACTACTGTTGGCAATATTTCATTGGGACATTTTAAAGTTTTCAAGGTCAAGAATACAACGTGGCCTTTTAAAAAATATTCTAAAGGACCTGTCCTCACTGTAGGCAACAGTAATATGACTGAGACAAACTCTGTCGAGGTATAATATTGAAAAAGTTCAACTTTAAAAAAATTGAAAAGCCGTCTTTTTTTCCTCCCCAGACTCTCATCTCTACGAGACTATGATCAATTACCCTTTAACTTTGAAAAATAAAAAAATTCCTGTGACAGTCAGAAATGAAATTCTTTAAAGATTAGGTGCTGGGAGAGCAATATCAGGCTTAGAATGAAATCCTAGTAACGCTCTGAACTATCAAATCACTTCTTGCTCTGAAAATATAATTATTCTCTAAGCGTTATGTCAGACGATATTAAATGCAAAAAATGTAGCTTAAATAAAACTTTTTTCTAGCAGAAAGGCTCTCTGCACAATATTTTCAATGACACAGAAAAACAAATCAGTAGGCAATTAATGAAAAACAATACTATGTCCAATAAGTAGCGTGCCTGGCAAGCACTAACTTTAAGTGACACCAGATTTAAAACAACACTGTTATTGCAGTCAGAAACAGCCCTGAATGTTTATGATTTCCATTTCTAATCATCTGCTTTCAGTATTGCACACCTGATTTTGTAGTATTCACTGTAGATTTTGATAACAATTATAAACCCGTGGAATATACAGCATTTGTGTGGCATACAGAGTCTCTCCATTTATTATTATTATATTTATTGTTTTTCTTATTGTCAATCTACACAAGGATTTACTTTTATTCTTATACTTTGCTTTGGCCAAGTTGTTGTATGTATAATGATGTTTCCCAAATAAAAAAAAAAAAAAAGAGGAAAAAAAAAGGAGGCAGAGGAAAATCTATCTATAAATGAGATACCTTTGGATCTTACTGTCTAAATCAAACAGTTTTAAAATGACAACACAGTATAAACAGAGTAGCTTCTGTATTTGTATCTCCACTACTGCTAAAAGGGATTTTTAAGAATAAAGTGTCTGAAGAGGTGTGCACAAAGCTTGCACATCTTACCTGGCACAGTCTCTTATCCTGGCTAGCGGTGAGATTGCAGGGTATGTAGCTATCAATTCCACTGACATTACAATTTCCCTTTCTCAAAGCAGCAATAACCTGTCACTTTACACTGTCCTTTCTCTGACCCCCTCCCGCCTCTCTGCTCATTTTTATTCTTATTGACAAGACTTATTATTCCTCCTCCCAATTCCAAGTAGCTACCCTTTTGCAAATAGTAGTATCAACTATGTGGTCACTAGTAGTATCGGTCAACAATGTTATTAATATAGCACACACTGCTGGGAGCAGATCAAACAGCCATGCTTTAAAATATTAGTTTTCCAAAGGCACCATGAGGCAAATAGCTGCAGTTTTCTTCACCTTATACAATGTAATATTGCAAGGACAGATCTCAAGAATTTAGTGTTAATTACCAGCCCAAAAATTTGGAGGGTAAGTTATTTTTTTCTTGTTGCTTTCATACACAAAATAAAACCATAACAGAAGGGTGCTGTATCTGTGTTTAAAGAAGCAGTTGTTGGCAAACACCATAGCTCACTTCTGCCGAAATGTACACAACTGATATATGCAGCCCAGAAAGCTGGCACCAGGGGCTTACAACCTTAATTTGCCTGCAAGAAGAAATGGAGATTTACCTTCAGAGCACGTTCTTGATTGTTTTCAGCAGTCATATGTCTCGTGTTGTTTGCTGAAGTCTGGTTCTGCTCTTTCAGATGATGAAGCTCCTGCTCCAGCCGTTTGCACTGCAACGAGGAAAGAATCCCATTAAGTAGAGGAGTGTGGATATATTTTTTTTCAACAAGCCAAACGACTTAACGTAAATAACCCCACCATCATTTCTGCAGAGTGAAAGCATCAGACAAAAGCAAGTTACAATCCCAGACAGTACTAAAGCTACATTTTAAAATGTGTATCATTATTCAGTTTCTTACTGGTCCAATAGTATGCCAAAAAAGCATGTTGTGTATCAGATAAGATATTTATTATAAAGTTGGGTTGGATTTCTGCTCCCAGTTATGCCAATATATGGCTAGATTTTGGCTTTTATGTACTAAGTAAGTAGATATAAAGGAAAGAATGCATGCTTTTTGAAATGCAAGCAAATGAAAGACCCTCCTCCCAAATCAAGGATCCAGTCCTTTATTAGAAAATACAGATACGTATTTTTCATACTAAGAGGTTACTCTAATTCTCCAACATACACAACATATTGAAAGAAGTTTTAAGATTGTTTTCTTTAAATATTTAACTTCATGACAAAAAATGAAAAAATTAGCACTTGCTACTGTGTGCCTATACATGTAGACTTACTGCTGTCTGCTGAGCATTTATTTTAATGATTAAAAAATCTACAAGTTGTAAACCAAATTATATTTGGTTTGTAAGAGCAATTAGTTGTCTGCAGACAGTTCTTTGCCTTACAAAAAAAGCCTAATTTACAAACCAACAAACAAACAAACAAACAAAAACCCCCAAAAAACCAGATGAAGTACCAAGAAAACATATGGGAACAACTGTTAGAACCAAGGAAAAGCAAAATACCAGGAAAAGCATTTTACAACAACGTATTACAAGCAAGTAGTTTGGATATGACCACCAAAATCCGAAGCTAAGAGACTATGGAAACAAAAGATAATTAATTGATAAAAAATATTTTAATACATAGTTTCTGAAAACACTAGCAAAAAAGGAATAAGAATTGTGATATAATGCCCATGTAAGCATTGCTGTCTCAAATGAAAGACGTGGAAATGTCAGTCTTTTGTGGTGTCTTAGTGACTGTGGACAACACAGGACTGAGCTTCCCATCACGTATATGCACCCTATTCCTGAGCAATTCAGTATATGGGACAAAGAAGCCTGGCTCATGTAAAGTCTAAAAAAAGAAAAACTGAAACAGAAAGCTTCAGAACTGAGAAAATTATAAATGAGACCTGAGTAAAATAAGAAATGCTAAAGAATCTTGAGACTGAAATTTTAAAGACATGCCAATACATACAAATCTTAAACACAAAATAAGGCCTAACAATATACTGCTCATCAGGTATCCAGTATAGTATATAAACCAGAATGATCCAATCCTCTGTTTCAATAAATTTTAAACATTTGTAGGAGCCCAAAAGTACTATTAAAAATTCCACTTGCCTATCTGTTGTTATATTTCATTACTTCTGTTAGAAATCCGAGCTTATTTCTAATAGGATTACCTATTTTAAAGGCAGTGAATTTTTCTGGCACAGTACATTCTCCCACTGTGTGTTGCAAACTTCCTTAATGTACAGTTTCATTTTTATTGCAAGAAAAAGACATTTTCCCATAGATAGGGAAATAGAGAAAAAATATTAAGATCCATTTGATTGTAAGTATTTTCCCATACTTGAGATATTTAATGTCTATGTTTATCACACACACAACACACAAACACAATCACAAAAAAAAAATAACAGAATCCCAGATGTTACTCTTTTTCCATGTCCAGCATGAAAATTATGTGTTTGCAGACATAAAGGTGCTAATAAAACTACTGAAGAACTAAACATAGATTATATTGTTTGGTTTTTTTTGTTTTTTTTTCCTCTAGCAACATTTTTGCCTTAGTTTACGTGGTCTAAACACCATTAAAAAAAATCAATCTACCACTGCAGGCACTATACATTACATCATGTGTGATCATTACATATGTGTGATCACCAGGACACTCGCTTTTCTGCTTTGCCAAAATTCTCTTCAAAACAGTGCTTTGGAATCCACAATTCGACAACACCACAAGTTTACAGAGAGTAAATATTATTAAAAAGACTAAAATCTCAATTTACCTTTAAAACTTGAATTTATAATCATGCTATTCTCTTGATTTCAAAAGGTATGTGAAAATATGCTAAGAGCAAAACCTAGCTACAGGACTACATGAGAAAAGATCTTGGTGTACAGAGCAGATTGTACCACTGAGAGAGTGGGTGCAATCTTAATTCTGCTCTCTACTTCACTCCTGTGAAGACAGGATACTGAAATAAAGAGCAGTAGTGGGACTCAAGGATCTTGCAGAACACAGAACAAGTAAAGTATAGTAAAGATGCAACACAGGTAACATAAAATGGATAAGCCTGCCTATCAAGTCAATCTTGATATGCTTGCATTTACATCAAACTTGGGAACATTTTGCAATTTCTCTTTCATTTCATTTCTACTGAGAGTGTTGATATCTGAAAAAAACCAAAAAACCTAGGGCATTTTCAGCTAGTATACTGCTTGAATTCAATTTGGGACATCATTGCAAGAAATGGTGCTCTAAGTTGACCTTTGCACCTAAGTGTTTTACTATGTTGGAAACAACGGATTAAGAGAAGATACTCTGATTTATTCTTGGTTGTGTAGGAAGTAAAATTTTCAATGACCCTCTTTGTGAAAGACAATAATAGTCTTAAACAGCAACACTGTGTATGTGTTAATAAAATTTTATACTTTACAACTTTGATATCTGAGCTACTTTTAAAATATTAAAATAGCATTCTAAAGGCAAGCACTCCTTTTCATAAGAGCAGAAGCATATGAAATTTTAGTGTAATTTTGCTGTAAAGAAAAGTTTTAAAAATAGAATTTAAAACAATGCAGCCCTTCTATTCATTTGAGCCAACATTTTTTGAATTCTGTGTCATTAGTTGTTAGCAAGGTCCAGTAAAAATAGATGTTCTTTAAAAGAACATGTGTTTTTATTGGTTCACTCCAGGGCTCTAAAATGCCAACAGCTGCAAGTAAGAAACTGAATTTCCTTCTAAAAACATATATAAAAATACTTTTTGGAGCACAGTGAAGAGAAGACATCATCCAACTCAGTACTGACAAAAAGGAAATGTTGGATGTATCCTCTTAAGAAAGCTGAAAGCTAAAGGAAGTGTTTAATTTGAAATACGATGTCTAAATTCTGTTATCTCAAACTTGTGAAAATTCACACTTGGGAAAACTTCAAGCAGACAATATATTTTGTGCAACACAGGTTACATTGGATCTGAGGTTTAATTGTGCCCTTAAATGCAAATTCCCATGAGTTTGTTACGAAACACAGGCTGTTAGTTGAGAAAACTGCTTCTCTACCTCAGATACTTTGAGTATATCAAGGAATATGAGAGCAGTGTAGACACATGTCAGTGAGAAAATGTCTTGATCAGAACATTGATGACTTTGCTGAAAAAGGATATTAAAGCCTCAGAAATGGTAACATAATTTTATAAAGGTACCACACAAACTTACTAAGAATTAACTTTACTGTGTGGTCTACTGTGTGTATCCACAGTTTTGTAGCCAGAGAGGCAATATAGACAATTGAAGGCAAATAAATTGCACCCCCAAAATCA
Organism: Nicator chloris; assembly: GCA_013400495.1. Classification (NCBI taxonomy): domain Eukaryota; kingdom Metazoa; phylum Chordata; class Aves; order Passeriformes; family Pycnonotidae; genus Nicator; species Nicator chloris. The sequence continues at coordinate 15,142 of WAAE01015284.1, forward strand.
ATCAAAATGTTTCCTCTCTTCTTTCAAACCCACATATTTATTCTCCCCTCTGAAGGTATTTCCCCCAAAAGTCTCCTACCTTAGCTAGCCTGATTCAGGTGATAATGTACTTGACAGACAGTGAACTTCATTAAGCCTACTCCAAGCCTTCCTTGAGCAACCATCACTGCCCAGTTGTACAGTACAACATCATTCATTCCCAGCAACAGGGACTCAGTCTTCTCTTTAACTGTGCTTCCACCATGCAACTCTTCTAAATGCACTCAGTCTTTTGAAACAAATACCTTTGTACCCAGCACAGGATATATCACAAGCAGCTAAGACACAAAATGAAAAGCAAAGCAGGTAACATACCAACAGGATACGAAGAGATTCAGCCAGGAAAGCAAGGATAGACAGCAAGTAAGCATATCCTTCCCTCCCATCTTAAGATGTAAACTATTAGGCTACTGTTGAGTCTTTTTTAATGAGCATCAGGTAGCATAATTCAGCAGAATGAGGATGTTTGTGAGAGGCACTGGTTCAAGCTGCAGCGGGTGCTGACCCCTTTCAGTGACTCTCCAGGTGGGAGTGTTGGAACACCACAGGAAAAAACCAGACATTGAAAAAAGAGCATCTGCTAGAAGGGAGACACTAATGGAGAGGTCAAGAAATGGACCAGGAAAATAGCACTGAGCAAAAGCCACGAGGCCCACCCAGAAAGTGACTGTTAAAAGATAGCCCCAGTTCCAGTTATACAAAAGGAGTAAAGATGGTTTACCTTGAATCAAGTATTTCAGAAGATAGAAAAATCAATGCAAATAACTACTTAATAGTGTTTGGCCTTTACTAGAAAATGAGGTTGCATTAACATATCAAACATAACTTTAGCACTTGTATAAACAAATCATCTTTAACATGCTGTCAGCTTTTCAGCATTTTCATCTTCAACTTGTACCTGTAACACATTAACATAGCGTTACAGTGCCTGCCACATCTATACAGATTGATGAGTTATTTTTTGATCGTTATTTAACACGATTCTTCAGTGAGATGTTCTCAAAGTAAAAGGTTCAGTCTTTACATAGAAGTAAAGAAAAACCTGCAAGCCATTGGAGAACTAATGTTAGGGACAAAGATGGAATACAGCAAAGCACTAACATCGAGCAGAGCGACCACCTGTCCCCAACCATTTGGTCCCTGTGTAGTTTGGGTGAAGACAACACCCATTCCCCAGAGGTTTCATGCAGAAGCCTGTTTAACTCTGCACTTCTTAGGTCAATCAGGCTGTTCATGTGCTTTCAAAAGGTATAAATATTTTGCTACACCAGGGTCCCTCGCTCTCATCTCATTGAACTAGGATGCTAATGTCAGATGAATTTCTCGTTTTATATTTCAGCACAGATTTGACCCAGGAAAGGGTACTGTGACACTACCTGGCTCAGAAAGCAACTGCTAGAACTGAATATAACAGAAAACCATAACACTTCCTTACTACAAATGCAGTCCTAGTGGCTATTTAACCCTGTTACATCTATATTTGCTTTTAATATTACTATATGGCTTATAATATTTTTCATTGCCTTTCATTAAAAGGAATCCAAACTAACCTCACCTGAACTTATGGCAATATGCTAGGGAAAAAAAAGTCAACACATTATGCCATTTATGTGCTAGGGAAAAAGGAAAGGAATTGATTTGTCTCTGTTATTAAAGGTATGGGGGTCAAAGTCTAATGAAACAAATGTACTAAGGTGAGGCAAAATTCTGCACAAAGTTCTTTCCTGAATTCTGAATAATATTTGATTGTCTTATTCAATTAGTACATACAAAAGATAGTATTTCATTAGAACACATTTGTTCATCTAAAGTCCTTATCAAAACTTGCACTGGTTACAAACTTAAGAATCAGCACTGGCATAAACGCACATGAGTACACTTTAGGAGCTTGCTGAAAAAAGCCACAGTGCCTAGATGGAGGTATTGTAACGTGCTTGTTCCTCTACTGACCTGAGTGAGGTCAGGCTGCTGAGGCAGGTGGATCTCTGGTCTGATCTGATTGCACCAGTCAGTCTTATGAGGCCTCCCTACTTTAAAAATCCATAACAACAGTCTCCCACAAATAGCTTAATTCTGTCATTAAACTTAGGGTAACATATTTTTATTCAAGTCACACAAAAATCAAAAGTGAGTGCTAAGTCACTCACTCTGGTTCAGCCAGTGCATAATGACTTGACTGCACATCAGTGCCTTCATTTCAAACACTGAGTACTCTGCCACATTCCGTGCCACATTTTATGCACAAAGACCTTGCTGAACTGGAATTCTCAATTACTGAAGCAGTGTGAAATAAAAATAACCTAGTTCCTACTGCATAACTTGGGAAAATGGTTTATATTTTCCAAACACTGGAAAAGTCAGAATCCACCTGAACGGCCGAACTATTTTCCCACATGCATTTTTTTCCTTTATGCATTTTCAGTAAAATGCTCATGAGCAAAGCAAGTGACACACCAGGCATTGATGGAAAATGCATCAATATCGCTGAAAGATAAGTTATGGGATACTGAGATCCTTCTACTACACAGCGTAATACTTCCAGAAGTTAAAAAGTGCATCTGTTTTGACATTAGTTAACACACATATTCATTGCAGTGAACAACTGAAGTACAAGTAACTATTCCAGACACCAAACATGAAAAAGACGAAGAAACAAAGCTACTTTTTCACCTGTTATATTTTTAAGTCTTCACCTGTGGAAACCTGAATACAACAAATAAGCACGTGAAGCAAACAAAAACAATTCAACTGATTCTTCTCTTAGACAGTTATTTTGTTCACCTTTTCTTACTTTGTTTATAATGATCTGTACTTCAGACCGGCTCCCAGCTCAAATATGCCAAATGGAACACAAGTGTTCTCACTCTGACTGCCCTTCTTCCCCCTCCCCTCAATATTTTTTTTTTTTAACAGTCTGCCCCTTGTCCCAAATTCATCACAATTTGTGGAGAGGCAAACATCTTGCACCACTTGGATGCTATACACTCTTTCCTTTGCAGACAAAAATAATACCAAAGTCATCCAGTCAAAACACAAACCAACCTTTGGTGTCACTGTGAATTATGTACTTTGAACTGCAGATGTTTGGAAGCACTTATATAAATAGAATCTATCCTTTCTCTTCTAAAGTAATAATTTTAAAAGAAATAAAGCAATAAATGAGTTTCTACATAATAATCACTAGAAAAATTTTCCACCAAATTATAATTTTGAATTAAGGTTTTCTAACCTCTGAGAAAAATTACTTCACTTCAAAGTTTTGGCAAACCATCTACAAATGTGTTTGAATGATTATTTATACAATGCCCAGCAGCTTAGAACTACTGGAATTTCAAGAAAGAAAAGTGTTTTTGTAGAGTTTAGGCCTCAGAAACGCATGCATCTTTAAAAATTTATATTCTATTAGTAAGAGAAACACTTAGATGTAAACTCTTCCTCTTTTTTTTTTGTAGCAGTGCAATGGTGTCTTGCTTCAAAAAGCTCCAAAAAGAAATGCATCAAAATACAAATAAAACATTATTGTTTTCTTTGTCACTATGAGCCAGTTGCAAGCTGTAGCATTAGGGCAGATAATATGCTGTAGGCATGAATAGGTTCCCTCCTACCATTCCTCTCCCTATTCCTGAACACTTCAAATGCAGCAAAACAAGTTTTCATCTATTTTCATTTGAGTAGTTAAAGGAACTGTAAGTGTGCAGTAAGACATTCAGAAAATTCAGCCCATACAGTTGAACTGTTGACACCCCTCACGTTAACCATGCATGTGCAGCGACTCCACAGCACTGAGCAGCACTGATACCCACCCAACTGCATTCTCTACATATTCTTCCTTTCTTACAATGATGACATTTCAAGCATCAAAACAACCCTGCTCTACTTTTCAATGAGTTCAGCACACGTAGACTTGCCTCATCAATGAAACTCATTAGAAAAATGTGCAAGAAATAGAGAAAGGAAAAGGTGACGTTCTTGAGCTGTATGTGACTCACAGGTCATTCAAGCAGGGTTCCTGTGCTGGCTGTGCACTGGAGGACCACGCCTGTGCTAACAGGGGCTGCTGACAGACTCCTGATCTGCAGGGGGAAACCACAGCAGGAGCTGCTGACGCCACACAATTGGGTCACCTTCATATTTTCCTGTGTCCATTGCATATAAGTTAACAAACATACCTCGCCTCTGAGTTGTTTCTAATCAAAACACAAACCTAGTAACCTGGAGTGAAACATTTATTCATGCAGCTGTTCTGGGTCTGAAAGTAAGCAAAAATGCACTCAACTAAACTAAGAGTGTTTTTTTCCTAATTGCTTGTCATATATAAATAAGCAACTTCTGCTTTACATCAGTCACATTATTAATTCAACTTTTTAATTTCATGCCTGTAAGTCTAATAAATAATGTATAAACAAAGCATGTTAGCAGATGAGTAGTACACAAGTAGTACGCTTGCTCACGCCCCACTGCAGAGTTTTAGAAAGACTAGACACTGTCACAGTACAATGACATTATAATTCACATGTCAGTGTTACATTTAAAAGCAAAGGAAACTACCAATATTCCCAAATAATTCAGCAAATGGGAAACAATAATTAAAATTTCATCATAAGAGCAAAAGAGCATTCAAGAGCCAAGATTCTCGTATAAAAGTAATGACAAAAAATAAAAAAGTAAGTCTTGATTAGCTAAATTCTAAATCACTGAATAAAGGTCTGCAAGTACAATAATAGTTACACTAGGATCAGTTTTGCTTTCAATGGACATCAGGAAGTCCAGCATACAGATACAAGAGAAGATTTCAGAGCAGAAACTTCTGCATAGAAAATAATTCAGCGTAATTAACCTCAACATCTTTAAAAACATTTAAAGAATAAAATCATACAACACTCAAGAGGTTTTGGAATAAATTTGCCATTTAAGCAGAGCATGCATCAATATACTACTTACATGAAAACCAGGGCTTAAATACCCTGCTGACTACCTGAAATAACTTCTACCATGCTTAACTAGTAAGAAAGGTCACCAAGAAGCAGGTCAAAGCATCTGAATATTAAAATATCATTCTAATCTCATTTTATTTATGGTCTTAGCATGCATTTTCCAAATCAATGCAACTCCCACATACTCACTTGCAAGGCAGCTTTGGTCAAAGATTATGTGTTACTAATGGATGGAACATAAATTTCAAAAAGCCATAAACTATATTTTTGAATAACTTTACAAAAGAAATTTACTTCTCCTCCTTCATTGCTGAAAGGAGGAAACAGAAGTCTTCCCTCTCTGAGTTCTTTAGTTTCTCCCCCTTGAAAAGCAGCGTTGTTCTTCCCTTCTTTTGTGTGGCAGAAGGAACATAAAATGCACACTCTAATTCTCAGTTCTTGTCTTGGTCCGAATAAGGTTCACTTCACTACACCACTTGATTTTTTGTCTACATTTTTACTTCATCTTTTTACCATACATATTCTCTTTATTACATGATTCTTCTTTAATTATAATCATAAATAATTATGTTGTAACTTTTCGTAAACACTGACTAATCACTTTTTCCAACACTCAAAACAAGTTAGTAAATAGTAGTTTCGCGTTTTGTGGGATGACAAATTAGCATAGAAAGTTTAAGAATCTTAACTAACAAACAAGATAATTTCAGGATTGGGATTACTACACCCCAAACCTTTGCTTTATTGATGTGACCAAATGACACGGAGCTATTGCTTCGTGTGGCCACGTTTTGCTGGTTCCTCAGAAGAGCAGTCAGCTCCGTTACAACCAGATGGCCTGTGGCCAAGACACAGCTTGTCAAACATCTGACAACACACCATGACAGAAAGCTGACAATTGCTTTTGTTTAAAGCCTCTCCCTCACCTTCACTTAATAATCTGCAGTTTTGGTACTCAAAGAATATATAAAGTAGAACAGAGGCAGTGAAAATGTGAAAGCTGTATGAAAATGAGAAATTTTAGAAACATTCACAGCTGAATCTTCCAACTAGATCTAGAAATTAGGAATCTGATTTGCAGATATAAGCAAGGCACTCAGCTGCAGACTGAGATTATGTTTTTAGAAAGTACAACCTTGTTTAATTGAATGTAACCAATATTAGTTGACAAGAAAACAAAATTTGGTAAGCAATCTGTCATTCTAATGAGCTGGTTTTCAAATAATCTTCAATGGATTTTTGTAAAATCCATATGCAAACAAGGCTATTGCTGAAACATTAAGTTGGCATTTACTGCACAAAAGGACAGGAATACTTCTGGTCCATCTTTAAATATCATCACATTTTTCAAGAAAACAGTATCATGGATCACTGTATAGATGGCAGAGTTTTAGAATCTTTTTATTCTGATGCTGTGATCATGGTATTGCAGGTGTACCTTGTAGTACACACTGTCTGTTTGTCCTATCAGGTTCAATTTGGTACTCCCAACTGAGCCATCAGTTGCTTAAGTAGCAGTTCTTGAATATTTTCTGATGTATAAGATGTCCACACAAAACTTGTCTAACATGTCACAAAAGCTACTTTAAACTGGAAATCATTACAAACTAAAGCACCAACTAGGTAGGTGAAAACACAAACCTCTGCAGATAAGTCAGGGACAACAGACACTTTTCGAATAAATGATCCCAATCTGTAGTGTTTGCTCTTTTTCCATGGATTTTTAGGAAACTTCAATACTGAAGGACATAACTAAGTGAAAGCAATATTAAAGGCAGTATTTTGTCTAAGGGTGAAAATGAAGCAACTATTTACAAATCTTCAAATATTATTGTGAAAATGCTTTCTGTCTCATCAATACAGAGAAAGTAACAGCAAATATAGCTAAGTAACAGAAAAAATATAAATTGTATTCCAGATAGCTTTTACAGTTTGTTTATATGCAATGAAAAGTGGAATGAAAATAATTTAAAAAAATCAAGAAATTAATCAGCTTTGCACAAACTTTAAATAAATCATACGTAGAATACAAAGGCATCCCACAAAGAAAGATTCAAGGAGTTAAACCAAAGCTCTGCAAAACCACAACAAAACCACACATTTAGAAATTATGTATTGCTCAGCTTTGGTAACACAGAGAAATGCCTGTGTGATTTTGGTACATGAATAAGACCTTGCAAATATTAAATAGAGGTTAAATCTGAAGATTCTATCTCTGTAACAAAATTTAGCTTTAGCTTCATTAAGGTGATAAGATCGAGGTGACTAGATACCCAAATAGATGCACTATTATATGTCAAGTGGGCTGATCCTGCAGCTTTGAAAAACAGTCACCTAAAAGCTTTCAGATATGTTACTGAAAAGCAGACGTGCTTAAACCTAAAATCAGCTGCCTTTGACTTGTGCAATTACCAACACTGCTCTTATCCCAGCAATTCCATTCTTCATGTATAGAGGATAGGACACCCTGAGGGGAGAAAAAAATTAAGAAAAACACAAAGATAGAAGAATGTTATGAGAACTTCTGAAAGCAAAGTGATAGGCCTGCCTGCCAAAACTAACAAAATGGGTAAAATGCATGACTACTGCTGAGAAGAGAGTAGATACCACAGAAGACACCGTAAGGAGAACATGTAAGGAGAGACACAGCTGTTGGCTGGCCCTACAGTAGAAGGCCAGCTGATGGAACGATTTAGCATACTGTATTAACAATAATTTTGCTCTTTCTTCTTGAAGGCTGGCACTGGATGCTCTCCTTTTAACAGTGAGTCTTTCAAGACTTGTTTTTTAGACTAAGATTCACTTGAAGTCCTAACATTTTGATAGCGAACAGGACCCCAAGCAATGAGGCTGAAAAATGCTGAAAAAAAAAAAGTAAACTAAGAAAGAAAAACTTTGTCTTAAAGATGAAGGAATTAAACTCACAGAGCCCTAGTGCTCACTCCCATACTGAATACAAGACAGCAGAGCACTTTCAGGAAAAAATGAGCTAAAACTATCGTTTCCTAACATTGCTGGGATCTGTAATACCATCTCTGAAATAAGAAATCCCTCATCATGATAATAACAAGACTTGAAAGAAATCTTACCTGTGGGTGAAAAGTCATCTCAAGAGACAACCAGGAGCAAAGTGTTCATAGCCATTCTTTCGACAGAGAGCTTTACTCTGTTTTTTGGGGCTTCTCTAATCTTTGATAATACTTCTGCAGCTAGCAGATAAAGGTGTTACAACTAATTAAGAAATAAGCAACAGCATAACTGAAAGGTGACCAATAATTGTTGCACAACTTTGGTTATATATATATATACTTAGACTTACATATTTATAGCTAGTAATTACTAAATGATAGGTAATGTTAAAATTCCTCTCTCTCTCAAAATATAGTTATCAATTCTATGTTATTAAAAATACAACATGTACATTCATAAGCATTACTGCATCAGTATTTCCCACCAATTAAATATTGTGTAGTTAGCCACTTGTATTCTATATTTCTGATAACAACTCCAGAACTGCAAAAAGTTGTCATACTTGTATGATTTAATACTGCTCTTCATCTGCAATAATTTTTCTTTCGTTATAGCTACAAGTACAAGTATACCTTTTATTTTTTACAGCTTCTTAAGGGCCTTTAAGTATTTCTATGTATTTGAATTGTGTAATTTAAGGAAGTATTTTCAATACAAAAGTAAACTATAAACCAAAATGACATTTTGTGCTTCATATTCAACAATAAATCAAAAACATGACTGAAAAGAATGATTACAAGGCATTAACATCAGAAAGCATTAAAAAGTTCCCTTACAAGAGCATCTTACAATCACATGCAGGCTACATGCAATAGGAAAGCCTGTCCTTCATTTGCAATAGAGGGTAATGGAAGCTAAATTTTTCTTGTTCTCAAGCAACTCAGCTTGAAAAATAATTAACAGTGAATAAACAGAACAGGGAAAAGAGGCTAAATCCTAGATACTCACAATCTGAAGCACGAAACAGTAAAGCCATACAACAAACAAATGTAGGCATACTTGGTGAACCAGACAAAGATAAGTTAATGCTACTGTGAAATCTCTCTTTCATAATGAGAATATTGATAGATTTTCTTGTTCCATTTTTTTTTGTCAGGAGCACTACACACTTTAAACCAGAATATGTAAAATAATTTTATAAATCCTAAGAACTTGGAAAAATTAACAGCTTTTCAACCCCCCAAAAACGGGTCATGATATTCAGACCAAATGAAGAGAGAAAACTGCCATTTTGGTAATTGCTATCGGAACATTTGAAAACAGTCAAAAATCTAGAAAGAAATGGAATTGACAAAAACATTTTAAGTACCAAATTTCAGTCACAAACATATATAATTCTGTTGAAAATGAATAACCAGCTTATCATCATCACAGTAATTTTTCCTTACATCCTCTGTTACTGCTAGACCTTAGCTGCCTTACTCATCTCCTCTCTTTACAGCTTAGCACACATGCTGAATCATAAGGATGACTGTGAAGGATATTGTGATGCCGTAAGAGAGGTCAATATTTCACTTCAGGGACTCTGGAAATAAAAATAAATTATGTCAACAAAAAGTAGCTCTATTCAGTCTTCTCAGCTCCATGTCCCACAATACCCTTAGTCAATTACTGATGTTGCAGAAGTGGCACGATCAAAACTATAGTTTGCCTGCTATTCTTTGAAGATATCTCCACCGCACAATTAAATCCGTTTCCATTCTGTGTATCACTTTATTTGCAATTTATGCTACTAGTTTGAAACCTATTTCTCTTTGAAGGAACCAAGTTCACTTACATCTTGATGACAGGACAAAAATCGCCACCAGAAAAGTCTGCATATAAAGTAGTCTAATAATTTTCAAAGGAAAAACTCTGAATACAAACATACTAGAATGCTTCCTCCAAGAACATTCATAGCTTTTACTTCCCTATTTATTTTAATAAATCTCATTCTCTTTCTTAAAATAATCTCGTTTTTATCCTTAATTTCATATAATACACAATTTGCATGCTACATAGCACTTTCTCTACTTATTATGCTTTGCTCTGCACCATGGAGTGCTATCTGAGAAAACAACTGGATTCCTTTTTTGATTTAAGCAAACTCAAAGATGCACTCCAGGAATTCACCTAGTGCATTCTGACACAATTGATATTCAGTCCACAGGACATGACTACAGCTAATCTGATAAAAAAAAAAAAACAAACCACACAAACAAAGCACCCCAAACCAAACCAAACCAAACCAAACCAAACCAAACCAAACCAAACCAAACCAAACCAAACCAAACCAAACCAAACCAAACCAACCCAAAGAAATACCACCCTCCTCATTCTGGAAAGGCATTAGCGTGGATGTCAGATGCTGAGAACTCCAGATCCACCACTATTTGTTCACACTACTTGCTAATACAGGCATAATAAAAAACAAAATTGCAACTTATGAACATTGAAGAAGGGTCAAGGTAGGGGAAGCAAGTGAAGGCACAAGCCAGGCATATTAGCCTTTTTATAGTCCAGATTAATGATAAAAATGAAACACAAAAGTCTTCTTTGTTGATTATCAAAAGAATTCTTATGTAAACTCATCTGTGTATCCAAAATAACAAAGTATTTTTGCATAAAGTTTCCTTAGGAAGCTGACTAAGGAAACCAGGTTTTCATACCAAGCACACAGGTTTTTTTCCCAATTTTTAAACATTTTATGCAACAAGTAACCAAAGTGAAATCTGATTCAACACACAGTACCTAACTTGAAACTGTGAAGTGTTAAGTATCATGGGAAACTTACTTAAGGTACCTCTACAAGAGTTTTGGTGCCTACAGGCCTTATTGCATGCAGAGTTTTGGTGCCTATAAACCTTATTGCATGCACAGTGATGCTCTTTAGAGGGAATGCTGTTTGAATTCTGCTTTTATCACATTGGAAGTTTCCTCTACGGGTTGCCACTACTGAAACAGGTATCAATAAGCATACAAAACATTTTTCCTCTCTTTCATCGTAGGGTTTTGACATTAAATATTTAAATTAATTCCAGAAATTGGCTTGAAAGTCTAAGCTGTGTGAATATAAAGCTTAGCCCATGATAGATGAGTCAAATAGCAATTAATGGAACAAGCTTGCATGCAAATTTACTGCCGTTTTCAAAGGGGTGAGGAGTTTCTAGATACTGAAGAGAGGATGAATGCTCAACTGGAAATTCATTAAAGTTTAGAATTAAAGATATCAAGCATGATCATGCCCTCAGATACTATGCAGACATGCATTTTCTGAATTCTGCACAACACACTGTTTGCAGAGGAACAACAGGTGATTTAACAATGCAAACAATGATGTGTCTCCAGGCATCATTCAGTCAAAACCTTATGGCAGCAAAAAGAAGAAATGCAGTATCAATTAAAATTTTGCTTCTAAAGCTCAAAAAGAAAAACCATAATCCCACTCTTCAAGGAAACACTTCATTAACATTTACATATTTACTCACACTTAGCATTCATGGACTAAATACAGAAGTTCAGTCTAACAGCTCCTCAGGGTAATTTCCTTCAGATTCTCCTCTCTCTCCACTAATGACCTATCATCTGACCTGCACTTCAAGCTGCAAGAAGCATTAACTTAAAAATTGCGAGACCTCATGCAACCAAAGCCTCACTGAAGTCTAAACTAAGGAATAAATTGCAAAATACTTGCTTTCACTAATGAAATTCCAACTCCAGTGAAATCAAAAAGTTTCATGCTTCATTAACAGATATCTGCCTACAGAGAAATCACAACCTCTGCTACGTCAGTGTGAGAGACAGACACTACAAACATGGATTTGTACTGTCCCTAAAACTTCTCCTACTAAACTGTTTGAACATCTCACCATGCTTCAGATTTCTTAAAGCTTTGAAAACTGTGAATTACATACCCTGATCAAATTAAACAGAGCACTATGGCAAAAGATTAAACAGGCGTTATTTTTTGGGGGGACATTCTATACAAATCAGAAAACCCACGTAAGAAACCAAGTTTGGCCAGTTCCCTCTCTAGTTAAGTCTCCAGTGGACTAAAGTTCCTACTTCAGAAGCAAAAAATACTTCATGATCTCCTAAATGTAGCCAAATATTTCATGGAATTTTCTCCTGGAAAATACTCATGCTAAAGCCAGCACAAATATACCCAAGGCAGAGAGTCAGAGCACACCTAATCATCTTGGAAATAAAGAATTATTATGTATTTTCAAACTGGGTTTGTTTTTATAAAAATTAAGTCGCCAAGTAGTGAAGAACCTGCCCTTTTCTGAGATACAAAAGATTCCTGATGTTCTCCAGCATCATTCACAATAGTTTTACTCCACATGTGATAAATACAGCAATCACTGGCTCGGTTTGGTGCTTGCTGAGATTCACTTGGTTTATGGTAAGAAGGAGCAAAGAAGACATGGATTTAACCATGTTCAGTATAACATGGACGTCCTAAAACATGAATTTAGACAAACTTTCAAAGGATTATCTTTATTTAAGTACAGAGGAAATGAAATGTGACATTTTAAAGCACTATTGCAATGCAATGCAATTAAACAGACTAAAACCAATATTGCTGATCACAACCACTGCTCATATAACTTGGCTTTTTGTGATCTCCCTTCAGGATCCCTTTTACTCAGCATTATCTCCAAAGAAGAGATATCTATGAGCTTTACCTGAGGCCACTGATGTGAATCCCAATAAAACTGATAACTATTTCGTCAACCCCTCATTCTTTACTCCCTGCAGTCACTGTGCAATTGTTGATGTTAAATCTCAAATTATTTTTCTTTTTCAATCTACTCTATATCTTGCTCCATATCCCTATTGCTTTCTCTCAGGACTTGGACTGAAATCACAGGGCAAAAAGGGGTATCTTGCAGACAGGTGTCCTCTCTCTGTTTAACCATCCTGTTGGCAAGGAATTTCCCCATGCCCGTTTGTCAGCTACCTCTCAGAGAAAAGACTGCAAATGAGAACAACAGCAACTTGCTGTTGCCTTCCCAAAGGAAACCAGCCATTAGTGAACAAGTATGGTTCTTGGATCCTCAAAGTACAATAAACATTCCCTTTACTTTCACTTTTCTCCTGAAAAAAGTTCAGGACCAAAATCATCAGTACCCAACAGCAGCTGCCTGGTTCATAAACAACTGTGAATACAGCATCCTATCTCTTCTTTCCTGTTCCCAAATATCAGTGGCAAAGGGAAAAGTAGGGTAAGCACCTTAAAAGAGCATGTTGGAGGATACTGTCAGATATGCTCCTGCCAGCCAGGAACTTGATTAGCATCCCTAATCAAGAAGTGCCAAAGGGTACCAAAACACAGAGTATAAAACCAAATTTCTGATTAAAAGTACAAAAAATAACATCCCAAACTGGTTTGGCTTGCAAAGGGATCACCTCTGTCCCGAGAATCATGAAGCATTGTAACCTGTCACCAGTATTCCCCAATTAAGGGTCCAAGATCTGTAATTATTTTTTTTTCATTTACCTTTCTTGTTCTTACATTTCATACAGCTCTTGAGTTTGGTACCTGAGTAACACCTGTTCACTCCTGTGCTGAGAATGCCTTAATGCTCTGTGAATCACAGGCAACACAGAGCTCTTTCTACACACTAAAAGGAGGAAAATTGCTTTAGCAGAACAAAAACAAACAAACAAAAAGCTAGCAAGAAGCTGACTAGTTGTAAATACAGACATTTATCAGTTATTAGTCATTAGTCGAAACTGATAATGATGGGAAGTCAAGCGTAGTGCATCTCGTCATTGTTTTCAATGACGAGAAAGTGCTGCCTGCTGCCAAACAGCGCCTCAAAATGGAGAGGGATTCTTTAACTTGCTTCAGATGAGCAACTGGGTGCCTGCCAATTTTTTACATGAACAGTCATAAGCATGTTCCTGCACAGCAGGATGTGGTCAAACTATTCAAAGCTGTAAAACCAGGTTTGCTTGCCAGTTATGTTATTGCTTCAAGATTGGTGTACTAGAGATGATACTTTGCCAGCCATGAAACCACTGCTATTCCTTAACAGCAAATTATATATAATCTTTAATATTTAAAACTCCGTATAGAACTGACTGTTACCAATTAAAAAACTCCCACATTTACAGAATTGGTTAGTACTGGAAACATATCAAACACACAATCTCCTAATCTCTTAATGAGCTTTAAAAAAATCACTTCCTTCAAGCTGTCCCAATTAAAAGGTCCCCTTTCTTGTCTAAACCAGAAGAAAAGTAATTGTAATGACTTACTCAAGTCTTCAGCTGCCAACCCTGTAATGACATTAACATTCCTGTCCATAAGGTGTGATGCAGCTAATAGGTGGCTGAGGCATTGTACTGTATTGCCTCCTGCTGGAAACCACTTCTTTATTTTACGAGGATCACACAATGTGACTATGCCATATGGAATCTCTACTAAATGTCTGTCACTAACTGGATTACTCAAGCAAGAAAGATTTCTCAAGGAAGGTAAAACTGTATTATGATCAACTGGACGAGTAAGTTTTTTCCTTGAATGGGTTAAGACAAAAATGAATGTTACAGACAAGAAAATGAAGTCTTTTTTCCTTCAGAGGATCAGTCATAAAACACCCTGAAGATCCTCAGTATCACACAATATCTGTTCACTAACAAACATATCTTAGCAAATACAACCAAACTGTTGAGTTTGTTTTTTTAAGGGGGTTGATACACGAGAAGATGGATGTCAATGTTTAGCCATGCTTTAGTTGTTTGTTTATTGTTCACTTGAAAATACATACTAAAAGTAGTATCAAATATTTGAGTTTATACCATTTCATTTGTTTTCACACATACAAAAAGTAGTTTGCATATTTGCTCAGCAATCTAGTGAAAGATCTGAGATTACATACACTTGCACAGCTCAATACGGTGATAGAAGTGCCTCAATCTGCTTCCTAGTAAGAAGCAATGCTCGCCCCGGAAATCTCAAAAAATACGCAGAGGTTCTTGGATGTTACAGCTAGAAAAATCATTTTCATAGCCTTTCCAAGACATGGACAGTGCTTTTCAGTTTTTGAACAATAAAAAAACTATTCAAGTAAAATTCAAAGAGAAGAATCACAACTAGCTAATCATTGAGTATGCTGCAACTGCAGTCCAGTTAAACGCAGCTCAGTAGTACAGCTACCAGGAAAAGCATTATAAAACAGAATTTAAAAGATTAGTTGGAAGTATTCTGTATTTACCTGGTCATAGGAAATGCATAGTTTATAGAACCTCCATTCTCTAGAAATGTACTTTATTCCTCACTTGAAATCAAAGCAATGTGTTTCAGCTGTAAAGGCTTTTACATTATTGTTTCTTACTCAGAAAAATCAGAAATCCTGTGAGCTAACCCCCAAAAGCTAGACACTACTTACATTCGCTGTGCTCAATTGCCAAATGCCAGGCTATTGTGAAGAAAATCACAACGAAAAGTAATAGATGCAGTTTCAGTACACAGTCAGTCCAAACACTTGTTGTTGTGTAGGTAGTTCTCTGTCGTACGGAACCAGCCACGTCCACTCCATGGACATCGCTGTCTCCAGCACCACACAGCAGCAACCAGGCACAGAGCAACACCGTGAGTCATGAAACATTCAACCTCCATTGCCCAGCGACCTCTGAACTTTACAAATGTGTTTTCCAGAGGAGAGACACAGCATGCTAATGGTTTACTCTATTTCTGCTTCTTCTCAACCTGCTCTCAATTCCCCTCTTCATATTTGATATCACTTCCACAAAAAGAAAAAATATTTTAACTTGCAGATGTTATGAATGCCTGAGGCAACTCCAGATCTAACTTCCAATAATTTGCATTTGTTATGCTAAGCATATACATCCCCTGAATTATATCTAGTCCCTTTGTGGTCTAATGTAGAATCCCCCTCCTATTGTTCTTGCTGTTAGCACTGTAATAACTACTGGTATTGCAATGTTAACAAAAGACTACTAATAATTCAAGTATGGTATGAATTCCCAAGGAATCATCAAGTGAGAAACACAGGTTGAAAAGGTAGCTTCAATTCCAAGGACCTACTTTCTAGATTCAACAGTAACAGCTGTAAAAGCATCACGTATTTGAAAACACACGATGAATAGTTTTATTAACAACAAATAATTTAAAACAATGGTGGTATAAATGGCTAGCATAGTATCAGCATAGTATCATAGTACTACAGCTTAATACCAAATATTTACATCTTCATTTTGTGAGGATTTATTATTCTATTAATTTATTTTTTCAGCTGCAGCATCTACTTAACATTACCTGTGCTTTTTGCTGATATGCCTAAAGATGGCTTTGCTAGTAGTGACATTTGAGCCAATGCTACCTAAAACAATTATCTTTATTAATATTTTAATCCAAGCTGATTACTTGGAAAATATTACTCCTTAAACAGG
>WAAE01015286.1:0-34532 GCA_013400495.1 Nicator chloris
GGGTTTTTTTTTTTGCCTTTTTTAAGTCTACACAGGTAACACTTTAGAACTGTTAGCATAATAAATGGACATTTTAAAAAGAAAATCTGTTAATTTGGCCTGGAAACTGTTTAGGCTACACAAGTAACCTTTCTCACAGGAGTAATCAGTGAGACTACTCATGCAAACCAAGTTGTTCACATGGTAAATGTCTGCAGAATCAGACTCTAAATTAGCATTTTAGGGACATACTGCTCCCTCAATGGATTATTCATAAATACAGGAAGAAAAAAAGTGAATAGTTTTGAAACTAGTGCCATAAACTCTTTCTATTCTGACACTTATTCCATGTCATAGGCCTAGCATTGTAAGAGCTAGAATCCCAGCTGCTAGACTTAAAACATTAGGAAATATGACTGAAAAGTTTTCCTATCAGCCTTTTTTTTTTATAAATGAAAAGGTAACTGTTGTCTCTGTAAAGAAGTGAAGAGTATATTTAACCCTCAAAAACTTGACAACCCTCTATTTCTGGAGTACACAGTACTGTAAAGAAAGTTGAGATTTAAGTAGCTTCTTACAGAACTGGTTCAACCATCTGTGGCAGCTGTCTTCAACAAAATTTTATACTTCCCTTTAGATGACAATAACTTATAAAAACACTGGCATATTTTGAGCAGTATTTGCCACACTAGAAAATGAGGTGAACTTGGGGATAACAATGGCCTACACTTACTAAAAATATTTTTTAAAGCTGCATCTAACAGCGTCAGTTTCCATAAAGTGGAAACTTTCAGTTTATCTTCATCTTGCTTTCTTAAGATACTATTTCAAACAATTATAAACATCACACCCAAGATGACAGCTTTATGAAGAAAGAAGAAACAAGTGTTTATTTTCACATTCTCATAAGGGATTTCTAAAGGTTTTGTCCCCCATAATAAGCAGTGGTCTCTGGAAATCCATAAGTGTTGTGAAAATCCTCCATGTCTTGACCCTTTTTGTCTTCCTGCCATGAAGCATATTGAAAACCACTGCTGACACATGACTGTGGTTTCTGTAAGAGAGGTTCACAAAACAGAAGAGGCCACATCCAATCCTATCTCTATGGGACTTGCCATAAACTGAACAGCTCTATATTCTTTAGATGCCTTGCTCAAGAACATGGGCTCATGTAAGTTACTAGATAATTAAGAAAGTCTTGCAGATGTTAAATACTGTAATTATTCCAGATGTCAAGATTGTAATTAGTCCAAGAGTTTTTAGCACTGCTTCAGGATGTACTCAAAGGTAAAGCTGTCCCAGCTGAACTTCGATGCATACAGCCCATTTTTCAATCAAAGAGGGTTATTTCAGCCAACAGAGCATCCACACAACAAAACAGACCATGCCATTCTTCTGTTCAGTATCCAGTCTGGGAAGGAAACCATATTTATGGCAGACTTGCCAGCTCAGGCAGTGTTGTACAAAACTGGCTTGGACTGGAGCCTTAAGAGCTCAGCCCTTAAGAGCCTTCAAGACTGTCAGAGACTGGAACTAAGTGAACACTGCAGTGTATAGCCATTTATTTGACTTGAAGACTTCTCACAGAAGTATCCATCTGAAAGGCTGACAGCAATATCAACTTCCCCAGTGTTTCTCCAGCTAAAGTTTCCACAAACCTAAAACTTACTAAGTTGCTAATTTCCATCTTGTTCTTCCCTCCTATTTCTTAAGTAGCAGGCATAGCTACACAATCATTTACTGCAAACTGAAAACTGTTACTTTAATTCTGGCTGCTGTAGTAATAATCACTTGTTACAGCAGTATTTACTGCAGCCTTGGGTTCCATTGCACTTGTACAATTACACTGGTGTGACACAAATTGCCATTGTGGAGCATGTTAGGTCTAAATAGCTTTGTTTACACACTAACCTACATAGTGTACTACAGATATGTTATTTTATTAAGCTCTAGGACAAACCACCTGACATTTTTATGGATTTAATAAAAATCATTCGTAAGTAGATCTCTTCTGAAGAGGTCAAAAGTTTCTTCTCTCCGAGATTAATTTTGCAAAGCATTTCAGGTCTTCCCTTCCATTAAAGGGAGCTGAGGAGATCCAGCATTTTGAATTATCAGACCTATAAATGAGTATTCACAAGTCACTCATTAACCAACCAAACAGTTCACTGGAAATCAGAGTTACTGGTCTAAAAAAAAAATTTAACTCCAGTTAAAGAAAAAACAAAAAACAAAAAAGCCATGAAACAAAGAAAAAACCACCACCCAAACAAACAAACCAACCCACAGCACTTCACTCAGAGAAATGGGCATTTCTTTTTTCCCAAAGAGAAACTACTGTGAAAGCCTGTTCACATTAAAGAATACTGAAGAACAGGAAATATCTCTTAAAAATCTGCCTGCATACAAGCATTATTACATGTAAAGAGTCTTATAAATCCAACTGAGTTAATTCAAGTTGCAGTGAAGTTCTCTTATGGCCTCTGTTTGCACTCTAAAAGGTCTGTGTCAGGTATTCTTTAACAGCAGCTTGGCACATTACACTTGGAGTGCAAATGTGACACCCTACACTCACACATTGAAAAAAACATTAAAAATATTTTAAGTGCTGGCTATTTCATGTATAAAATAAAATGCTTGAATGAAGTACCCACAGGTTTCCTGAGAAAATTTTGGATTTCAAAATCCCAAGGAGATTAATTGTCTGTCAGATAACAATGCACCTTCATCAGATGGACTTGGCAGTTGTAAACAAGAAGAATTTTCTCAGCTTTTCCCCACAAATATGAGATATTTGCTCTTAGCCAACAGCTGGGGCAGTTTAAAGACATCCTGCATATATATTCAAATTACAAGTCACCCACACACCTACCACGAACTGAATTCCAGCAAATTGAAGAAACTGACAAGTGTTGAAGCAGATGCAATATAACTCTGAAGACAAAACAATCTAACTTTGAAGGTCTAAATAACTAAATTTTCAGATAGCATAGTTTTCTTACTGAAGAGTGAGCAAACATAACCCACAAAGTAGCCAAAAGTATCTCAATTTCTCTTCAGAACTAGTATCTTATATAAATGGAAAATATCTATTGTTTTCCAATTATCAAGAGAAAACCAAATAAAAAATGAAACAATGTAATGGCAAAATACAAACACACCAGACAAATAAGTTTTAACTCCTGAAGTTCATCTTTCTCTGGCAAAACAATTCTATACTTCAGAAATAGAACAGTAAAAGCCTTGAAGTTTTTTGAAATTTGTTAATAAATCACATAGCAGGATCCTACTTTGAAATACCAAATACTCACAAAGTTTTAAAACAGCCTTAGTTCTTAATTTTTTCAGTGTCAAACCACATTCACAGTGAAAGTGTGGATCTTTTAATGTTTTTCATGTTTCATATATGTGTATTTACTTTTGCAGTATGAATTACACTGCTGTTTAATTTTTTATCTAGACACCATAAACAAAATTTAGGAACATGGATATATTATTCCAACATAAACCTCAGCAGGAAAAGCTGTTTTAAATCCCTATTTTTTGTACAAAGTTGAAAACACATTGTAAAAAAGCACTGAATTGTTTTAATACAACTTAGAAATGCACAGCCAGTTTTTTTCCAAAGAGCAATCGATCTCATTAAAATTTATTAAAAAAAAAGTTGCACTATACAGTAGCACTCTCATTTTTAAGTCAAAAAGTTACTTTGGCTTATTTAAAAAATGAACTAATTATCTCAAGTACATTCTATTCCAACTATTATAGAAATATTATAATTACACTGGTGGCTACTAAGTCTCTTGAACTGCTTTTTCTAAATGACCAACCAAACCATAATGGTTTGTGGAGGTTTTTGTTTTAAACACACAGCCAGCAGCTGTGGATACAAAGCAACTATAATAAGACAAACTATGTTCAGGCCAGTGCTGCTTTTCAATGGAGTAAAGTAGAAATACTTTTATAAAGTTAAAGCAGCAGCAAATGAAACACTAAACAAGACCTCAGAGGCATGCTTAAAGAAAAGGTGATATAACGAAAATGCAGCAACTACGATGCCTAATAATGAAGGCACAAGTCAAGCTCTACAGGAACATATATATTAATATTTTCCAGGTGACACAGTATCTCCAACAATCAGCATCTTGCATTTAACGAGTCAGATGTCCCAAGCTGCACAATATATTTTAAAAATATTTTCATTTTAAGTGTAACAAAATACAGCAGCAAATACTGAAAACGAGTTTGGGAATTACTCATTTTCTAGGTCTCACTGTAACCAAGCAGGTGTTTGTATTTCAGCTGCACCAGATAAGGTCCTCTCATCTCTGCTCCATCTTCTCTCCCCACAGTACCCATTTTTTTTTAATCCAAATTCAAATTATTTTTGAAAACTAACGGTTCCTATCGTTCTAAGCCTTTGTAAAAGCTTTCATCATATAAAAACTAGAGTAGAATTGAATCACTGCTATGTAAGAAGAAAACACTCTATACCCAGTAGTTACCTCCAATAAGGCACTGTATAAAACATCTAACACTACAGGTCAGATAACCGGCTTCCTTTGGTGCATTTGAGTTCTCAAAAGTCCTTGTATATTCAAGATTAAAGTGAAAATATTTGATAGTATTCAAACTATTTCCTACGGGACAATTGCAGTTTGCACTTTGAATCCAGACTGCTCTTGAATGCTCCCCCCCGCAACAATTCCCTTAAATATCACTTGAGAACTTCTTACTTCTCTTCTGTCTCAGTAAGCATAGAGGTCTCAAGTTTTTTTTTTTTAAAGTATTTAAAAAATCTGAAGCCTGAGTGCCTTGACACACAACTAACTTGACCCCCCCCCAAAAGTTGATACTTTTAGAATTAAAAATACTTACAGTCTCTCCAGTTCTTTTAAATCCTGGAATGCTCCTCTCTCAATAGTACTAATCTTGTTCTCCATAAGCTGACTGAAATATAGAAATTTTTATATGTAAATTTTAATATCTGAGATAGTTTGTTGCATTAACAGTAGTCATTTAAAGACAGCCACACATTCTTTAAAACAAACCAACAGCTATTCCAGAGTGACATCCACTTTAACCTTCTATAGCCCTGTCACCAACAATTTGCATGGGCTCATATACCCAAAAGAAGAAAAATAAGCCTTGGGAAAAGAAACAGGAATCGATATTACATTTGTTCATTGACTTAAAGAATGGCAAGATAAAAAGCCACACATATGCCTACACACTGCGAGCACACACATCACTGCCCTTCGGCAAGTTGTGAGACTCCAGACCAACAGCATGAAGGTGACACTAGCCTCACATGAGAGTAACAGAACTAAAACTCTGAATCCTGGTGTTGGGAGAAACATCAGTGAAAGACTGCACAGAGACTGTAACCATACGAGTATCTCTGCTTTGTAAGAAAATTAAAAATTACTACAACGTTGTATTTACTTCAGGGAGAAAAGGAAAAGGATTTTACAAGACAACTTGCTGAAGTTAAACTAGCCTTAACAAATAAGCTAAGTAGTTAGATATTTCCTTCAGAAAACCACAAAAAACCCAACCAAAAAACAAAGAAACCAAAAAAAACCCACCAAAAAAACCCAAACTGCCGCAAAATTTAAAAACCTCAAAAATGCTTGAAAATATTTTTTAAAACAAATAAAAAAACAAAAACCCACCCAAACAAAGCAACCAACCAATTTCCTCCTCAACTTCACTGGTAAAGTGTTTCCTTTTCGTCCAGAAACTACAGAAGAGCAATAATAATCATCTGGGACTTGCTTTTACACGCAGTAAAGGAATAACTTTTTTCTTAATTAACTCCCTTATAGTTCTGGTTGAGAGTACCCATTTTCAGTGTGAACTATATATTTCACAGCCTTAAACTGAACTAACTCCAATGGTTATTCAACCAATTTTAGCAACTCTTACTTGTAAGCTATGTGCTAAATTAAGTCCTCAAGGTATCATAATCTTAAGGGGAGATTAAAAAAATTTAAACAAATTTTATTTAAGAGAATTGCTAACTTGTGCGTAACACGTGGCAGAGCAGTTCTAGGTTCAGATACTGTAATACAGTGGCTAAAAAGTGATAACTCATCCAGCTAAGGAACTGAAAAAACTACAGCCTGTAGCATCAGTCCTAAAAGTTATCAATGAGAGAAAGAGAAAACTTACAGAACTCGAAGGTGCCTTAGACCAGCAAAGTCAGTCTTCGTGATTCTCGTGATGTTATTTCCATTAAGATCCCTAAGAAGAATAATTTGTAAGCAGTAAAATTAAAACATTCAAAAGCTATTTTTAAAATGTTTTGTTTTCATGGGCACAGCATTTTCAGGAGTTAGGAGACATAAATCAATGCAGCAAACCGTTCTTACAATAAACACCCTGCGAGTTCCTGATTTCCAAGCAGCTGAAATGGGATTTACCTTTGAAACTTTGTAGCAAGACAGTCTTGGAAAGCCAGTTCTGCCTGCCATTACAAAGCTCATGTTTATCTTTAACTACAATCTTTACCAATAGAAGAGTCCAAGGCTCTGTGAATGGGGTTAAAACTGCATTTAGAAAACCACAAAACTTAGTACGTGTAGGGATATCGATATACGTACTACAACCTTTATTTGACTGTTATAAAAACTAAGTGACCGAAAAAAGGACAATTTTCAACATTTCAAGCAATTTTCAGATTTCCACGTATGGCTAAAAAGGTGGCATAGGGCTGAACTACCTATAACAAACATTAGGTTTCAAACCAGCATTAACACTGCTAGAGTAAGTGATGAGAACTAAGATTTTACCAAAACTAAGCTCTCCACTTGCTGCACAGGAAGCTATACTGACTGCAAAATGCAAAGCAAGTTCAGAAGCAACAGAAACCTGTATTTAGGCCCTAGCATTGCTGATCATACTTCTATACTACTTTTTCTTCTGGAGTACATGCCTCTTTTTCATAACTTTTTGGGTTTAAGATATAAACGTCCTTCAATTCCAATCACTACAAATAAAACCCACTTGGCAATTCATGAGATAAATCTTTAGGAAGTGGTATTACATGGAAGCTATTCTAACAATTACAGCTCCTTCCCAACGTAGCTAGGGGAAAAAAAAAAAGTTGTTTTTTTTTAGAGCTTATACCACATATGGCCAAAACACCACTGTAAAGAAACCACACGAGTCTCAGGAGGAATGTGTCCCTGATACTCCTCCTGAGTGAAATCCACCACTCCAGACGCGCTTTCACATGCCAACATCTGAATGACTTATCAGAGAGTAAGAAATAAAGCGCACACCACTTCCACTCTCAGGACCCCTCTGAAAGGCAGCCCGATATGATAAATAACCGGCCACACAGAGAAAACAGCCCAGCCGCGGGTGGAGGGAGGGATCATCGTTACGGCACGACTTAGTGCCCTGCGAGCGCGGCTATCGCACCCCGGCGTGCCCTCGCCCACCGACAGATGCGCGCTGGCGCCGGGGCAGCGCCGGCAGCGCCGCCCGCCCGCCCCTCCGCGCCGGCCACCGCGGCTCCGCGGCGGGAGGGAGCGCTNGCCCGGCTCTGCCCCGGGGAAGGCGAGCCGTAATAGCCAAGTTTGACGGGAAATGGGCGCCGGCGGGGGGACAGGCCGCTCCGCCGCCGCCCCGGGGCGCCCCCCGGCCGCGCTGGTGCCCGCCCCCGCTCCCCGCGGAGGCGGGAACCCACCTGCTCACCGCGGCTTTCCGGGATGAAAGGCAGCGGCTGGGAGCAGCGCCCACCTCTTCCGTGTCTCCGCGCATCGCTGTGAAACGGGCACGGCCAGCAGCGGTAGAAGGGAACAGCAACCCCCCCACCCAAAAGGCGTCGGGACCCCAAACCAGGCCGGCGCCGGGGGCCACCTCAGCCCGACAGCCGGCGGGAGCCCTGAAGGGAGCAGGGGGCCGAGGGGTGCTCGCCGCCGCCCCGGCCGGGTTACTTACAGCCTCTCGGTGTTGCGGGGGATGTTCCTCGGGACGCCGCGCAGCGCCAGCCCGTGACAGTCCACGGTGCTCCCCGAGCAGGAGCACTGCGCCGGGCACGGCTGCGGCGCCACCGCGCCCGCCATCGCCAGCAGCAGCCCCAGGGACAGGGTGAGCTTCCCCCAGCCGCACATCATCACCGCCCGCTGCAGCCCAGCCGGGCCCACCGGCCTCGGCCCCGGGGAGGCGCGGAGCGCGCCGCCCTCCTCCTCGCCGCGGGGAGCGCTCGGGCAACTTTCAGGGTGCGGAGACAGCGAAGTATTTTCTATCCAAAGCCAAGTCAAGAAAACAACCCCGGCAAAGTAAGGCGGGTGGCACCGGTCCGCGGCTGAAGGCAACTTCGCTAGGCGCGGGGCCGCGGCCGGGCCGTCCCTCGCTAGCCCGTCGGTGGCTGGGAGAGGCGGCACTTGGGTCTCGTCTTCACACGCTCCCTGCGACGGCGAAGCACACCCAGGGGCTCGGTGCGGCGGAGTTGGGCGAGCTACTTATTTTCCTCTTCGCCCCTTTCAAAGCCGTGACTCCCCGCTGAGCCCCCGGCGAGAGGCCGCGGAGCCCCGTCCGCCCCAGCAGCGCTTCCTGCGCGGCGGCCCGCGCAGCGCTGCAGCCGCTCCCACGCGCGTCCCCCGCCGCGGGCCGCTCACAGCCCCACGGGGGGCGGCGGCGGGGCTGACACCGCGCACACACCGCCCTGCCAGAGGCGCCTCAGCAAATCATACCCCTCTCGCAGGCATTCATCAAACTGTCTCACGGAAGGAGGAGGGAGGGGAAAAAAAAAAAGTCAAACACTCAAGATGCTGTTGGGCTTGGCTCTGCGCTCCCCGCGCCCCCTCCTGCTGTACGCTCCCAAGCCAAGTTTAGCAGGAAAGGGCTGGTCCTAGAACACGATAATAATATGCAGTCGAGAAGTGATTCGTTGCCCTGCTGGAAGGGAGTTCATCCACGACCTTCACCTCGGTGACAGATCACAGTTATAGATCCTCCTGTGATCCCGGGCGCACGGCGAGACAGAGCAGATAACAAGCAAAGTGCGGCGAGAGCGGGAGGGGCGGGGAGGGGTGTAATTCTGCTCCCCGTGGTCTCCCGGATACCGTGGCTTTGCTGCGGCAAAGGCACCTGATGGAAGAGGTGGGAACTGCTCAGTCCTTCCAGGTGAGGCCAGTTCAGCAGCTACTGGGCTTGCTGCAGGAAAGGGAGCAACTTTCCTCCTCTCCCGGAGCCCCTCCGAGGCACAGCGCCTCGGCAAGGGCTGGCGCCTCTTTTCCCCGATCCCGCCTGTGCACCTGAGCTGTCGGTGCCGGTGCCGAACAGCCCTGCCCTCGGCTACCTGGCGGCGGCGCTCCTCCGGCGCGGAGGGAAACGGCGGAGGGGGGCGGTGGGGAGCGGGAGAATGGAGGCGACACGCCGGGCTCCTTCCCTCGCACCCCGAGTCTTTCCGCTTGAACAATGGGATAGCACCGCCGCTCGCAGGCCGGCCGGCTCTCGTCCCCGCCGCAAGGTGCCTGCCGCCGACCGCCGAAAGTGCTCCCCGAGCGCGGCCACCAGCCGAACGAGCCGCCGGCACCTCGCCGAGAGCTCCCCACGCGGCCGCCCGGCGCCCCCGCCCTGCCCGGCGCGGCGCCCCTCGCCCGCTCCCACGGAGCCGGGAGCACCCCCCGCGCCGCCCTATATAGGGCCGGCCTGGCCGCGCCCCCGCGGCCCCGCCCNCCCGGCGCTGCCGCCGCGGGCCGGGGGCTGCGCGCCGGCGCCGGCGATGAATGAGAGTTGGGGGAGCGCGGTGGCAGCGGGGGAGGCAGTTCCTCCAGTCCGGCCGGGGAGCGCCTCTTCACGCCCCTCTCCACTCCCCGGCGCACGGAGCGCGGAGTTGCTGCGCGGAGTTTGTCACGCAACCCTGGCCTGCGGGTGTCAGGCGCTCCACGAGGGAAAAGACAGAGGAGGGAGCGGGACCAGGGTCCTCCGCGGTGCTCGTGTGGGTTTTAGCTGGAGAGGGAGGGGGGTGAAACGTCGCTGGTTGCACTTAGAAATGTCTTGGGAGTCTCTCCGAGGGTCTTGTCTGGGAAAGAGGACAAGGATTGTAGTGGCATGTTCTTTGGTTGCAGATTTAGTGTGAAACACACCAGAATCTCTCATAGGTTATCTTCGAAAATAAAATGAAAGGGGCAAGTGTTATTCCATACATTAAAATATGTCGAGTAGCAACGTTAACACTACTCCTTTAGAAAACATCCTCCATTAAAAAAAAATTTTAAAAAAAAAGTGCTCTTAATACACACAATGCTCCTAATAAATTTTCCCGCTGTGTTGTTTATTGTCAGTGCATCTTCGGCAATATTAGGAAAATACTACGTGCATCTTAACATTTTAGCTCATTTTGTTCTTCCTTGCTTGTGAATTCAGTTCCATGCGATTTATAACAGCTCTTGGGACTCTAGTATTAGGTGAAAGTGATTTGTCTTTCATTAGAAGGCAAACCCCAGCAGGGATGACTAAGCCTTCAGCAAGGTGTAGTTTGGAAATGCTCAAGGGGGTCTATCGTTTCTTCCATATGGCTGGGTCCAGCTGAGTCCCTTCATCCCTGGGGTCTCGGCTGCACAATCCCCGCAAGAGGCTTGCTGTGTCTTTTTGCCCGTTACCAGGAGGACAAATTCTGCTCTCAGAAATGCTATTCTAGAGCCGAGTTAATCTCTTGAAGTGGAAGCCAACAAAGTTACTCCTGACTTCTCTTACTGTAGAATGTGAGGCCAAAAAGAAATTGTTAAAAATTCACATGCCCACAAAAGCTTAATAGTTTTTGATGCATTTGTTTAGACAATGCTCAGTAAATATGATTGTTGCACTGTTTTCAAAAGCTGATAATGGCATCTTTGCTCTTGCAGAGATGCTAAGATACTCCAGTTTTTACATTCATGCAGGAAGGAAAATTCAGTAAGGGGAGTATACCAGCTTCTGTGTATAAACGGTTTTCACTCTCTTCTCCCATTTGGTTGTTTTAAGTCTTTACAAAGGATTTCAGAAGGAATTTGCAAGCTTCTATCAAGCAACAGAAAAGAAAAAAACCCCCCTTATTCTAACACACTGCTTTATGCCTCTACTAAAATCCTTTAAAAATATAACTCGAGGCAAACAAAAACCAGAAGATAGAAATATTAACCATTCCGTACTTTTCCTTATTTGCTTCAAGTACCAGCAATCTGCTTAGTGCTGCAGAAGACAGAAAGAGAACAAACAATAAATCTTTTTAATATAGCAATTCTCAGAAAATCTAAATCAATTCTTAGAGCATTAAATATTGCTGAACTACTTTATGCAGACCTAATTCAAAAATCTAAATTGTTCTTAATTGAATATACTTTGTTTTCAAAGAGAAGCATTCTAAGTATAAGCAAGATCATTTTTTATTCCTTTTGGGGGGGAGTTCATTGATTTTCAACATGTCCACCTTTGAAGCATACCTTTCAGTCATTCAGATTGATTTTCCTGAGTGTCTTGCCTGCCAGCATATTGAAATTCTCTCTTTGTGATCTAAACACTTCGATGGGAGAGCTCCCAATGTCTGGATTTGTCTGAAGACGAGGCCTGTCAGACACACTCTAGTATCATTGCTGGAATATGAACCTGCAGAGTGCCCTGTGGCTGCAGAATTAACTGTCAACCACTTCCAAAGTTTTGAGGGAAAATATTCCCATAGAGCAAGAAGCTGGGCAAAAATTTTAACATGATATAATAAAAGAAAAACAGTTAGAAATGTTTGTCAGTGGAACAGCAAAAATATTGCTGCAGCCATTTCAGAAGCTAAAACCAGTTTTCTCAGATTTCAGAACGTACAGCATTCCGCTCTTTGAAGGGTAATCTAAAGAGATAGTCAAAAGGCTAAGAACATCAGAACTATTAGCATAAGGAGATCAAAGTCAATAATAATAGGTAACATCTTCAGAACAGGATCCAGAACATCAAAAAAGAAAAAGCTGCTACTCCCAGCTGAGGTTGGTAACAGTGACTATGGCTGTGCACAAAGCTCTGTGCTACACAGATACATCTGACTGAGCTCTATGACCATAATCAGCTCTGTGAACATCACTGTAGCTTTACAAGGCCAGCATGCCTGAAAGATGCTGAACCAAATGACTCATCAATTTGTAAATAACTGGAGGTCAATAAGGTGAGAGAAAAATGGCCAGCAGAGGTTTATCAAGAAAAAAACATTATAAACTAATCTGTTTTCCTTCTTTGACAATGTAACTAGCTTCTGGGTAAGGGGAAAGTATGATAGATGGTGATATTAGCAGGTCATTTGCCACCATGCACATTAACATTCTTCTAAGCAATCTACTTAAACATAGCCAAATCTAATTGCTGGAACATGGACATTTAACTAGGTAAAAAAAAAAAACAAAGCTTATATCCAGGGTATGGTTGATGGTCAATCTGAGAGTCTAAAGAAGGTACACTCTTTTAAAAAGCTGTTAAGACTCTTATGCCACTGAATGATTCCATTAATTATTGAAAATTAAATATAACTATTAATAGAAGATACCAGAATGGAAAGGGATACAAGGAACTTGCAAAGCAGAATGACAATTCAAAATTATTTTCATAAACTGGAGAAAACACGTGTAATTAGTAAATCTTAAGGAAGACATGAACATAACATTACATTCAGAAAAGAATTTCAAATGCATAAATGCAAAATGACCATCTGAGCAGCAGTACTCCTGAGGATATGGAGATGAAAACGTATCATCTTAAATTTATGATAAAGGAGATTCCTTTACAGAAAGGCAGATATCATTCTGATGAGGCATATATTGCATAAGGAAGGTAAGCATTCTTACTTTCTTGCTGATTACTAAAATTTAATATAAGCTTCTGTCAGCTTTTATGAGTAGGATAAAGTGTTCGGTTTTGGTCATCATTCCTAAAATATGCTGTAAATAAACCAGAAGCACTTCAAAGAAATAAACAAAGACTATAAATTTAAGCAAACATGAACTATGAAAAGAAGTTTGAAAAAAAGTGAAGTTTCCTGTTTTAAAACAAACAAACAAGCAAGCAAAGTGCTGCCCCCCAAATAAACAATTGAGGCAAAGAAAGACATGATAATACTTTCCCAAATTAAAAGGTTTCTGTAAGCAGCACAGTGTTCAGTTAATATTCACAACCAGTAAAGGGCTTAATTTTCAGGAAGGAAGATTTATGAATCAGGAAAGATGGTAGTAAAGAATGGTTTGTAAACCAAAATATGATCATGGTATTTTTTTCATTGTCCCCAAGCCCAATTTTTACTGAAAATTTTAAAACAGATTAAGCACATACTAAATAGGAGTTATCCAGATATGCTGTATTTAGTGTTTGAGTGAGGGCATTAGGTAATTGTCTTCACATTCTTTTTAGCTATGATTTTTCATGAGCATAAAAGAAGTAGCAGTATAATTAATTGTTGAAACGGACATCTGCCTCCGTGTATTAGTTGTTTATTATTTATTATCACATATTTATAATCCAGGATCATCTAATGCTTCCTGTCAGAATTGTGCTTGGAAGTGACGTGGTACAACAAAAATATGCTCTCAACCCCCTGGCTTTTCATTTTTATGTGGATATGATGCATGAAAGGCAGAAGGAAAACATACAATTTTTTAAAAACTGGCAAATAGATAATTTTGTCTATCAAGCTAATGTGAAGTTCATTAGTTGTTTACCTGGAAGCAAGTGGAGATCTTCAGGAACAAAGAATGCAGAGATGATGGCAGCAGTCAAATAAGAACAGAAGAGGAAGATTGTGCTATGATGGGTGCAAAAGAAGTCATGAGGAGAACACAAAAATAATGTAGGAAAGAAATAGGATGCTGGAGCAAAGTAAACATATACAGTGAGAATAAAAACTTTAAGTGCAACAAAAGAACGGGGAAACTATGTATTGCTTTGCTAAATAAACGTGAAGAAAACCCCCATATTTTTCTGTAAGAATCTATTTAAACAGCCACAGAGAGATATGTGTAATCCTGGAAGCCTTATTTAAGCCTTATTTATTATTTAAATAATATTTTGTTTTTATCGCTTCCAAACATTTGCTTTTTTTTTTTTTTTTTTTTTTTACACTCTCCTTGGAAGAATTTGAGCTTCTATTTTCCAAACTTTAAATGTGTTGGTGTTTCACAGTGGACTACAGCCTAAACAGCAACTTGGACATTATAAGTGTACCTACGCAATGTTTTAGCTCATGAGATTTTATTTAGTTACTAGCAATCTTCTCTAGTTGTTATCTAGCCAATTTTAGAACCAAAATGTCTCCAAATTAAATACATGATTAAAGAAAACTCGAGCACGCAGAGAGGGGGTACAGGACCATGTCTGTGTTTGTACAACTTCTCCAAGGCAGCTAAGGATCAAACTTCATGACTTCTCTGAAATAACACCCATAATAAACATTACAACTGGTAGTAAATATTTCAGAAATGTATCCTTAATCTAAAGCTGAGAGACCTAAGGTTTATCCAATATCAAAGGGACACTATCAAATTTTTAAGATCATGGATTTCACACATGTAAAACCTCTGGGCTCCTGTGGAGCTATCTAGAGTCTCATAATGCTTTACCATAAAGTATGATTGGAAATTTATTTGAAAAATTTCCTGTGTTTTAGGAGCTGAAAATAAAAACCTTGAATCCCTCCACTAACATTCTAATGGAATAGAGTGCATTTGTTAATTTCTCAAATAAGTAGAATTTCAAGTACTCTGTGCAGGTTTGTTGTATAGCAAGACCATCTTTAGAATTTACCCCTTTAGAAGAAACATTTACAATACCTCATGGCTAGGTCTAGAAATATCTGGGAAGGGAAGAAATAGAAGTGTTGGGTCCAGGTGAAGACACTCATATCACAAAACTTGGACTATGCACACTTCTTTTTTCAGGTTCTGTTTGCTTCACTGGTGCTTAGATTTCACATGGCAATGTCATTATTTCAAGATAGCTAGGCTAAATTTGTTTAGAAAATGAAGGAGTTATATAAAAGGCTGTCCAACCAGCATCTGACTACTACTACTACATAAATGGATAAATCTACCTCTATTAAGAAGATAAATTTCCAAATAATATTTGGTAATTTTTAAAAATGAGATACTGAAACTGAAAGGGAGAATGGAAGAAGTGCTTCTGCAGAGAAAACCAACAGCAAACATTGCCAGTCTTTTCCCCAGGTTCTCATGCAATAAATAAATCAATTCATTTCACTACTTACCTGGAACCCAGATTTAAGTGCTTATTTGTTGTGGTGCATCTTCACCTAGCAGTAAGTCTCATAATTTATGCCAGTAAAGTCTTTAACCCTTAGCAGTGACCTCTCAGGTGCTATCAAATGTAGAAAATGTGATAGCTGTTGTATGTTCAATACTCCTATGACATAGATTAATGAACACAATATATTACTTACCTTGTATGTGGTGACACAGGGGACCTCATCCACCTTGTGCAGTTTAAAAACTTTCACTAAGAACTACTATTTCAACTAAAAAATTACCTGTAATAATTTAAGAAGAATTTGTATTTGAGAATCCAAATCCCAGTTTAGTGTGCGCAAATTCTTAAATTTCATTATACTTTAAAGTAAAAGGGATTATTCAAATTATTGAGCCTGACATTTTGCATGAGACAAACCCTGCAGCTGATATTTCTGCATGAAGACTGGTAGCTTGTGCTAAGCAAATAACATCCTTGCAGGGTGAAGGATCTTACTATGGAAAGTAACCAGGAAAACTGAGTCTTTAAATGATTTGGGTTTGGCTTCCTTTTGGCTTTTTGCAAACAGAAACCTAATTTTCACAGCAAGCGCAGTCATGCTACTTTATCCTCATTTGTTTCAGTGTTAATGTCTAGACTTTAAATTAAATTGCTATTTTCCTTCCCTGGGGATTGCCACCCTGATACAGTTATAAACAGACAACACATCCTTTCTCACAGCATTCATTTTGTCAGGCTTCCTCTGTTGTAACTGAATCTGAGGATAAAATGGCTTTTCCTCTTGAGATTAACTTTTGCCTGTTCCAACAATCCAACTCACAACTTGTTTTCACTGTCATCTAGCAGCAGAGGTAGAATACTTATTCCTGCCACAAAGGAATAAGCTGCAAGTGTTTGTTTGGGTATGTTGTGGTCTATTTTGGTCTGGGGTTTTTTTTAATCTTTTCATAATCACCTTTCCAAGTCTTTCTCCTCTCCTCCTCAGACTTTTGTAGAAACATATCTCCCCCAAGGTAATTGAAAAGGGTTTCTCCTGGTTCATCACATGGTTAACTAAAGGGTTTTTTCTTCCCATTCAGGATGTATAACAATCAAATGGGTGGATATGTTAATAATAGAAAGGATATTTTTCTGCAATTTTAGGTTAAAATGAATGTTTCTTTTAAAAAAATAAAGCAGTGGAAAAGATTGTTAACCAGCATGGACAGACTTTGTGTCATTCCTTTTTGCATCTCTGCAAGGGAAAATTGGTCAGTTCACTGATAACCCTTCTGTTGGCCCTACCAAGGAATGCAGACCCGCTCTTCTTTCTGGTCTCTCTGAAGACTGAACTCAACCAAAACAAACAAACAAACAAACAAACAAACAAAAACCCTCAAACAAAAATACCCCAACCAAACAAAAAAATAAAACCCAAACTTGCACCATAACCCATTGTCCACTGGACATTTCAGGGATGAAAGTTTATTCTTGGGAGTAGGTTCATTTTGGAGAAAGGGAGGTTTGTAAACTGTCTCAGTTGAATCCTGAGTTCTCTCAAACTTTTCTGGCAATTATCCTTGAAGAGTTTGTTATAACCTGATTTTGTCTAACCATACAAAAATTACTAGAACATGATATTTTCATTATGTATGCATTCTTTATTTTGTTTCTTTATCACTACAAAGGATGGCATAATGTACTTAAATTATATCTGATTAGGATTGAAAATGTATCAGTTCTAGAGAGAACATTGCTGAACTTTTGTTTTCTATTTATTGCTTAAAATTGATTTTGTGAGGACATACTTTTCCTGGAAAAAAAAGTTTCTTTCCATAGATAGCTTACAAGAAATTTTCTAGAAAAATAATATTTAGCTATAAAAGCTGGTAGGTATTTTCAGCTGGGGTATTCTATTCAGAAACAAATTTTGACTCCTCAGTCACAACCTGAATTAAGTTTAAAAAGGGCAAGTCCTGCATTCTGCACCTGGGATGGGGCAATCCTGGATATAGGTTCAAGCTGGGGAATGAGGAGCTGGAAAGCAGTGCCAGCAAAGGCACCTGGGGGTCCTGGTCAGTGGAAAGCTGAACATGAGCCAGCAGTGCCCTGGCAGCCAGGAGGGCCAGCCCTGTCCTGGGGGCATCAGGGACAACATGGCCAGCCAGGCAAGGGAGGGGATTGTCCTGCTCTGCTCTGAGCTGGGGCGGCTTAGGCCACCACAATAAAAGCTGTTAAACTCTTAGGAAGTATCCAAAGGACAGCATTGAGGATGATGGGGGGTCTAGAGGGGAAGCTGCATGAGGAGCAGCTGAGGTCACTTGGTCTGTTCAGCCTGGGCAAGAGGAGACTGAGGGGAGACCTCATTGCAGTTACAACTTCCTCATGGGGGCAAGAGGAGGGGCAGGCGCTGATCTCTTCTCTGTGGTGACCAGTGACAGGACCCAAGGGAATGGCCTGAAGCTGTGTCAGGGGAGGTTTAGGTTACATATTAGGAGAAGGTTTTTCACCCAGAGAGTGGCTGAGCACTAGAACAGGCTCCCCAGGGCAGTGGTCACAGCGCCGAGCCTGTCAATGAAGAGCTTGGGCAACTCTCTCAGGCACATGGTGTGATTCTTGGGGTGTCCTTTGCAGGGCCAGGAGTTGCTCTTTCATGATCCTTGTGCGTGCCTTTCAACTCAGAATATTCCGGGACTCTGTGATTTTGTAACCTTTGAAGAACCAGTATCTAAGAGGAACATGAAATATATTCCTGCTCATGTTGGTGACTCAGTGTTCTCACCAAAATACTTTTGCCTCGCCCCCTCCCATTGCTTTTTTGTACCTGGAACTTTGCTCTGTTCTCTAAAAGCACTACATACAAGTAACAGGGAATCAGAAAAATCAGACAGCAAAGAGCTCACACTGACCCAAATTTTTATGCGAAATGTCTGCTCCAGTTTTGGTATAATCAATGAATGCAAGATAAATTAGTCATGTAATCCAGTCTCCAGATTCCTGAGGCATCTCTGAGCAGAACCTTTGGATACCTGGGAGAAGTATGTAAAGAAGTGAACTTTTACTATGTTATTGGCAAGAGCTTTTTACAGTCACCTAGGGTGCTAGTCAGAAATGGATAAAAATCTTCTGAATTATGAAAAAGATTGCCCCTGAAAACTCTGTGGTTCTAGTACAGTTTGAAACTAGTATGTTGAAGAAAGAAATATTTCTGAATTCAATAGGAGGAAATTTAATTGTGAAACAATTCCTGAACCACAAAGCATCTATTTGGCTGGTTTAGAATTGTTTGCAATTTTACAAAGTACTGCTAGAAAAAAATGCTCATATAATATAATATTAGATTGAATTATCAATTTTCTAATATTTAAATGAAGAGAAACAAAACCAACTGCATAAGATCATTTGGTATAGTCAGGAAGGTAGTTTAAGAAACTGGTTGAACTGACAACTCTGTTTCCTTCAAGAGAAAAAGCCTTGAAATCACTCTAAGTAAATGGCATCATTTTGATCTGTATTCCAAGGATGTAAGAATAAATGGGAACAATGCTTTCAGCTCCAAGCTTATAAATAAGCATCTAAAACATGAAATGAAAGCAGAGATATCAGACTTTATTATATTTTATACTGCTCGATTAAGGGCAAATTATTTATATCAGTAAAATAAAGAACAGAGAAAGGACTGGGGTTCCAGTGAGACTGAGGTAAAACTGAATTTCTACTAGATATACTTGAAAAAAAGACCAAGTTGTCTATGCAAGTACATAAAGGTTAGCACAGGTATGAAAACAGATAGGTGCTGCAATAAGAATTTGGGATATAAGAAAAAGTACCAGAACGATTGTGGAGCCACAATTCACTGTGCAGAAAAAAAACCCAAAACAAACAGATAAAAATTTTTCAATGATACATTGAAAATGTAATTTGAATAAACTCTTAAGCTCCTTGACTGATGAATATTGCCTGCCTATTTCTGTATGTTAACTTCTAAGAGTAACTAAAGAATATTCAATTTTGCCAGAGGATTGCAAGTAGTTTTGGCAATGTAGGATAAAATAATAAATATTATTTCACCCACTTGAGGCGGCAACTTTTTATTTAGGTTTGGGTGTCTTGTTTTGTTTGTTTGTTGGGTCTGGGGATTTTTTTAGGTGGGAATGGAGGGTTCAAACACACTTCCTTCGTGTTTCAAAGGCTAAGATAATTGTGTAACTTTAAACATAGGAATAGTTCTGTGGAAATCTACAAATATTCTACTTTTTTTTTTTTCTGAAAATATAGACAAATCTGATTCCACTCATGTAGGATTAGAGATCATGGATTAATTTCTCTCATCATTTGAAATAGCCCAGTGTTCTGATAATGTGATCATGGTATAATTTCACTCATCATTTGAAATACTCCAGTGTTCTGATAGCATGGGTACTTCTCACCAGAATTTAGTTATGCAAAACAATGTGTCTCATCTGAAATATATCACTTCCACCAGCCCCGTGGGCCTGGTACTAAGGCAGAATACTAATTCTATTCTGAGTACCAGGCTCCTCTTTTGGCTCTCCGGCTAACATCCACAAAATCATAAATATACATCACTTCATGTAAAGTACGAAAGAGGAGTTCAACAACTTGGAAAGAAATACTTCTGTTTTCTCTTGATAAGTGTATAAAACTTTACAACCAAAACCAAGCACAGCTTAACCATACAGCTTGTTTGTAAAGAAATTCCTGTTGGCAGCACAGCACATTTTTTGCCTCATCAGAGAAATTCTTAGCTCTCTATTCAACACCATATTGAGGAATGAAAAGAACTTAACATCTATGTTTGAAGCAGGAAGAAAATAGTATGAAATAAAAGACATTTTTTACTGTGTATATACAGCAAATTAAACACTGTAAAATATTTGCTCCTTAATACCATTTTTAACCATCTCTGTGAATGCTCACTTTCCCAGAACTAATCTTTTGGCATCTACAAAACAAATAGTTCTTTTGATCAGGATGTAGCTTATTTGAACAAGAATAAGACAGAGTTGAGAAACTATTTTCAAATTGCTAAGAGACCTGGGTTTTTACCACCTCTCTCACTCCCGTTTTGCAGCCTCAGCTGCATTAAATAATTACCTCAAGCTAATAAATGGTGAATTTGTCAGTCTTCACCTTGATCCTTCTCTCAGTGCAGTAACTGCTGCTCTTACAGGGGCTTGCTGGGTTGTTGTGGTTTCTCTATCCTGCTGTGGGGTTTATATATTTAAACATGGTTTCTTGAATTATTAAATTCTCTCACTGGGGCAATATTATTGTACAGGAGTGTTAATTTAAAGAGAAGCTTTTCTGAACAGAAAAAATCACTGTCAGTAGCCAGCAGAAGATAAAACAAAATATTCAACACTTTGTAGTAAATTGAATGCAATTCTCTGATATTCTATCCAGCCCAGAAATCCTAAGTGGAACCCATGAATTATAGATCACCAGCACAGAGGTTAACAACTGGAAAAAAAATATAGTTGCAATCAGTAAATTCTGAATCATCACAGTTTTGCTTGTTTGTTGAAGCACAGGCCAAAATTCCAGTGTGTTTTTTCAGTCTTTAAAGTACATGCATTGTGATAACAAAAGCAAAGACATTCTCCTCAGGGCTCCACTTATTTCAGTACTCAAGATCAGTGGTATTATGCCAATAGCAGTATTTTTTTTCTTATTGTTTGCCATGTGGTCAATATTTTTTCTCAGGCTTTATGTTGTTTTTGTGTGTACCTGCTGAAAACAAAATGGTGAATTTTGTCCTGAGTTTTTGCATGTTGTTTGTCACCCTAAGAACGCAGTTCTTCAATATTTACACTGACTATATGAGGAGCTATTATTTAATCACCATTCTTTATGCACTAAGAAATTAGGCTCTGAAGTTTTCACTAAAATTCCAGTGCCCAACCTGAGGTGCCTATGACCCGAGGCTTTACTCATTATTATACAACTTGTGCCCCACATTGTCTGTACTTCCTTACAGTCCCACACAACTCATCAGCCCCTCTTTCCATTTAGAGATGCAGAATTACAGTGGACAAGATTTGCAGTAGTTCAGTGCTGTCTGAGGGATAACCCCCCCACTGTCCATTTTTAAAAAAATTATCATGTCTGATTCCCATCCAGATTCAGACAGCGGATATATATTCTTGTCATGGCTCTGAAAAGGACAACTCCAAGACTGAAATTCAAGATGACTCTTCAAATCATGGGTGACTAAATTTTTCAAAAGAGATCGAGTCTTACTGCCACACACCCTCCCCAAAAACCAAACCGAAACAAAACTTAACAAAACAATAACCCAAAGAAACAAAAAACAACAAAACAAAAAAAAAAAAACAAAAACCCAAACCAAACAACCAACCAACATGTTCTTCATCTGCTAATCATGGAATCCATCTAAATCTCATTCCTATGGAAATTTGACATACCTCATTCTCTTTTCAACCACTCATGTTTTGCTTTTACAAGCTGTCCTGGCAGACCACTGTTGATACAGCTAAGGAGGCAAAGGGGCATCAAATTGCTAAGTAATTAGACTTCTGGTGAAAGAGGATATATAGTGTAAAACAGATCAATTTGCTTATAAATATAAATTA
Source organism: Nicator chloris (assembly GCA_013400495.1). Taxonomy (NCBI): domain Eukaryota; kingdom Metazoa; phylum Chordata; class Aves; order Passeriformes; family Pycnonotidae; genus Nicator; species Nicator chloris. The sequence continues at coordinate 21,801 of WAAE01015286.1, forward strand.
TGCATTTTCCCTTTAGCTTCAAAAACAATGACATTAAATCCTCAGCTGTCAGGACTGATAAGTAAGGAGTGATAATAGAAGGACAGAAAAACAAAAATAAGAACTCAATACTGGAAGAAGATAAGGAAGAGAGACCAAATATGTATCTGGAAGAGGATATGGAAAAATATTTTTAAAATAGACTTTCCAGAAGAAAGAAAGCATAGGAACTCCTTGCTCAGCTCAAGAACTGAAAGAAGAAAAAGTTCAGCCAATTGTTACATGGTTTTAGGAAATGCACAGAAAAGACTGCTCTTGTCCATTAGCTCTCCTTTGCCTGTTCTAGCTATACCTCATACTGCCCATTTCAAACCAACTGAACTCAGCAAACCATCTAAGCAAGTGCTTAGGTTAATTTCTATTCCTCATTTAAGAAAGATTACACAAGATTGAATAAATATTATGCAACATTCTTCTATTTCCCGCACATAAGTGCAGTTCTTATCTTCTTGGTTTAACAGGAGTGTTTCAGGGTTATAACGTAGAAGGATGTAGTCAGTTCTTGAAGTCAGTGGTAAAACTCTCATTGTCTTTCATGGAAATAGGATTTCTTCACAGTACTTAGCCTAATTTCTAGCTGTTGAAATTCATGTGCATTTCAGACATTTCACTAGCAGAGAAATCTATAAAACTGTTTTGTAGCAGTAAGCTTGTCACACTGCAAATCTTTATTTTAAATGGAAACTTTGTAAGAAGCTACATTAAAGCCATAAAGTAAAATAACATTAAATGAAAAATTGTGTGTAAAAAGAAATACTAAAACATGGAAAAATGCTAAAGTATTTTAATAATTTAAAAACCTCATGGAGGCTACAGCATAATTTTCAGCCAAAATATTTCTAAAACTGGCAGCCCAGAAGAACCCTGGAACACCCATGTGGAAACATGTTTTTAATTTTGAAGTAAATAGTTTTTCCTCATACACAGAAGTATTTTCTTTAAATAGCATAAGATGGCTCAAAATAGTGAGGAAACTAAGTATTTTTGTTGTGCAGTTAGACATTAACTATACGTAGTTAGAATCAAAGTTATTTCTAAGCTATGTTTGAAAAGTCTAGAAAAATAAACATTTCAGAATGCAAAGCTTATAAAGTGAGGCCTCTCTTAATGCAGTCATTACTGGCTTAGTTTTCCAAGTACCATTCATCTGATCACTGTGTTTGGGCACCCAGAGGTGTGAACCTGCTGACAGGGACTTTCAGATGCCATGACTGCACACTCACTGACAATAAAATGTGGAAACTTGTCAGTGTTCTGTGTTACCAGGGATATCACAGGGAGCAAAGCCTCAGAGCAAGACAGGAGGTTCTTCTCAAAGTACAAAAGGATCTGTAGAACAGTTATTTTAATTGAAAGTTATAAACTGTTCCTAATCTGTGTTGTTCTGCTGCCAATGTAGCTAACATTAGGAGTTACTTTCAACACTTTGTGTATATGCTGTGGTTGAGGAGGACAAATTAGAAGTCTGAAATACAAAAGTTTTTTTCCAAAAATCAAATCCAGCATCAGAACAAGCAAAGCTAGTGAGGTAGCCAGTCTGTTCTTTGGGTTTTTAGCTTCAAACACATAAAAGAGAAGCACCTATTTCACTCACCTTTCCTGTCATTAACCTTAGGTACTCTGCACCTCTTGGGTATGAAAGGCTTCTCACAGCCCAAATACTGGCATTTTCTGTCCCTGCAACAGGCAGAGCAAATCAGTGGATAACATTTACCTTATCACCGAGCAGTAATATCAGTCACTGAATCTTATTTTTCATCTTTCAAATGATCTGATTTCTATACCACGCTTTTTCTAGAGGTGAAAAGATACATTTCTAATTTTTTATGGTTTTTCTCAGTTGCATGTGAGATGTTATGCTGGATTACATGATAAGAATACTTGATCACAAGCTTCCCAACTACATGCTAGAAAACATTAAGAGAAAGCTAACAGTAGTAATTAAGAGCATGAAAAATTGTACATGAGGTATAGTGAAAAGATTGCCTACACAGAAAATAATGCATAAAAATTTTGTAAAAAAATAGGAGAAAAATAATGAGTAGTGTGATAAAAAGGCATATTGTGAGCTTCTTTTCTGACAAAAGAAAATAGCGTATTCAGCTGAAGTTAAAGTTGTCAGATGGGAAATCTATGACAGCTAATTTTGTACAGCACAAAGTTATTCAGCAGCCCTGTTAGTCGAGGAAGTTGCAAGAGCTGGACACTGGAGAGACGAGAGGGTTTGAGCTGGCTGCTGGAGGAAGTAGGAGGTCCGAGCCTCCTGGGGAGACTGGGCTGGGGTCAGCTACCAGGAAGATCTGTCTGTGTCTGTGAGCGTGCGAGTCAGCTGCAAAGCAGCCACTGCTGCCCAGAGCTGGGCACGCGGGGCAGGGCAGCCCTGCCTCTGCTGAACTCCCACCATCATCATCACAGCAGCAGAAAATGCAAAATAAGAATCGTTTTCTCCCATGATGTTCTATATAAACGTTGGCCCACAAGAAAAATATGCTGTTGGTCATAATGATTGCATTCTGCTTTGTCATAAAAATAGTAAAGGGTCTTTTTCATCTACTGAGCCTTTATGTACTTTTGTTGAGTCATCCTTTACGTTTTTCAACATTTTCAGTTTCATAATGCTTTACTAACATGAAAAATCCTATAATTGTTGCTGAAAATAAACCTGTATTTACCTCTTAGTGTGGCTTTCATTTATGATCTCTGTACCTGTCTCTGACATTCTGAATCTCTTCATGGCATAAATTAGCAATATAATTGTAAAAACTGAAAGCTGCTCTGGAGCTTTTCAGAGGAGATCACATTTACTTTACAGTTGCTTGTTAATTGCTTTACTGCCTAAGGATGTACAACATATGTCCTGCAAAGAGACACCCATATGGTTGTACAGTGTATGTCCTGGCACTCTGTTGACACAGACTAGAAAACAGACTTCTGTTTAAAATGCATGGCCCACTGCATGATTGAAGGTGTGACATATAAAGGATTATAACTGACAACATTGCAGCCCTACACCTGTCACAGTGCTGCGTTAGGAGGATATGTATGTTGTTTGCCTGAGAAGGGGAAAGAAGATTGCCTTCAGTGAAGAAACAATTAAAAGATATTTTAGAATTTCATACTGGGGAGATTTTGTTTCTCAACTGTCTGATTTATTTCTGTCAGTATAACTCAGCTATAGCTCAATTTTAATTCAAAAGCCATAAAGTTAAAGAAATTAGTAGAGGAAAAAGATATAAGAGCATTAATTGGCCACATGGAACCACATTTTCAAAGGTCATTAAGACTCTAAAGCAGCAGAGAGGTGATTAAGGATGACTCTCACAAGGCTGTATTTATAGAGGCCTGAACACTTTGATTAGCCTAGTTTTCAGGCTTCCCCTTTGCTGGTAGTATAGACGTACTCGAATATTTGAACAAAAGAAAGAATATGCGTGACCCTCAGAAACTCAACAGACACTGTGATGGCTCTCTTAAACCAACAAAACTGCACTCTAGCACTTGCATGGTATGGGAGGTTCATTCCCCTTAGCTTCAGCTTTCTCAGAGAAATGTTTGGGTAAGAAACTAGTCTAAGGAAAAGGTTAGTCCCAGCTAACTTTAGCTATTTAACATATAGTATTACTAGAGCCTGGACTAATCATCCAGGCCTCCACAGCACAACTGCAGGGAGTTAAGAGTATGTCTTAGAGACCTTTCCCGGAGTAGAAGGAATCTTCCTGTGGAGAGGCTCAGCTCTTCTCATTGACTGACTAGGTACTTAAGGGATTCCTCTCATCTACTTTCACACAACAAATTTACAACATTGCTGCTTCTTAAATAGTTAACAAACAGTGAAATACATGACTTCACAGTGAGTCATCTTATCTGAAACCTGAGTCATGTTTCAGTGATGCCTTTCTTTCTTCATTGACTACAGGGGAAGCGTAGGAGTACTCCTACACTGAAATAATCTCCTACCTCAGGTGTCTAATTTAAAAAAGTTAGATTATGTCAGATTAATTAAGGTTTATGTGACATTTGACAGTAACCTGAGTACTTTGCTGGAGTACCTCTTTCTCCTGAAGGGTACAGTTCTACGTAGTGATCCTTTCTGGGGTTTTGCTCATGAAGAGAATAAGAGTGACAGAATTAATTTCTCCTGCTTAGTTTTCCCCATTGGTGTAAATATTCTGAGGTAGTTTACAACTGTAACAAATTAATCCTATTACTTTCCTGTTAATATTAATTGTGGCTGGATAGCAAAAAATCATAAACCATGTAACAATAGCTGTGGGTGCAATACTTAAGAAAGCCATTTCCGAATTCTCCAGTTGATCCAGAAAAACAGATGACTTTTTTTTCTGTTCTACTTTTGGTCATAGTAATTTACTAATTGAAGAGCTGGAGCACATTTGAATTAAAAAGATTCCTTCTAAGAGGTTATTTTAAAATGCTGTGAATAAAACTTAATTACTCAAAAACTTTTTTTTCTACAGTTTCTAGAATTTTAATGATGGCAAATCTGATAAAATTCAAAGAACTATATCAGAAGAAACAAGTGAAATAAGAGTCACTTAAGAGAGCCATGAATTAAATCATCATCTAATTGTCTTCTTATGGTCTTTTGCAGTCTTTCTATATAAATGCTTGTTAGAATAAACAAACTCTTCAGCTTTATTCAGAGGCTCCACATCAAAATGCATTTCTTTCTTTAAAAATATGCTCAGAACTAATCATAGGTTATATAAATGTTTTGTTACACACAGAATCACTATGCTCTTCTTGTCTTAGAATTTTTCCTCTTTCACACTTAGAACAGACAAAAGAACACTTCTTTATTGTTTATTGCTTTTACACAGCACCTCTCTTCATTTCCTCTGTTACATATAAAAGCATTATTTTCCCTTCAGTAAGCCTCCTTTTTTTTTCTAGGTGCAGTCATTTACAGATGTAATATCTTTCTGTTAAGGATTTTTTTCCTTATTTTTCACTTCATATATTTTGTGAAGCTTTTCCAAGATGATGCCATTAAAATAAATTATTTAGCAGAACTCATAGGAACTCATACCAAGAACATTCTCTTGCAAATGCTCAGAGAGAGCTTCTTGTATGAGCAGATTATTCCATCACTGCATTACTGAATTCTTGCACTTCACTGTGAGCCATATGGTAATACCTACTGCTAGACATAAGGTTTCTAGGATTCTCATCTATCTCAGTAAGGATGCTAGAAGCACATGGGGTTCAATGTTTGTTGGTTCAACACGTAGCTGGTGCTAAGCAAACTATCCTTATAGCATTCCTGTTGGGCAAGCTGTTGTTACCAAAGAACCTTTGCTGGGCATTGGGCTGAAATGGTTGGGAAACCCATCTCCTTTCCATCCCAATGGCCACCTGCACAAAGGATTTGAAGAAAAGAGAAAGGCGACTTAAAATAAGTGTCCCACCCATGTATTTTTTCAAAACATATTTTATTTACAAACATTTCCTGTCAAAGGCAACTTAATCAAATTTACAAAGCAAGGCTGCTTTGATCCTTGCAATGAAGTTGTAATATCTGTTTTAAAGCCTCAGGATTCAGCATTTGTGATTATTTCTGTTTGAGTAGGAAAACAGATTTTCAGTCCATCAGCTGTGAAAGCCCTGGCACTATTGCAGACTAACATTTTTGGCAAGGTTCACCGTAAAGAGCAAAGCAGGGTTTCAAAACTGCTGGCTCCAAATAAAGCCAGCAGTAAACAAAACAAACTTTGCTCATTAATATACATTTTTTAAAGATTTGAACTAAAAAACAGTGAAACACAGATATGACAAAGTTTCACACATGGCAATGACTAATTAGCTATGTATATGCATTCAGAATGGCAAATTTTACCCTGAAGGACACCAATAGGAGGCCGGTTTGCTTGAGAAATAAAATTTATTTAATACAGGTCAGCAATTTAGTTTCAAAACTGGTCTTGGGTAGTTTTCAGCAGCGAAATACTGCATAAATATTACTGCAGTGCAGGAGAAACATAAAAGGGGAGCTTTTTTACCTTTTTTTTTCAGACAAAGTTGTTTTGACGGATTTAAAGCAAATACACACACATATAAACATTTCCATATAAATAGATATATATATAGGTACTTTTGCAGTCAAATGGCTTAATGAAAAAATGTCAAGACATAAATGGCATCCACAATAATTTTCATGCTTTTTTTCTTCTTCAGTTTATATTTATGAAGCCCAAGATAGCTTGGATTTTCTGTATTTTATTCTTATTTTTCTAGATTTTGTTTAAGTTTTTCTTTTTGAGGTGTTATTAATAGATTACAATTTACTACTTAAGTTAAAATTTTCTGCTAGCCTTAATTAAGTGCTAGATTTGAATGAAAAAAGATGTAAAACTATACATGATTCTTGTAGAAATTTAAATTAGCTTATAGGGAAAAATATATTGTTGTCTATGAAGCATATTAAAACTGTGTAAGTTTGCACCATTAGTGTGTGATTTGCTTTTACATATAATGAATTACCCTCTTTACTGTAATTTTGAGCTCTACAAAGCTGTAATCTCCACACAGTATTTTCTTCTAGAGAACAAGGAGGCAAGGGAAATAATCAACTGAGACTGGATTTTTATAAGAGCTTACCTTCTTGAAATCAGATTTATTGTACTTAAAATTGGTATGTATATTTTAAGAAATGGTATTTTGAATGCTTCATTAAAAAGTGTAGAATTGAATTTTTAAAGAATTAGCAGCAAGAAATTTTGTAATAGGAAGAAAAAAATAGTAATTTGATGGAGCAAGGCATAAAGTTGAAGATGATGTATTTGTGATTTTGAACAAGTTTTGGTTTATACACATGCCTAGATGTGATTTTAATTAAGTAACCTATATAAACCAGTGGAACCACCTCTCCTCCTTTAAATTATGCAGGTGCTTAATCTCTGCACACAGTCTCCTGGGAAGAGGAAAGGTTTTAGTTGTGAAACATAGATCCTTGCCTTATTTATATCTTGAGACACAGCCTTAAGTAATTCATGGTAACTCACATGATGCTTTGGTGGAAATGCACTAAAGCCTGCTAATATTTACTGTATAGCTGGAACTATATTTTTATTTATGTATTTACATATTTCGGTCTATGGTTTCACAATTTTTCAATAAAGATTGTATATTCATTTAACCTTTTCATTCTGAGTGGGTTTGTTGTTGTTGATTTTCTTTTTTTTCTGGGAAATCAAGTATAATTTTGAGCAAGTTTATCTCAGATTATGAGCTTGCAAAATAAACAATGCCAGGATATATTGTTCCATTTTCTGCAAAGCATTATCTTCATAAAGTCACAAAACAGTGGATGATGGATGATACCTCTGGAAATTATCTAGTCTTTCTGCTCAAGAATGGTCATCTAAGAGCAGTTAGCCTTGAAACATGCCCAGTCAGGTTTTTAATGTCTCCACAACCTTTCTGGGCAACTTGCTCCTGTGTTTGATCATCGTTACAGCGAAAAAAGGTATTTTCCTCCATTTAAACAATTTTTTTGTGCTTTATTTTGTGCCCATTTCTTCCTGTCCATTCCCTGAGAAGTATTTGACCCCATATTCTATTTTCATCCCGTGATGTATTTACACACACTGATAAGGTTCCCTGTGCTTATTCTCCTCCACACTGTACAGTGTTAGCCCTCTCATCCTCTCCTTACATGACCGATGGTGCAAGCCTTTAATCATTTCCATGGGTCTTCTCTGGACTTGGTCCCCTATGTCCACATCTCTCCTGACACAAGGAGGGCAGCGCTGGGCACAGCTCTCCAGATGTGGTTACAGCAGAAGGGTCTACCGTACCCAGCCGTCAATCTCTTTGTTGTGGACTCTGTAAGGATGCTCTTAGACCCCTCTTGCAAAAAGACACACTGCCATTGCTGGATCAGGATCAACTTCTTGCTCTCCAGAACCCCGGATCCTTTCCTGCAAAGCTGCTTTTGGCCAGCTGGCCCCCAGCATGTAGTGGTGAAGACCTGAATTGCTTATGTTCTGGGAACTGCTTGTGTTCTGGGAATGCTCCAGCAGTTCTCAGGCTGCTTGGTTAAAGGTCCCCATGAGGACCTGGGCTTGTGAATGTAAGGCTTCCCCCAGTTGTCTGAAGAAGGCATCATCTACTTCTTCCTGATCAGGCATCTGGTAGGAGACAGCTTCCACTGACTCAGTTCTGCTGGCTAATCCTGATCATGCTCTCACAGGCAGAACCTGATGCATCTCAGCTGCTTGCTCACATGAGGGGTGTACTGTAGTGTACAGGCACATCAGATGGCCTCCATGCATTCCCATTTCCTGAGAGAAGTGCAGAAGATTTCCTTTGTGTGTAACACTTGGGATGGCCCACCTTTCAGTGTTGTTTTTTTGGTTAAGGGGTTTCTCTTGTCCACACCTGCACCCTTTGATAGCCAACTCTGTTCACCAATTTCTTATTGAAATGGGCATCATCATCTCTCTCTTTTTCATTCCCAAGTTAAAACTCTCTTCACCAGGCAGGGCAGCCTATTGACAAAAACACCTTCATCCCACTTGGTCAGATCCCTTCTCTTTAAAGCAGTCCTTGGTCCTTAAAGGTGTCAAAATTAAGTCCCTGATGTCAACATGAGTTGTACTTTTCTATAGCTATAGATCTACAGGTGAGGCAGGAGTCTCACAGAAGATCCAATCAATTAAACAGCTAGGCTAGTTAAGAATAACCAGCCACCAACATCCTCCCACATAAGCTTATGGACTGGAACTCACACCGGAAAAATAGTCACAATTTCTGTTATCTGTGCAATTGGTTCTCAGCTCCAAGATATTCATCTAATGATTTGTACACTTAAGCAAAGGAGTGGAAGATTGCACATGTGGAACCAAAAATGTAAAACAGGTTCTTAGTTACATTTAGCTCCTCTTCCCAAAGTACATTGTAATTTTAAAGAGCTCTGCAATTTAATCACTAATGCATATTATTTTGCCCCTCCCAATCCATCAAAATGTGAGTAGGAACGAAGAGCCTAGATAATACCCATAATATTTAACATCTATTTTTTAAAATATGTAATCAGAAAGCATGTGAATCCAAGCACAGTCTATAAACATTGAATTGAATAGTTTTATTTTGACACTATTTACCATTCTCTTCTCATGTACTCCTAAAGGTGGACTACCCCTCCTTGAAGGACCTTGACATTCCAATGCACAGCAATGAATTGTTAGTTGATCAAACAATTGTTATTGCTGGTTACACAGTCCTACTTCTCTTTTGTATTCTAAAAGGCTAAAGCACACGATCTCATCCAGGTACAACATGTAAGGGGTTTGATTTTTCTTTTCTTCTTTTAACTTCTCACGGGCATACAGGTTAATGGATCTAAAAATTTTGGAAGTATCTTCACAAGAATTACTTTTCAATTAAACATAAAATCATATACCTACATTTTAATCAAGCAATCCTGTTGTACTCTTAAAAAAGAGTCCTTCAGAGGTAAACATTCCTTCAAAAGTCACAGCCATATTCTACAAGATTTATTGAAATTACGTTGGGTTTCCCTGAAGTGCAAATAGAAGGCAGCCATATTAAATTTTCAGGAATTATCTTTTCAAAGATTAACTCCAGTAGGGGCACCTCAAGTCTCTTTCTGTCTACTAATCTCACACCACACAGTATATCAAAACAAAGGTCCCTGCTAAGGGGAAATATAAAACAGGAATCAGTATTAATCTGTTGTAATTTCTTATGGTTAAATTTTTTATTTGGTGAATACTATTACTCATGAGAATAAGCAAAAGAAGATCTTTGTGAAACAATAGAGTTTCTTCTTGTGATCACTAGACAGAGAAACAAAAGTAGAACATTCAACTGTGTTTGTTCAGTAACACTGCATGTGTGTGACAGTCTTAAAAAATAGTATAGTTTGGACTGTATTCTGTCTCATATGCTTTTATACAGTTTTGGCTCTGGAGGTCTTGATTGAAAATTTGAATTTATTATCAAAGAAAGCATTTGCCACATAGTAAACAGGTGCCAGATAAAAGAAAGGGAATTTGCATTAAGCAAGTGAATACTCTACCATCCAAAGAACATAATAAATCTGTCACAAGGGGAAAATTTCCCAAGTAAAATGGTAAAAGAATGTTTGCTCCTCCAAACCTCTGAAGACTTGAAATAAGTAATTAGCTCAAAATTGAAAACATAAAGGAGTAAGAAATCAAATAAAAAACACTAAAAATAAGAGTTTTCTTGAAATCAAGGAACTAACTCAGTAATCACACAGAAATATACTTTATATTTCACTACATCTAAGAAACATACTGTGAGTAAAATACTCCCTTCCTCATCTTATACAAAATTTATGGATAATCACTGAACAAATTGGAGAAAATTACTTATGGTCTAGGGAACAGTAGTTTCCCTAAACTAAATGTGAATCCTGCTGCATGGAAAAGAACGGCATAAAAGTTATCAGTCTGAGGGAATTGCACTGCTTTCATATTACATATGAATAATGTATACATAACTGTGATACAGGAGAAGCTAGCAAAATCTATTCAGTGTTTAGGCAAACTGTTAGTCTAAGCCAAATCTTAAGAAAATTGCATAAAACAATCAGACAACTGTACCAGAATGTATGATATTGTGAACTTACAGCAAAGGCCAATATGGCCAATTATCAAAAAGTAAAGGTAGTAACCGGCAATTGCCATTTAAAACTTCCCAAGTACTTTATAATCATTTACATAACATACAACTCAAATACAAACCCTTTGAGCAAAGTATTAATCCAAGGTTTTATTTTTAGGAATAGGTCACAGGATAAATAAAGCCATACATTGAAATGTCATATTTTGAAAAGAGATTTTGAAGAAATAATTTTATAATTCTTTATATGTGAGAATGTCTTTATATATTTTCTTTAGGCTTACAGAAAAAGTTTTTGTATTCAAGTTATGAACAAATAATCATCAGTCTTTTGTTTTGCCACCCTGTATGACACCAAGCTTTGGAAATTTCCTTACCCTAAGAAATTTTCTATGCTCATTTGCTCTCAGCACAGGGCTAATCCCTCACTTCCATTCAGAAAGTTCTATCCCCCAGAGCGTTATAGAGTACAATATCTGAAAAATTCAACAGACAACTTTCCTCTCCAATTCCTAGGTGCCCTCTTAGAGCATAACAGACTTTACAAGCAGAATGAGTATCATCCATCACAATACCTGAAAAACTAAATCAGATCTGATAAAAATTCAGAAAAACTTAAATATCAATAATGCTAAGTGTCTTGCCTATTGTACATGTGAATGAGCATATCTAGACACTCTCAGATATGGACATGCACAAGTCAATGTAGATGGTTTATCTGGATTGCAGATTAATTGCCCCACATATACAGAAGTTGCTACAAAAGGACTAACTCCATGCAAAACTCTGCCATATCCACTGAGGCTTATCAGCTCAAGTGCAGCGGTGTGCAACCAACCAGAGCCATCTCAGATGGTCTTCACTGGATGTTGAGACTGGGATTGAGGTCAAGCATAGAGAAGTATTGCCATTTATTCCACAAACTGTTGTCCCAGCTGAGTTCATGAACTGATTACAAAAAGAGTATCTCTCCTCTTCCCCATCTGTTTCTGGTATCAGCTATGCAGCAGTGACTAACAGCTGAAAGGCAGTCAGGAACAGATGCAAGTTTCTCACCATTAAAATTCAGGACAGAAGCAAGCCAACCAGAGGCGCCAAAAGTCTGGCTCCATGTCCAATGAGTGCTTCAAGATTATAGTTTGGGCTCAAATATGTAAAAACATCATGCTCTGGGTCGGGTTTAACGTACAACAGAGTATATGCTGTGTATGGATTTCAGGAGCCAGACGCAGCCTGTAGTGCTGAGCCAGAGCTAATATGTGGAATAAATAGGTAACCACTAACTGGGTGGGAAGTTAGAACATATATATTGCACCACCTTCTCTTTTTGTCCCGCTAGTTGTACCAAAGCTATATTAAGATTATAAGTAGTTCAGGGACTGAATTTATTTTATTTCTTAAGGAAGTTACTGGATTTCCTGTGATATAAGCTGTATCTAACATCTTTATCATTTGCATAAGAAAAACAAGAATTTTTCAGCGTATTGTGATAATATCTGTTATTCTCTTGGATATATCAGTTTCACTGTTGAAGATCATAGCCTTAAACCACCTTTATATTCTGGATTAATAAACCTGTTGGAATGCTTCTGTAAAATATCGTGTCTATTATCATTTGATTATACTATTATGCAAACGTTTCTGGAGAATATATTATTCCATAATTTTCTTTCCTGATTTCCATGACCTTTTATTTCAAGAAAAGTCATGAAATTGAGTCTGCTGAACCACCTCTCAGTTTACCTAGAAAAAAAAATTCATTTTAACAATGTGAATTTGATACAGAAAAAAAATGGGGCCTTTAGATGAGTGTAATTTGAGTTATGGTAGATTAATTTTGTCACTGCCTAATAAAAGTTTCTTTGCTATACTTTTTGGTAAGTCCAGAGGTTTGGATTATCTGCATTTTAATGATGTTTCTATGAGGGTTTCTCCCACTGCTTCTTTTCCATGAAGAGCTTTTGCCACTCCAGTCTATGTGTACAGAGCAATCTTTTAACTATTAAATTGAGTCCTGTTTGAACATTTCTACTCTATTTTAGTCATATCTTTATTATTTGAATT
>WAAE01015288.1:0-34837 GCA_013400495.1 Nicator chloris
AAAATATTTTTTAAAATTTATCTCAAAAGTAAAGGTACCTGCTCATAAATATTAATATGCTTTCTATGTTACAAACATATGTGATATGCTCCAATTATTTTCTTAAAAGTAGGTCACTATGCATTTTACTCCTGTTTTCCGTATTCCCACGGCCACAAAACACGTTATGATTCTTGTTCCACAGTCATGGAAAACACGACCTTAAAAGAAGCTGATGTCTAGAACCAGAGCAGCAGACACAGCTAGGATGGAGCTTTTACAGGGTAAAAGATCCACTCCATTGCAGCAGTACATGAAGCAATAACCATATGCTGCAATTGACTAACACGGGAGCGAATCTGAGGTACTTAATCAATCACAAAAGCCACTTATTATGAGTCTATTATAAAGCAACAGGATTTTTTTAGTATTATTCTATGAGCTAAAATATGAAACAGAAGGAAATAAAAAAAGATACTGTTATTCTTTTCTGTAGGAAAAAAACGCTGAGTGCCTTTTATCATCCTTTCCAGCAAGAGGGAAGATAATGTGGTTCAGAAACTCTAGTGTATAAAACTAACCAAAACCAGGACAGACCCTGGTTTTAGTGCCTGCTTTGGCATACCCCCGTTTGCATTCAGACTTCCATCCAAGCTGCCATGTGAATTTCAGGGGAGAAGCTCCTGCCCACAGCCCCAAACCATGCCCAGGCATCGACAGAGAAGAACAGGTCAACACAGGCCAAGTCCACAACCACAGCTGTCAGGGACAACTAGTATCACTCCTCAAGTCTGAGCCTGGGCCTTGTTGGCTTTGTAAGCATAAGCCAAGCCAGGGAGAATAACAATCTCCCTTGGGCAGACCTGGGAACTGGAAAGCAAAGAAAATAAATTCAAAGAAGTTGAACATTAAATATTTTCAAGATATATTTCTCGTAAGGACACAATACATGTTCTCAGACTCTAAGGCCACGATTTTTTTTTTATTAAAATTTAGACATTTTATTTAAACTGTCTCCACAGTGAGTGAAGGACAATAGGTACTTTCAGAAAGGAATTCATCTCATCTATCTAGATATCTTAAAATAGCATGAATTCTGATAGCACAAACATCTATTGGTCTCCTGCTATGGCATCATCTCTGTGTGCTTTTGTTTTGATATCCGTAAAAGTAGGCAGATGCCCAGGACCTGTATAGTTCTCATTTCTTCTTTTCTATTGAAATCTTTTATTGCACTCAACAATATTTACCTCCCTGCCTGAAATAATGTGGCTAGATGAGAGAATACTTCAAGCCTTTGTAGAAGACCACCAAGTGCACTCTTTCCAAGCTGGTCCTCCCTTTTCTCTCTGCAGGATCCATGTTCAGCTGTTGGTCTGGATTTGCAGCAGACAGTGATCCCAAATTGCCTCCTCCTGCCCCACAAAGGTGTTAGAACCGTGGTAAGAAAGTCATGCTGTCATAACAGGTATTGCCTGTGTGACACTTCAGCCCTTGTGAAGCAAAGGCAGAAGTAAAGCCAACAAATGTAAGATCTTCTGAACCACGAGTTGTGGAAAACATTGGAACACTGGTGTGCAGCTGTCACTGCTTTCAAGCCCACAAGGAATACACCAAGAGACATCATTTTCTGACTTAAAAATTTTCCTTGCAGAATCCCTTAAGATGCTAAATTCTTCTTCTTCCCCCAATCACACCTAGATGTTTTATGAGTCTTTTGGCAGACATATCAACAGCCTTTGGAGTCTTTTTTTTACCCTAAACAGATTTTTGTCAATACAAAGCAGAGCAATGTTTGTTTCAGACTTAGTTTATTTTGTCACTGCTCATTTTTTCAGAACCCAGATGTTATAAAAAGAACCAACACTTGGTTTTTGATGTATCAACATTTCTTTATTTCAGAGAGAAGGAAAAAATTGGAATTTTTTTGGCTCTGTGCCTTTGTCAGAAAAGGGCAACCCAAGGGAGTCATTAACTGTGGAGTAATCTCTTTGCTCATGGATGTAATATTAATGTCGTTTCTATAGTCTACCTATTAAACGAATTGCAGTGAAGGATTTTATCAAACCAAGCTTCTGTGAATAAAATAAATCTTATATAAAATTCACTAATTAAGTATATTACCACCAATAATGTTGCAATGAGCACATTAGTGGAAGCTGACTTTCAGGATTGATATATCTCATTGAGTAAATGATACTACTACTTTGAATTTGGAGAACTAGATTTTTTTCCTCTCATGTGAGGCTTATTTCTTGGTAAAACCTTAAATAAAATATGTACAAGTACATCAAGGTAAGCAGCACTAGAGTTTCAACTATTAGTGTCATTTACTAAAAAGTTGGTAAATTACCAAAATTCTGCTACTACTTGGAGAACTATCACATTTTTCTTATGTTAATATTCTCTTTATTAATACCAAAAGATACTTAGTGAAAACAGTAATTTCACAGACATTTATGCTCATCTGAAATCATTTTAAATGACATTTATGAATAAAGTCTTACAACCATTTAGTAATATGCTTGATAATCAGATCAAATATGTCTCATTACTTCCTCCTACATACTGGTTTAAAAAATAATAAGGCACTTGCATAGAATTTTTGTTTATTTTTATACAGTTTAAAATTGTGTATAAAGGTACCTATAAAAGGAAAACATGCACAAGCATGATGCTGGTTCAGAGAGTCACAGAATTACTCAAATATTTGTACTTGTATTTCTTTGAACAAGAGATTACAGAAGGCATGGGCTCAAGCTTTGTTAGAGGATGACTTTAGCAATTTTACATGTAAAGTCCTTTCTTAAGATCTCATAGGATAGGTAACTTTCACATATGTTGCCTGTTTCCTTGCTTTTCTTCAGCACATGTACACATTTTTTTCCCATTGATTTGGTCATGACTCCCTTTCTGAATGGTTTTTCTGTCCTATCCATTTGATAGTGTATCACGTGTAAGGGTATACACCACATTTAAGCTCGGCTAACTCCATATTGCCTGCTTCACCAACACCACTTTCACAAGCTCTCACATTGAAACTCACTTTTTTTTGCAGTGCACCGAGCCAAATCCATTGTCCTCATAAAAGTGTGCCTACAATAAACAAAGTGGATTTCCTTCTAAGGTGTTTGAAGGTGATATTGTAACAAAAAGAACAGGGAAATAATATATTAAATAATAGTGACTGGCCATATGTTGACTGCCCATTCTACGTGTCTGTTCAAGATATGTTTCATTCTGTGACCAGAATCACTGCTTTAAAAATTTTCTCAAATCTGTTTGCCATGACACTTCACATGACAGTAAAACCACAGATTTTCAGGTGTCGGTTCAGGTGCCCAAAAAGGTGCTAGCTAGTGCTAACTGATATTTCCAATACAATTCCAAGACATTCATATAGGGCTGGTACATAATTCTAATTTTGTAATTCTGTGACCTTTTGTGTTTTAAGAATAAACCTTGTTTTCCTGTTTAGTTTGCTTAGCTAAAAAACTTTTACCTTAAGTCAAGCTACAACTGCTGGTTTGGTATCATCAAGTATCTGATTAACTAGAGATATTCCCAATTACTGCCACTGTCCTGGGATTTTTCTGGGTAGACAACCATGAAGAGGCAATTTATGCATGTTTTTATGTACTTCCTTTTCTTTTTTTTCTTTTTTCCACCTAAGCATTATAGATTTATGCAACCCTTCTTTAGATCTTAAGTTTCTGAAATGTCATATCATTCTTGTGCTCAGCTAGACTCTTGCATTTTGCCAACATCTTTGCTCTAGTGTGCAACTCAAAACTAAGAGCAGGCTTCCTCTGAGGACTCAATGCAATGCAAAATGGTGATCTCCCTATCTTTTACATGACACTCCCATTCACACACCTCAGAATGACATTTGCCTCTTTTTCACCAGAGCTGATTGCCACTCCTGCTTTGTTTCTGCAGTGCTGCTGCACGACTAGATATTCCCCAGGTTGCTGGTGTGCTCTTGAACTCCTTTTTTTTTTCCCTCTGGTGATTCTTACTCAAATTCATCATGTTGATTTGGGGACAAATATGTCTTTAATGTAGGAAGAGCATTTTGAATTCTGATCTAATGCAATTAGATCCTGTTTCTCTTCTCACTTACAAAAGTCCTGAGTTTAGTGTCATGAGCAAGACATACAAATGTAGTTTCACTTCCATAACTGGTCATTAATCCATATCCTGTTCAGTACATACTTCTTCAGGATCCATTTTGAAGTGTTCTCCTCACAGTAAAGTTCAGATGTTATCTTCAGCAAAGTATTCCACCTTTCACACACAAATGTAACAGTGATTTTATTCAGCTATTTTTCTGATTTGCTCACAAAAGTCCTACATGAGAATGTTCAGACTGATCCAAAGTTAAATTATGTCTCATGCTTACAACCTCTCATTACCTCAAACATTAATTTCTCCCTTTTTCAATTAAAAATGAGGTTAGAATGACTTGCTGTTGGAGACAGGCACATTTATCTCTAGTTCCCTCATTTTCCCCCAGTTTAGTCCTAAATGGCTACAACAACATTACCATTTCAATTCAAATCAAATACATGCCTCTGAAATAAATCTCCCAAAAGCCCTCCTGATTTAGTTCACACTCAGTCTCATGAGTTCCTCCTGGATTACAGTGGAAAACACCCATCAAAAGCCCACTAAACATGCTGCATGAGACCAAATGAAAGTCACTTGGAAGAAGGCACTGTGGTGGAGTTAAGGTCTTCATACCAACTCTGCCTCTCCATAGCCCCTCCTGCTGTGCTGCACTACTTGCTACAGGCTTAGCCTAAGCACCCTTCTTCCAGTCTTCATTAAGCTTCCATGAACTCCAAAAGGTGATAGCTCTGCAGCTTCTTCAGCTAACATCCTATGAATCTGAGGGTGCATTTTTTCATGTTATTCTAACACCTCTTCATTTAGTTTTGTTCATTTGAAAGCAGGAAAAAATACTATAGTGTCCTTTCTCTGTGTCTTTTATTATTTACTTTCCTTCCCTTCCCTCTTCAGTACAGATATGATACTTTTTGTTGCTTTCCTGTCTATTCCCTCCCTAATGTATTTCTAGAACCGTGTCTGCTTGCCTTTCATCTCCCTTGCTAGTTGTAAGTCATTTTGCATTTTAGCCTTTCTGAGTTCATCCCTACATGCTTGTGCTATTATCCTCCACGCACATCCTTATTCAGCTGTCCTTGTTTCCACTTTTAAAATATCTCCTTTTTTTTTCCATTCTTTACTCCTTAAAGAGTTCCTGATTCAGCCGCATTGTCTCTTCCAAGCTCTCCTTCGCATCAGAATACTTTGCTTTGTGCCTTTAATACAGTCTCTTTCAATAACTGCCAGGTCTCCTGAATTCCTTTATCTTTTATATTATCTTCCCAAGGGACCCTACTTACCAGTTTCCTCAGCTGTTGAAGAGTGCTTTTCTGAAGTCCATTATGCATACTCTGCTGTTCTCCCTCCTTCCTGTTCTCAGTATGATGAGCCTGTGATCCCTTTCACCCAAACTTTAATTCCATCATCAGTTTTTCCATGAGTCTTCCTGTATTGGTTGGGTTGCTATCTTTCTACAGTGCTGTTCTTTCTACAGCCTTATCTACCACACCAAATCCTGGACAGGTAATATAATGAATTGCATAATAAAGAGGAGTGTGATGAGAGAATATGGACAGCCCAAGTCAATCCTGTTTATTCAGCATTGGTGGCTCTTCAGCTGCATTATGGTGGTCAGTGCACTTCAGTGAAAATGCACAACATCTCAAAGGAGCTCGAAGTACAACGACAATCCAAGTGAGAGAAAACAGGGACTGCAGGAGAAGATTGACATAATCAGGTTGTTCAGATTAGAGAAGTCCTGAGAGGGGGGGTATGTGGATGTTCTCAGTATTTTTATAAAACATAAAATGATCTTAAAGGGAACAAATAATCTATTCTCTGTAGCATTCTGTGGAAAAGGAAAGGGTTTAGGTTGTTGCCATATGTTCAACTCAGTCATCAGTCACTTTCTGGAAACGAGGATAATAAACAGAAGAATAGATAGCCTAGGGGAGGATGGATTTAAGAATGAGCTATGCAATTACCTCTCAGGATAATGTAACCACTGTAATCCACCAGAGTCTCACACCCACAACCAGATCACTCTCACAGACAGATTTTTGCAGCAGCATATATGAACCTCATGCATATGTGAAGAGCTCACAGAACAAGGACTTAGAGGAAGCACACTATGAACAGAGACAAAATTGGAATGTCTAACATTCTTAGCACATTTTAAACAGCAAGCAAATAATGAGTTCCAATTTTATCCACCAGGCATATTATTTCTTACATTTGCCAGAGTCTTATATTACAAAAATGATGAAATTCCCCTTGCATGTAAACACTTGTTCCCTTAAAAAAACAATTTTAAAGTCAAGTCACCTCTGTATAACATCAAGTTTATGAATATTGAAAGCTATTTTCAGAGATGTAGAGTGAGACTATGTGTTCAGGCCTTCAGAATAGAAGAGCATGAACCTCTCTGCTAACCACTTTCCTGGTGAGGAGCAGATTTCTTTGCAGTCCTTGTAGTCCTCTTGGTTGACAATATTTCCATCAGCCTCTATACTGCACCCGAGCTGACATCCTGGGACACCATGTGGACCAGCACAATCTTAAGGCACATCATCAACACTAGACAGGATAGTTGTCACATGGGGTACAGAGTGGTGAACCTCTCCCAACAGAATGCAAATGTGCTTTTGAGACACCTCTACTGTCTTCCAGATGGATTTCTAAAGAGTTGCCTCAAACAGCACTCAAATATGCTAAGTACAGAGGAGAAACAATTCTTTGACTTCGTGGTGGCTCCTTCAAAATTGCTGCTAGGACCTTTGCTAATGCAGTTGTTTCACAGAAAGCGAGGTAGATTCACGAGGCTGAAGGGTCTCAAGCTCCAGGTCTTCTGAGGCCAGGAGAGTCTCCTGCCTTTGGAGTGCATGCTACAGCCCATGTAAGTGGAGTGCATTAGCTGCATTCCCCAGGAGCTGCAGGAGCCAGAGTGCATGCCTGAGGCACAGCCCCTCCTGGAGCTCCTGACGAGGTGGCGTGCCTCTGCATTATCCCCAATGTGGTGCCGTGCCTTCAAGGCACAATTGAGTCCTTAGTGTTTTGTCCAAGCTATTGCTTCAGAGCTTGAATTTATGATATGAACAGAGATAGCATAGCTCTTAACCAAAGTTAATCATCAAATATTTATATACACTAAATACTACAGTTTCTCACAGTCAGGGATAAAAATACAGCTTTTTAGACAAGGCTACCGTTTAATGTATAGGGGTTAGTCTTTGATAAATTCCCCAAATTTTCAGACCTTATCTCGAAAATACCCTCCTCTTACTCTTCTTATGTTAGAAAAGTTATCCATAGTTGCATCTCCAGACCTGGATGCTCAGTGCACCTCATCCCTTTCCTTTCCTTTCCTCTCCATGATAGGGACACCATGTCAGTCAGTCTTTCTCCCACAAAACAAGTGATAGGACAAGAGGAAATGATCTCAAGTTGCATCAGGGGACATTTAGTTTGGATATTAGGAAAAAATTATTCACTAAGAAGATCATCCAGCAATGGCTGACCAGTCAAGGGAATCACTGTCCTGGAAGTGTTCAAAGACACGTAAACGTGGTGCTTAGGGACATGGTTTGGTGGTGGACCTGACAGCATCAGGTTAATGGTTGGACATGATCTTAGAAGTCTTTTCCAACCTAAACCATTCTATGATTCTATGGCGGAAAGCATTTCCCACTCAGTAACTGCTTTTCAGTTGCTCATACAGTATGGAAATTTTTGTCCATTTATTTAAAAATCTGGGTGACTTTTAGGCCATTTTCTTTTAAACGGATCATCCAGAGGGCTGATATAATGCATTCATAACTCAGGAGCCATGAATTCCAGAAGACCTAGTTGGATCTTACCAACATGAATTTACCTCTGTCTACCACGAAAGAGAGAAAATAGTAGCATGGGACCATGGCCTTTGCAATGTGGACTTTGCCCAATTATGGATATTTTTAGTCTGGGATTCACCTAATTTACCTGATAAGGTCATGACTTCTCCAGAAATTGGCCTTATCTATCAGCTAGCTCCAAAAAGGGGGAGAAGTTCCCAGTCACCCCTTGCTGGTTTTGCCTTTCTTCTCCCCAGGTAACAGCTACACGGTCCTTCTCTCTCCTTCTCGCTAACCTGGTACTCGTCAGACTGATTCACTTTGGTGACCTATCAGAAGATAAATACTTGTTGATATCATTGCTGTGTTAGGACAGGATAGTTTTCAAAGGACTGATGAGATTAGTGGGATCACTGAGGACCCACTGAGCATTTACAGTGGTGTAAGATGAGCAGCAGCATCGCCCACGTGGAGCTTAGCCCACGACACACTCCAACATTCCACTGTAACACAGTCTAAGCAGCAAGAACTCAAGTATAAAGGACTTCCAACAATTGAAAATCCAAAAACAGAGCTGAACCTGACAGGAAATCTCCTTGAATTTAGTACCCTGTACCTCGTTAATAAATAATAGCCTAGTTATTGACTGCTTATGTTTACAGTATAGAGACCAACACATAATACTTGATAGCCTTATGACATGAAACACTGTGATCACAGGAATGCAATCCTGAACTGAACTAATTAGCCCTGCAGAGGAGGAAGATTTCTTGTTTAAAGTGCCATAGTGCTGTAATATGGGTATATGGTTTCCAGGACCAAAGCCTGTATTTGTTCTGCATGGTATTGCCTCACTCAGCAGTAACAGCTGCAATTAGTGGCAGTCAGATAAATCTGATTGCCTAACGCAGATATACCTCAAGAAATTTCAAGGCTTATTTGGGGGTTTCTGGTATTAGACAGTACCAACTGGCATAACGCTGTTTCAGGAAAAATACCAGTCTTTCAGTCTTCGAACAAGAGAAAATTCTTTGTAATGTGCCTAATGTTCATGTTGGGTATATTGCAAGAATGGAAAAGGCAATTTTTCAAGCATGGTCTTATTTAATATTGTTTATAGTTCATGGTCACAAACGGTCCTCAGTATAACCCCAAAAACTACACACAAACCAGAGGAGACATTCAGGTGAGCACTCTGAAATATCTTTAGGTTGGGAGTGCACCTGCAGTCATCACACACACACTATCCAGGGTTTAAAATACCTAGAGTAGCACCTTGCATTCTACAAGGAACCAGCTACAAAATTCTAAAGTATTTTGTACCCTTGTCAATATACATTTTCTCTTACATGTTTGAAGTGGCTGTGGAATTAAATTATCACCCTTCCATTTCAAGCACTGTTATATCATCTTCAAAATTTAGTGTCCAGTGATTGCAGGTTGTGATTTTATATCCAGGCTTAAGATAAAAAGCTGAATTTACAAAAGCAGGTTCTCCAGTAGGATTAAACACACCAGAGATGGAAAAAAAAAAAAAAAAAAAAAACCAACTTTAAAAATGCTTGAAGTTAAGTTGCCTTTTCTCAAGGAAATGTCCTCCATATCCTATGAATCTCTTCTGCCTTTTCACCACTTGAATGTCATAAAAGGGGTAAACCTCCTTTCTTTTCATAGAGCAAAGCCTAGTTTACAGCAAATGGACAGCTTTTAGAGAACCATTGGGATACAATAAGGCCAAATAATAATAGGCAGCACACCACATCAAGAGCAGTAAATAGAAAACTGAAGAACCACATAATGAACATGCACTTTTTAAAGGGAATGGGAAGGGAGGGGTGAAATTTGGTTTCTGTGATCAAGGATAAATTATCTGGAATTCAGAACCGACATCATGCTGGAAGTATTATGTCATCTTAACTAGCCCATCCATCCCAAGAGAGCTGGCCAGTGCCTCTACTCTTATTCGGGGAACTTCAGATCTGTTTGGCAAAATCCCCTTAAATAGGAAGGTTCATGATGGAGGATGCTTAATATTTTTTTGTCTGCAGGCGCTCTTTTCAAATGCCTTTTTGGGGGATTCTTTCTGCATCTGAATTATTTCATAGCTCAGTGCAGAGACTTCTAAATGTCACTGACATTAACAAGTTGTGCAAAGATGATAATCTCAGTTGGGCGCCACAGATTGAGAACGTGCCGGCTTGTATGAGTCAAACAGACTGTCAGGGATAAGAAATGGAAAGTGCAGAAAGCCAAGTGTCATTTCCATAAGAACTCTCATGTCTGAGGAAAAATCTATCAGAAAGGTGTGTCAAGACCAATCCTACGAAGTGCAAATCATTCTACAAATTACTTTCTTGAAATCCAAAGTGAAGCAAAATAGAACTGGAAAGATTTTGAGGGGGAAAGATAATATTTTCAGACAAAGAACCATTAACAAAATCTGTATAAAAATTGTCGTGTTCACTGGAGAACTAAATTGGGCAGAGAAGCTAACATAGAAAAGGTTATTTACTCAGAAGCTGACAGAGAGATCATATGTTTTCAGACACTAGAAAAAAAGTCTATAGCTATTAGAAAGGGAAACTGGAAGTGGTATTCTTATAAAGGGCAACTTTGAGCAGTGACCTGAAGCATTTTCAGATTAAACACACAATTCTGATTGTAGCCATCAAGGACTGGCTTTACCCAAATCTGGGTATGAGGATTTCCAGTTGTTTTTATTAAATACTTCAAGCACTGAAGCTGGTCACAAACTCTTGCTAACAATTCCAAACAGGGTCTGCAGCAAGAATAATTGTAATTTTGAATTTTATCACTAGCATTCAAAATGGATGAGTACATTTGTGAACTTCAGCAAATGTTTTCCTTTTATTTTCCTTATTTTCCCTTTTTTTTTTTTTTTCCCCAATGGTCAATTTATTCAGAAAAGCATGGCAAAGCCAGTGTTAGAGTGAATGAAGTTGAAAGCAGTATTGACAGTCAGTGTAGAGAAAATGCCTGATTCTGCAGGGTGGCATAGGAACAGAAATCTTCTATAAGTGGTCTGTGTTACAGCTTTACTACTGAAAAACTTAAACTGCCACTGAGGAGCACAGACATTATGGACAAAAGACAGGCAAGTGTCTTCAAAAGTGTGCATGCTTTGATCTCTTTAATGGAGAATACTGATGCTTAAATCTAGTCACAAGGACACGTGTGAACGAGAAAGAATGATAGAGGGAGTAGGAGAGAGGTCCACAAAGGGATTTAAATGACACTGAAGTGTTTAACTACTATTTTATACATTTAAATCCAAAAGTTATTTCTTTAGGATCTCTGTTTAAAACCTAGTTGATCCCAAATGGCCTTTGCAGCTGTCGTGCTCCAGCTGCTGTCATTCAAGGTTGCCCAAGAACACTACCTTCCTTCTTTTTCCCATTCCAGAAGTGTCTCAGTGCTGTGCAGCATCTATTTCATGCCTCTAACATATTTAAAAAGTTAGGCTCCCTAAGAAGTACCGGCAGAATAACGAATGATGGTGAATCTCAGTGAAGTGGTTACCCATGTTGTGCAAGTGAGATTAAGTCCTTCTGTTGCTTAAACGAATTTGAATCCACAGCTTCAGGGAGGATACCACAATCCTACTACTGAGTAGAATGAACTCTCTTTTTTGTCACCTTTTGTGCAAAGGTTTCAGCTAGAATGTCATCGTCACGTGCTATTTCAGCCTGAGAGAGGAAGACTAGAAGCCCTTGGGAAGGTAAAATCTTTGCACTGAAACTTGTTAAAATATTTTTTCAATTTCTCTTATTGACAGCCAGTAAAGGATATCACATTGTGAACATCACAGTCATCCACTGCATCCCCTAAAGCCTCATCACAGTGACTGTAGGGAGATGCAGTTCCTTTGCTGTGTTTCATTATCAGCCTGTGCCTTTTTGTAACTGTTGTGACAAGTTCAGCAGTTAGCATAACATGAGAATTTGAGAAAACCTTTAGGAGGAAAGAGAAATGAGATGTGTGAGAGTTCACCATAGGGATTGTGAAACAGATATGAGTTTGGATACAATGACCACTGGGAGAATCCTCCCATGCCCTCCTCTAGGAAACATTTAGCGAGATTCACTACTTAAACCAAGTCTAAGCACCCATTAGCCAGATGGTCAACTGGCCCAGCCCATACCAGTACATAACATGGCAGCTAAGATTGGCTGTTGCTTGTTGCCAAAGTCCTCTGAAGCAGCACGTATGGCTCTGGAGAAATGTCATGTCAAACTCAGTAGGCTTCTGCAGCTTGTGTAGAAGCTAATCAGCTTTTACGGAACACCCTCCACGCCGTAAACCAACACTGTGCACATGCTGTTTGCTAAAATTGCAGGGTGTTTTTCTATCAAGTTGCCTTTCCATTACATTATGCCCTGTGATTTATATTGCTAGCTCTGCTGGATTGTGAGTACTGCCATGGAGGGGTATCTGAAACTTGCAATTCATAACTGAATTGTGGATGTATGCTATTGTATCTCCCCTCGTTCAATTGCTGCATAGACAGTGCCAGTTAAAAGGGTCTCTGAATATTTTTGAGGTTGCTGTTCATTAAAAAATTTCTTTTGTGACCCATTAGATGATTCTGAGTAGAACAAAATCAAAGTGGAGTTTTGAACATTGGTATACCCATTTCAGATGATAATATTATGCTTTTCATAAATAAAACATTCTGGTTTTATCAAAGTAATTATTTGTAATAAGATTATTTGAAGTTACTGAATAAAAAGTGTTGCAGGCTTTCTATGGCAGGAAATAATTTGAGATTTCAGCATTTCACACATTTTAAAGGCAAGTGCATTTTAAAATGTGAAAATTTCTGCGAAATAAAAACTCATTTTGCAACCAGATCTACTGATCGACTTTTTTTAGTACAACAGATAGCAGTTGAATTTTTAGTGTGAATTCCCAAAGTTTAATCCAAATATTCATTAACTGGGATTTTCTAGTAAATATTTGTCTCTATTTTCTTACTCCCTTCCATACCTTTCTCTAACACTCTGACTGATGTAGTTATTTGACAGATTATATGTTAAAGCAGGTATTTTAATTAAAGGAAAGAAGTATCTTGGCAGGTAAAGTCAGCACCAGTAAGTGCTCCTGGATACTTAAAAGCAGATAACCCTAAGTGAAAGTAGCATAAAAGGACGGTGTTGCTTGTATTTGCAGCCATTGCTAGTTATTTTGGAACTCTGAGGACAGGAGGAATCCCAACACAGAAGTCACAAATTCCTCTGAATTGTCAATACCTGTGAACATAAATATCTGCAAAAGCTGTATGGTGTCCTGATGCACGGGTCTGCAAAGATAATTTCCTATCAGCCAGCTGAGAAAGCCTTTTGGTTAGATTATGATCTAACATGCAGTTTTCCAGAAAACTTATTCTGGATGAGGCAGTAGCTTCTGTAGTGTCCTCAGGAGATAAGTCATCATGAAGATATCCACTTCCACCCCTGCTAGAGCTGGCTTTGCACTCTGGTTATTCTCACGGTGTATGATAGCATCTCAAAAACTTGTCTTTCAAGGTAATTAAGTAAATAACTTTTTTTTTCTTTCATCAGCTTTTTTTTTCTCACTTCCCCCAGTCTAACATTAGATGAACAGATGCACTCTGGTATAATGCAAATATAATATGAGTGTGTGATTAGATAAATGAGATGTTTCATTTCAGCTGATGAGATATTGTGTCTTGCTGCTCTTTACTTTAGATATCTATTTTATTCTGAGTAGTAAAACAGAGTTCCTCAAAAATGAAATGAGAAAATATTTCATCAGGTTTCCTCCAAATAATGGGTTTGAACCTTTTTTCCAGTTTTTCACAAATAATTATTTGCCTGAATTATATGTGGCAAGATCAGTTATTAGATTTAGATAGCATAATACTCATGCTATGCAGATCAAAAAAGAAATTTAATTTTTCCTTCCAAAAGTTTCTCACCTGTAAGAAGTAATTAGGATTCCCATTAATTGTAGAGTTTGGGGTTTTTTGTTTCACTGTAGCTCTGCAGTGGAAAGGAGCAAAATCAATTTTGTGATGTAATTGCATTTAGAGGGAGAAAGAGAACAAAAGAGTCAGATTACTAATATACAGGAAATATACGTATGTGTATTCCTTCTTACCATAAATACTGACATTTTATTTATTTGTATTAATCAATACATAGGAAGCCTACCAAGAATCATTAAAGCAATACATAGTAAAGACAAACCAACAACAGGAGGATTTTTTTTTTAAATCAAGTATCAAATTAAATACTTAGCTAAAGAGCACAGAAATAACCATCCTACTTAGACAAAAATCAATTTCCAGTTAGTCAGAGGAGAATGGGAAAAAAAAGAGAGGGTGACAAAGAAAATCAAGAGAACAATGCCATGAGCAAGCAAAGATAGGTTCCTTCAAAATAATTCTATTCCCCAAAACATGCATATAGTTGCAATCAGAGATCTACCATCACTTCAATATTTTTCAAGGTATGCCATATGAAAACAAAGGAAATAAACTAAATAGTTTGTGGTCTTTCCCCTCCTAATTTGAGTGTTTTTTGAAAGAAATGTTTTCCATTGGTCAGTGTAAAAAGGTACAGAGTAAATCAAAAGTAATTTCAAAGCAGCCATAAAAATAATGCACTAAAATCCAAAAGACCATTAGAAATATGATCCTCCTAAAACTGTTTCTTCCAAAAGCATTTATTTGCTACCTAAATACAACTGTGTTAATTTTAGAGGTTTCATATAGTTTCCTCCTTTCTTTTCCACAGCAAACAAACAAATAAATATATGGGTCCCATAGTGTTATATAACTAAAGCACCATTCTACCCTGCAGCAGCAGAATAGGTCAGAGTGCCTCTGACTATCCACGACACTTGACAACTAAATAACTCCCTTGAATCATTGTGGATCACTCCAACATCTCCTTCAAAAAGTAGTTTGTTTTAGAGGACCTCAGCAGTGGATGTGTGAGGTTAACAAAGCTGGATTTCTGAATTTTGTACTGGAAGGTCCAGTTGATCAGTGATGAAGTACCTGCATATATTTTAGATGTTCATTTTATTCCTGAATCTGTGCCAGAAAAAAAAATAATATGGTTTCTCTTGGCCAGTCTCAGATGTCTTACATGTTGACATTGACATTTGTCTAGATACTTAGGCAATGAGGAGCACTAGACATTTGTAGGTCTCAATTCACATGACGTATTAGGACATCTACATTCAGAAGGGGAATATCACTCCCCAGAAGCATTTTTTTGTTGTCGTTCGCTACCTGTAAAAGGAGGCAATTACCTCTGATTAATGCTTGCAATGCTAATCCCATCCTAACTCAGTAAACATATAAATGTTTCCGTTTCCTTTGGTCACGATCACTTCCAAAATATTTTAACAGGAATGAGCTGCCTTTGACCCAACCTCCATAAAATGAATACATTTTGTCCACTGTGTTCCTGCATTCTTGGCATAAACTGGTAGGAATTTTCTTGCAGATATAAACCCACTAGAGGAAATGAAAGCAACGCAGTGTCTTCCACTTAAGAACTTGTAATTAAAACATAGTTTTACGCTCTGGTTTCTTTAAACATGCCAGAATGACACATCCATGTTGGGATGAGAGTCTCTCTGACATGCATCCAGTGGATGTGGACTCCCTAACAGCTGTGCCAGGAGCATGGTGGTCGAGAGATCTAAGGAAAACTGCTTTTGACAGTGAGATGATCTCCAACAGGACTAAACCTGCACATGGTTTTGTTGTGGTTGATAACAAAGGGAAAGCAGAGAGAGGGCTCTGGAGGCTGCTAGCACACAATAAAAAAAAAAAAAAGGAGCAGCAGACAGATGTGCTGAATCTTAAAGTCCAGCACAAAAGCATTTAGGTCAGGAAAAGTATTAAGGAAAAGGAAGAAAAAAAAAGTCCTAAAGATGAACATCAGCAGATTTATCATTTCTTGAGACTGTGAAAAACAGTAGTCTCTAATTTTTGCCTCTTGGCCATTTCTTCTTACAGAATCTAGATAGTCAATGCAAATAACCATCGACGTGTGCACACAAATAATTCTATTTTGAAAATAAGTCATTTTATTCTACCTTGATTTTTTTTTCTTCTTTTTCATTCAAAAATAGAATAAAGACAGGAAATTATGCCAAACTGGACAGTACACAAATTAATATTTTCCAAATTCTATTGTCTGGCTGCTTTTATATCATTTATAGGTTCTTTTTTTTCTGTGATGATGAACTGCAGGATTTGGTTTTCATTCTCAAAACTAAGAGCTTCATTAATGTAGGCTGCAATTCTTTTCATGTCTTGGAAACTAAGTAATCTGCTGTTAATTTCACTGTTGTTTTTCATTAATTTTGAGTAGTACTTGGCAGGGTGAATTCTGAAAGGATTCTGAGTTGGTGGAGAGGATGGTGATGGCATTTCAGCAAATCTTTTCTCAAAACTGGTGACTTTAAAGGTATCTAGAAGAGGTGATTGGCTGGCATGGCCTGTAATCTTCATTTTATTAGAAATGGCCTGTAAAACTACAGTTTTTCTATACCTCCTCCCTTTTCTTCTGCCATAAAAACTGTCTGGAATTTTTCAGTATTTCAGGAGTGTCGCCAGAGTATCAGGAGCTCTGACTAGGCTATAGTGACTAATGCCTTAAGTGCTATTAAGAAAAATACCAGAAGAAAGATAAATTTCATGCAGGCCCAAGTTAGCCTTCATGTATTTCAATTGTTTAGATTCAGATTGTTTAGAATTAACAGTGTGTGGGTTTCTTAAATGCTTATAAGATAGCATAGCAGTAGAGCAGAACATTGCTAGGTGTACTAAGTCACCTTTTTATTGGTTTTTTGGTTTTGTTTTGGTTTTTGGTGTTTTGTTTGTTTGATTGGGGGCTTTGTTTTGGGGGCTTTTTTGGTTTGTTTATTTTTTTTTGTGCAACTGGGATGGCTAAAGAGAATGCAGCTTTGTGTCTATCAGCACTTCAGAGTGCTAATAGGAGAGAGAAGTTCCCAGAAGAACCTGATTTACTAGATCTATTCAGTCTGCCCTTCAATTGTTTCTGACTTGCTGAGTGTGATATCCCTGTGATTCCCAACTATTCCATACTAGTCTCATGGTTAAAACACTTAGCCAGGTTATGCAATTATTCTGGTCCTAAACTACCCACCCAGGTGTGGAACAGCCAGGTTCTATGTGTACACAAGCCTGTGGTCTCACCCTGAGAAGATCCTGCCCTCCATAGGTGTATATTCAGTGTGTGTGTTCACACCTTTCCTCCTGAAGCTGGTCCAAAGGACACAATTAGGACATGCATGTCTATAAATCCTTCCCACAGACTGAGAAGGCTGTGGAATACTTGCTTTTCTTCTTCATGAAGAGCTTTAAACACCCAGTTTTGCTGGTGATTGAAGATCTAATATATAAGTAAAGAGAAAGCAATCAGACAAATAATTGTCTCTTGTTGCCCCTTTCCTAATGATTGCCACTGACATCACAGAAATCAGCACAGAGTCTCTCATGAATCCCTAAATAAGTGTCTAATTATTTTTCTTTGACCACTCTGCACACTAGAGACATCTTACCCAGCCTGCTGACACTCAAGCTCCTTTTTTGACAGAGAGACATTATTGACTGTCTGTCCTAGTGACACTGCAGATAACCAGTGGCACTTCTTTTGATGCTAGACTGAGTGCCAGAAACTGAAACAGAAATGTAGAAACAGAAGCGGTATCTCTGGCATTTTAAAGTTCCTGATGGATTTTTCTTCCGTACAATTGCATTGGCTGCACACATACAGGAACAGTCTGACACTAATAAATTAATTTAGAGTGACTCCTTTAAAATGACCATCAGCATGTCTTGTGGTGGGGACCAGGTTTTGCTTTGCTTTGCAAGGTGAGAGACTTGTCTCTGATTCCTTAGTTAGAAGAGGGAGGTTTTGTGAAGAGGAATGGGGACAGTAGTAAAACAGTTACAAGTAAAATTATTTTATGAGCTTCCCAATGTGTTCCAAGAATCTTCTGAATTTTAATTAAAATGTGACCTAGCAGCATCCCTGAGTACTTCCCAGTTTAAGGGCTAATTGGAACATGAATCTCAGATGCCAGGGCAGGAGCGGAACTCTGGCCAACAGAGTGCTGGCTGCCCCCCAGGGTGAGCCACCTGCTCCAGCACTTCTGAGCCACACCAAGGAACACACTGGCTTGCTGGCTTCTCATTTCTTCACTTCTTTTTTCTTGACATGACTAAATTTGGAATTATTTAAAATGTCTTCCATCCTTTTATTTTTTTAGAAAGGCAGGTAGCGCAGAGAGCTGCCGGCATGTTGAAGCTAAAAAAGGTTATTAACAGCAGACAAGTACAGAGCCCTTAGGGAGAATTTCCGTATCTCTTGCCTCATCCTATCCACATCTCATCCTTAATTTTGCTCTCTTTCAGTCTGGAAGAGCACACACTAGCTTAGAGTAAGCTGGTAGCTTTCCTTTCTAGTCCCCTCTTTCTCCTTTGTGCTTTCAATAGATTCAAGGATCAAGGCTCAGATATTTCTTTTAGCTTGTTGAACTTTAGCGAATAAGAACAAAAATGAGCAAAGCCAACAGTTTTTCATAAGTGATAGCCAACAGAAAACTTCCTCTGGCTGAAAAGTTCAAAGACTCTATTTTCAGAGACAGAGGATCCTAGCTTTCCTATCATGCCTTTCTGGATAAATATTTTGTTCTATTGGGACAGAAAGAAGTAGCTATGAATGAGTTTGCATCCAAATCCTCCATTTAAGGAGGATTTTGAGGATTATTCTGTGCAAGTGAGTCTGGAATGCCCGTGGTTGGATAGAGGGATAAGAGTTCAGGAAGGAAGCAAAAATAGCAGAAGTGAAAGAGGGAAAAAATCAAAGAGAAAAGGAAATGGTAAAGTATTAATGGTAGGCAGGAAGGAAAGAGAGAGAGAGAGAGAGAAAGGAGAAATTGCAAAACATGAGAAAGGGTTATTTAAGGTCTACTTTGATTTATCTTTATGAAAAAATCAATCTAGTCCCCTCTTTTTCCTGAATAATTTCTTCCATTTTCTTTCTGAGGCAAGGAAAACCAGTTGTTTATCTTTCCAAGTGAAAATTTACCTCTGGTTCATGTTGTGATGTGGCAAAGATTTTTCGGTTTTGTTTTTTTGGGGTTTTTTTGTTTTTTAAAATTCTTTTTCAATGTGTTCTACAAGCAAGTCAATATTTATTTTTCTTTTCTTTCTCTCACGGCCTAATGCCAGAAGTTTTCAACATCCAAGAGGTGTTTTCTTGGGCAGATATTTATAATTCAGGTCCTGAATTAGCAAGTTCATAGATCTAACTTAATGCTCAGATTCACCCCATGCAGCATAACTCTGAAACTTCCTAGGTCATTAGATGATAAAGGAGCCACGTTTCCATCAGGCATGTTAGAAGTTCAAATTATTCACATCAGTGTACATAACTTTATATTTGTCAGCATAGAAACACACATGTTAAAAAAAATCAAAGAAAAAATCCATTTTCTTTGTATAAAGAATTTAATTATTATGGAAACAGGATTTTTTCTTTTGAAATTGCATGGGGAAAAGGAGGCATAGAAGACATCTCTGCTGGTCCAGATCTGCCTCTTCTTAAGTCTGTGATAAAATCTACACTGAGTTCAAGAGGAGTTATGAAAGCAATGCAAAATGTCTTTGAGAATTTTACCTTAAAGGATAGACCTGCAAGGGATTTTAGTTAAATATCATAGCACCTATCCAACAGACATAATTTTGCAGCAAAATTTGCAGTCCTAAGTTAGATGTCTGTTTCCTTGCAGATTGTACCAAAATGACAGAATCCACAAAGACATGCTAGGGCAAGGAAGGACTTCAAGAAATTTCAATATTAAGCATATGCCTTAAACCTTCCCCCTGTGCTGCAACTTACTTTTGAATTAGGGGAGATGCTGTCTTCCACTTGGAATTCCATGATTCTAAAGTCCTGAATTACAGCATGTACTCCCTAACTAAAGGGCACTCTGTTCCTCTTCTAGCTTTTGGATAATAAAAGGGCCTAAAAAATGGACACACAGTTTTCTTTGCAACATGGAACTACAATCTCCCGCCTCTTAGAAAAGTACCTGTTCTCCCCAGCCGAAGCTTTCCTGGATAATTAAGTAATCATCAGAAGAGAAAGAAAGTGTGAAGTACTTGATAGTCAACTCCCCTCCCCACGAGAAAAAAAGAAGCTGGGTTCCAGTTCGTGAACGAGTGTATGTATTTAATACTAAGTAATCATTACAGCAGTGACTGGAATCCAGATCTCCCTTTTTCCCAGGTGACTGCCTTAAGTACCAGACTCTTTCTGTCTTCTGAGAAGCTTGTTCTTTCAGTAGCTTAATGAATATTTAATCATTCTCTGTGAAGTGGAACATCACATCTTGCAAGGAGAGGCTGTGAGCAGCCAACCCCAGAAAATCTCCTAGCCTGGTGCTTAGAACATTTTGGTGAGAGATGCAGTTTCAAATCCTTAACAAAACAGAATGAATTGAATCAGAATTCTCTACCTTTACATAGAAACACGTTTGCACTAAACTTAAAGCATATGCTCTATTCTGCTTTTATGCAACAAATCCTGAAGGGCTTGGCCTCCCCCATCCATTTACAGGGCCACAGAACTTGGTAGGGTACATCAGGAGCTAAACCTATTCTTAGAGCGTTACATACACAATAAATGTGTCAGATAAAATAACAAAATCCCAAGATTGTATAGGCATGTGTTACATACCTGGAGGACCAGGATTTAGGCAGTTAAGGGATTGTCCAGAAGCAGGTTTTTGAGTCTTGGATAATTTCAATAATGAAGTGCCGGCTGCTTGGGCACAGTCTCAAACAGTTATATCATCTCCTAACTCCCTTTCAGAAGTTAGGAAAATTAAGAACATTAATTAGGCAGTCACAGATTGCCTAAATTGGGTGCTTAGGCTCCCTAATTGATTAGTGGAGTGACCTAGGCACCAAAGAGCAGTCCAGAAAGTTTGCCTACGGGGAGCAGACTCACGTAGAGATAGCGGTTATGAAACATCAGCCACAGAATTTGGCTTAACCATTGCCTGCCTCTGAAGTTTATACACTGATGTTCAGAGATTCATCCAGTTGCCCATACGTAGGCATCTGAATTTGTAAATGTGTGCAGGCTAGACCTCCAGCTGCCCTTTAGTTGACACCCCAGGTCTACTTAGTTCCTGTGTTATGTCCACCATCTCTGCAGACAGGTAAACCTGGGGTGTTGGAAATAGAACTAGGGGCTTATTCATGGACAACTGAATTAAACCTCGAGTCAATCTCAAGCTGAAACAAGTTCTGAACCCAATGCTTAAGCAAACATCCTAATGATAAGTCTTTCTTAGAGAAGACAACAGGATCAATACCATTTGTGTTTTGACAGACATACTTAACAGCTATAAGGGATTAAGACTCCTTGTTTCCATGGTATGACATCAATACACTTTGGAGCTGGAGATCCAACAATTTATGGTCCTAACTTCTAACTTTGTTACCCAGCTTTTCTATGAAATTCAGGGGAAGAATAGAAATTAGAAACTTAAATATTTTATGGACCTCCCAGGATGATCTGGCAGCTGAAGAGAAGATAAGAGCAGTAGGTTTTGGACTTGGATCTCAAAAGTAAAATTCAGCTCACCTAACTTTATTTTCAAAGTTTAAATGCCCATGACTGGACAAGTCACTCTAGATTCCCTTTATCATTGACAAAGGCAACTTCAAGGGTGCAAGTCATCTCTCCATAAAATCAATGTCTCATTAGGTCAGTGAGGGACTCCTTTTCCTAAATATAGCATCTAGTGCCATTCCAGACAGCATAAGATATCACTCTTGGTCTTGATAAATCGAGTATACAGATCCTGGTTCGTATCTGTCAGTCCAAAACACAGTATAAATATCTTGGTTACCCTCCCACCTCTCCAGTGGCACTTGGCACCTCAGCAAGAAACATAACCAAGATCTTTGAGTCTGCTGATCCAATGAACAGAATCACACCTCACTAATCCATCTGAAACTTCCACACCATCACTTGTGGAAGGCATTTGAAGGTCTGGAATAGAAAAAATTTTAGTAGTACCACTTAATGTGACTAAGGACCATTCTTATAAAAAATGAACCTATCTGTATTTCATCACAAACCATTTTACAGTTAAACACATAAAAACTAAATTACTAAAAACTCTTTAGTAATTTTGAAATGTAACTATCCTAGAAAGCTCCTTTAAAGGGGAAACAAAATAATCTGTATACTCATTAATTATTAATATTGAAATGTAAACCATAAAAACACATAGTTTTGTCTTAAGCCAACAATGTTGTACTTTTTCCATCTTTTTGCTAAATATACAACATTATTATGGATAAACAACTACTATAAATATTCTATCACAAACCAGTTATAAAACAATATCTTTTTAGGTACATTATTTGTTCATACCTTTAAAAATTGGTGAAAGTAAAAATGTATATTATCCAAAAAAGTGATAAATAAAGGAATCTGAGGAATAACTAGCTCAAAATTAAGGTTTATATGCTGTACCTTTCTTGTTTAATATGAGTGTTCATTATACAGGGAAAGCAAAATAAAAGGTACTCCTTATTTCCCTCTATCTTGTTTTAATGAGCATGGTGTTTATGTATGATGGGTAGGAACATGTTTTTAAACTTTAACTCCTTTTTAAAGTGTTTATTTCTGAAGATATTTTCATTGCTTTTGTTGCCTTAGAAAGGCTGACCTGAACGGAGACTGGACACAGCTAGAGAAGTAGATATTTATTAAAAGGACAAGAGTCTGACCAGGGCTGCACCCCAGGCAGACCCAAAATGGCCCCAAAATGGCCCCCTGGTCACAAGGGTTTACATTTTTATAAGTTTTGGTCCATTTGCACATTTGGGTTTAATTGTCCAATTACAGCTTCAGGTTGGGAGGTCCCATCCTTCTTGTTCCTGCCTTCAGTCCACCGTTGTTTATGCTTTTGGGCCTGAAAGTTGTCCTTGGTCTCCAACAGGAAAAGATTTGTTTTGTCTACCTACTCTGTGAAGAGAGCTGACTAGCACTTAATATGAGACTTAGAACTACACATTTAGGCAGTACAGAATCTGAAAATATGAAAGCTAAAATGTAAGGCATCACTTTCATTGTTAAACTCTTTCTATCAGTACTTACTAAATATTTTTTACAAACAGTATGGTTCAACCAATAGTGACCATAATTCCCGTTTACAAGAGCAGTCTGTCGGCGGCTAATAAAAGCTTGCCTATAATTACCACCTTCTCCAATCTCTCTGTTTCTCAAAAGTCTGAGAAAGTAGTCTTCCCAGCTTCCAACAGGGCTAATAAACTGGAAATCTCCAACAGAAGGAGCAGGTTTTGTCTTTAAATTTTCTCCACTGGAACTGTTTCATGGTGTTGCTTCCCTAAATGAATTAAGACCCTGTATTACTTGTGGCTCCTGGAGCCATACGAATGCACATGCCTGTGTACTGGTGTCTGCATGCAACATGTCTGTTGTACAATGTGCTCCTGCCTGCCTTTTTTATGGTCAGATGACTATTGAAATCACATAAATATTTTACAGGAGGAAAAGGATTGATTCTCCCTAGCTGTAACCCTTTAAAAATGAGGAGAAATAGGTACCTCCAAGGAGTCATTCATCTATCCTGCATGAGATACTTGTTCAGAGGTGGACTGAATTTCCACAAGGAGTTATATCTTTACATTGACTCCAAAGAGACCTTGAACAAACAGTTCAGGTTCAATGCCTATTTTTTGAATGTCTAAAGTCGGCTGAAGGGAATCTCACCCTAATTAATTGTTCTGTCCCAAAGGAAGAAATCAGCATTACTGTTTCTACACAAAAGGAAGTGATGATATCTATGTAGCTAGCGTAGTATAAAAGAAGATTAATACTGCTGTTACACCCTCTCTCTTGTTGCTTTCTTGCCACCTCTTTGTGGGAGCTGCTTATCACAGCAAACTCTCCCAGCTACTTTTCCTTTCCTGTCTGCACCTCTGCCAGATAAACTCCTCAAACTCTCGGGCCCAATGGTGCAGCACCAACCTGACCAGGACTGGTGCCCTCACGTTGGCAGCACGTGCACTGCATTGTGCTCAGCCACTGATCTTGCCTAGGCCTTCTGCTGGGATTGTGCAGCCCTAGGTCAAGTTCAGGGATGAGAAGGGGGAGAGGAGAAAAAGGCAGACTGTACTTAAAATATCTGAGATATCATGAGGGATGCCCACTGCATTAATTTTTAAAAGTAGAAGCAAGTAACAGAAATTAAAAAAAAACAGCTAAATAAACAGTCATACAAAATACATTTTTCTATTGACCCTGAGAGTAGAGGACACTTCCTCTTTTTATCCTCTCCTCTCCTCATCCCACTTAAGGAAAAGAAATCAAATTGAATCTCTGAGAAGGTGAGGGAAGTTTCTAGCTCAACCAATCAACCTGCTGTTGCTCCTTCCACATGAATGACTATGGAGTCATTCTCATGTTCACACATCTGCAGCCAAAACAAATTCCTGAATGAACAGACTCCCTATTTTCCATGCTCTTTTTCAGACTCACCTGAAGTTCGTGCAGACCTGGGCCACAAAGACTGAGGTGAGGAGGTACAGCTCTCCAAGGCTGATTAATTAGCTGAGGCTTTACGTCTGTGCTAGTGCCATGAAAAGGATAGGCACCTCCAGAGAGCTATTCAGCTCAGCTATCACAGTCAGCTGTCCTCAGGTGAAATAAATCTCCATCCAGAAATGCCTACCTCTCTATTCATGAGCAATAGCAGAAACCTAACTGTTAGCTTAGACTAGGCAATTTGTCTCTTTTATGGTTAAAAGTAGGTGAGACGAACATACAGCTCATTGACCGTTTTCTTTAGGTCACAAGGTTCACTCTGTGATGACTGATAAATACAGAGATGCCACCCAGCATGACAGATGGGCATATGACATCAGCCAACACATGAATTTTGTCAGATTCACTTTCAGACCATTAATTACAGCAGGTATCTCGGGGTGTGCCCCCTGCAGGTGCCTTGGTACTGGTGGTAATCCCATTTATTCTGAGAGTAAGGAACACCTACTAAATCATACACAAAGCATAGTGCTGAGGAGTGCCAAACCTAAGGGGCACACCACAGAACAAAGAATGGGAAAAGATGTAGCCAAAATGATGTATGGGAAGATAGAAAATACAATGTTTCTTGGATGAAGAAACAAGAGGTGGGATGGGAAGAATGAGCTCAGATAAATGGAATATTGTATGCAGAAAGACAGGGCTAGGTGAAGGGACAGAAGGTCAGATGGGGAGAGGGAGCATTTTCTTTATATCATATCTCAACGGTAACACAGAAAATTTTCCTTGGGATCAGTGGGCATTCCAAGTCCATGTACAGCTTTTAAAATTAATATGAAAACTACTGCTATTGCCCATTAGAGATTGTATGGAGACCATCAAGCTCATTCAACTTCAGATTATGGAATGAGCTAAAATTGCCATCCTCAAGGTGAAAAACTAGGTTTTTATCCACTATGTTAAAGTTTGGTTTTATATATATATATATATTAAGCAACTGTGAAAGGAAAGATTGTGCAACAACTAGAAGTACACTGTAAATATCAAGGTTACCAAAAGTCACAGAGCAACCTTTCCAATAATCTGAAGTGGTGATAGGGAGAGTAACACAGTGAATTTGTATTGATGCAGAAATCATTAACCCTACACCCTCACTTGGATTTGCATTAAAGAAGCAGCTGTATTTTCATGCTCACTGCTTCTACCAAAACTGTTTAGCAGGTCAGCAAGTTTACTGTCTTTGAGCATATATGTGCATGTGTGTGCCCACCTATGTGTCTGTGAATGTTTGTTGGGAAACATATAATCCCCTGAGTTCCTTATGTTACGAAATAGTGAGCATATATTATTCAAATATTTTAAACACACACTCTTAAAGACCACTTAAGGTGGCTCAGTTATGTGAACCCACATTCTGCCAATTTAGCAGCTGTTAAGGAATATTACTTCGGGCAGTCCTACTGAAATATGTAAGATTCTTAGGAAATGAGTTAGTCATGCAGAATCTGACCCAAACTCTTATTTCCACAGACCATTGTAAACAACCATTTGCATTCTTAGTCTTATGCAGTCTGTTGTCACTCCTGTGCAGTATGACTTCTCCTATCCTTTAGAGATGAGCCCTTGTAAAGCTAGAGATCATTGGGATGCCTGAGTCCCTTATCCATGTAAACCAGCAACTACCCACATTATTTTTCAGTGTCAATGATTTGAAACCCTACAGTGGGCAGGCAATTTTAACTGGAAAACCAGGAAAGGCTATTTAATAGTAAAATAAGTAATTGGGAAGCAAGTAACAGTGAATCGTTAGGATGGTTAAGAAAAAATAAACAGAAAAAAGTAACTGAAAAAGCAAGGATAAAATTAAACAGTAATGATGATTTATAGTAAGATACTCTGAGACATGACAGAAGTCTCAGTACACCAAAAGGAAAATCTTGTTTGCTCAAATTATTTGTTTCTTCTGTCTAATGAATGTAATTCTAATATACAAGTGATAACACTGGCATTTCTTTGAAATGTTGATTCAGTTTAATTATGAAAATCACCAAGGTATTTTCTGGCTGCTGCATCACTCCCTGTACTAAGATTAATCACATCAACATCATTCATTTAATCTTCAAAGAGTAAGCAGTTGTCCACAAAAGCCTTCAAATAGCTTCATTAGTGCAATTTTTCAGACTCAAACACTTATCTGGCAGCATATGATTGAGAGTAAGGAAGGTCATTATATTCATCTGTTTCCTAATCCAGTTTATTTTTTTAATGTTTCTACTTTGTGTGTGTGAGTGTGTGGATAACTTTAAGCTCCACTTTCTTGTCCTTTTTCATGGAC
The DNA here is from genome assembly GCA_013400495.1 of Nicator chloris. NCBI lineage: Eukaryota > Metazoa > Chordata > Aves > Passeriformes > Pycnonotidae > Nicator > Nicator chloris. Next base: position 26,877 of record WAAE01015288.1, read on the forward strand.
AGCCAAACCGTGTGCAGTTTAAATACAGATAAAATTTTTGGTGGCTGTCATGACTTACTCAGTTTGCAACAGATGAATTTGAACCAGAATGTGCTCCTCTCCCAAGCCCAGCACTGATTTAACATACATATTGTTTTTGTCAGTAACCATAAAAAAACTTAACATATGTTTACTTAATCATGCAAACAAGATTAAAAAGGTGAGACACACAGTAACGTGCCTAATGTTTTCAGTGCAAGACTGTGACTTATTAACAATGTTTTGGAGAATAAAAATAAGTCTAACCTCTCCCTAGTATTAATATTTGATTACATGCTAAGAGCATCATCCTCTTCAATCTCCCATGGATGCTGAAAAGACCTTCCCTTATTCCATATTACTTAGAAACTTCTCGAGCATGACCCTGAGTATTTTCAAAAAAATCATGGTACCCAATCAGCTGATACTGTGATACAATCTTTGAGCAGTTAAATTTTTTTTTTCAAATATAGCATTGCAACCCAACACATTAACACCAAGTGTGACAGCTCACTATCAAGATCACAATGACAACCTGGTCAGACACAATTATCTTACCTGCATAGTACTAAAACAGCCACTGATCAAAATGTACTTAGTTCTATTATTGAAAACTAAAGCCTCCAGGTTTAGTTTTGAAGCTTTAAAAAACAAAGACTTTATTAAAGTTTCTGCTAACATATTTGCCTGCAGCTGTCAGTGAATTTTGCAAAAAAAATCCGTCAATCAGAAAAGGGGAAGCCTTGAAATGTCAAGCAGCAGGTGTATTTTTTTAATAAAAACTATTTAAATAACTATAAATGATAAAAATAACTATTTAAATGAATTAAAATTGTCCTTTTATATAATTTTAGGTGAGGAAAAAATCAATTTTGCATTCAACAAAAAAACTTGGGCAAAAATTCACAAAAATTAATCTTAAGGCTCTGGTGAATTGCCACCATTGCAAATACGCCAATCATTCAGAAGGTCTCCAAAAGCATGCAAAGATGTGTTTGAACCACTAAGGTATTTGTTTTATTAACAACTGGATTTAGTTTAGAGAGAGGAACACAGGATAGTTCTGTAGCTACAAAGCAATATATTTGTTTCAGTTGTCACTATATCTCACAGAGTGATTTTCATTCCTTTCCCTGGCATACAAACAGCACTCATACAAACCTCCTTGGCTTGCAGTGTTATCTGAAATCAATTGCTATATGAAAAAAGCAGCATAGAACACAGACTCCACATAGCTCTCAACCTAGCCACTCAACAAGGTAGAGGTGAGGCTTTTCTAACCAAGACTCCCCTGCAAAAGCAAAGATTTTATTTATGCTTGTACTTAAAAAAAATAAAAAGAAAAAAAAAAAAGAAAGAAAATCAATATTCTCAGAAACAGATGTATAAGCTGATGCCCCACTTGCACCTTTTGGTAGATAAGACTTGCCCAACTTTGGTGCAGAAAGGAAAAACATAGGCTGGTGCAATATTTAATCAGGGCAGAGAAGATTAAAGCATATCTCAACATGAGTTTACATACATGCTTTAGTCCGTGGGACATTTGTGAAATCCAGGGGACTATTATTTTTCTCCTTGTGAGCTTTTTGGCTACCTGAGACTCATGCTTGGGGACTCCTCACTTGTGACACAAGATTAAGTCATGGAAATCATTTTATTTAGAGCAGGGGTCAGGATGCAAGAAAGTCACAACAGCTGGAATAGCTACTGTAGCTGAAGGGATACAGAAGCCACAAGAACGTGTCTCCACTGGTATTTATCAGGCTTTTTTCATCTGGGTATTTTAAACCATGTTGATATCCCACCCTTAGTTTGAGGTGCTAGATGTCATATATATATTTATTTCTACTTCCATATATAAGAGCTTTCCTTTCCAGAACCAAGGGCCTCTGCAAATAATTTGTTGTTGTTGTTAAGAAAAATGGCAAGTTTGAGATTGGAGAACTGTGCTTTTCAAAACCTTTCCATAAATTGCTCTAACATCTTGTCCCTGGATCTTGGCAGTATGAGGTCACATAATTTCAAACTGTGAACAGAGGGAATGACCAGATTCATCCTGCAGTTTGTCCCATTTCACTGAAATACCTAGCAATTCTTATGCAAAGTAAGTTTATTTCTGCCTCTACCTACCCTCTGTAGGACATGGTGGAGTGGTGGGACAGCTATTCTGCTATGCACTTTTAGACAGGAATCTTTATGGAAAAAGAATAACTGTATATCCCTGGAATCCTTCCATCCACAGAATTGTCTTCAGTCATGGTTCAATACTAAAATCAGTATGTTCCTAATAACTTAGCCTTAAAGGGCTGCACTCCTTGGGTGACATTTAAGCTCTCTTTTTCACTTCTTCTTTTTATTCAGATAGCGTTATCCTCAGGAGTCTCAAAGCTTCTAGGTCTCAATCAGGCCTTAAAAGAAGGAAAAGTCTTCAAACAGGTCTTGCTGTGACAAATGTGAGTATTATATGCTACTGTTCTTTACTGTTCTCAAATCTCAGTTTCCCTAATTGCACATTACTTCTCTGAAAACGATGAATTATGAGTCTAACCAAGACGTATGCTGCATGCACTGCTTCAGTTATCAAGCAAAGATAAGAAAATAAAGTTCATCGCAGGGAAGGCATTTTCATTTAATCTGCCTCACTGTGTCCATGTACAAAGCATTAATTTACGTTGGTTGTCTTCAAGTTTAGCAATGAATGAACTTTTATTGTTAATGTAGGAACAGGTCCCTAAGTGACAATATACAGTGCAAATAATCAATTAAGGGTGCATTTATATAAAAAGTAAGAGAGAAATAACCTGTAACCCCTCAAGACAATCATGAATACAGATTTATTTAGATCACCCACTAAAAGAGTATTCACCTCTCCAATGGTCATGATCTGCCTTTTTTTTTATTAACAATACACGAGTTTTCAATCAAAATCGGTACCAAGTGAAAAACCTTCTTCATAGAGCATGAAGAAGTAGAGATTCACCTTTCTGACAACCTTCTTTCCTGTCTTCTATATATCCTCATAAAATATTTACTCTGCTTCTGAATGACCACTCTGATTATCCTTAGACTCCTTTTCAGATTCTCTGATGATGTCATGGAAATGTTAAACCCATTATGCTAAGCTAGGACCTCCATCTACTGTGACCTCTTGGCACTAGCTTCTGAGGACAGCATGACACTTTCACATAAAAGTTAGTCTTCCTTCGAGTCATCAATAGGTGGGCTCGTAATACATCAGCACTTCAATCAACACCAGTAAAATTTAACCAAGGCCATGTAAAAAGTCCAAACCCATTCTGCGCTTACAATAAAGCGATTAAAACTTCTATTAAAAAGTACAATTATTTTCCATTGGAAAACAAGCATTTATATTATTTCATGGGTCCACCCCACAGGTAATACATGGCATTCCTTTTCATTAAGCTATTAGGGAAGTGATTAGTGACTAGCACCCTGCTCTAATTATCTTTAATGTAGTGTTTCAAACTGATCATGCATAATGCAATTAGAAATCATAATTAAATTAATTTATATTGATTTAAGCCTTTATAAGTTGTTAATAACCATGACCCATTACATTAATTCCTACAACCCAACATTAATATTTCCAATATGCTGAAATATTTCCCTTTTCCCCCCTTCCCTGCATCGGGCCCTCCTGCAGGAGCTCGCACGGGGTGACTCTCGGGGGATGCTCCCGGGCAAGCGGCCCCGCGGCCGGCGACTCCAGCCTGGCCCTTGGCGGTCCAGCGCGAGTGGGTGCTGGGAAGGAATCGATCGCCGGCTTTAATGCGGGAATAATGACCGCTGCCCGGGCTGACAGCCACCCCCTCGATTTCCATGGAGACGGAACGACCCCGACAGCCGCCCAAGGGGAAAATTCGAGGAGTGGGAGCCAGCGATGGGAGTTGGTGGCGGGCGATACTGAAGGAGACCAGCCGTCCCCCACCCCGCCCCCAAAGCGGCTTATGCCGGAGCTCCCCGCTGGCCGGGAGGGAAGGCCCCGGGGCGGTGGGACTCCCCTGGGTGCCGGAGGCAGCGGGACCCCGCGGGGGCCGTGCGGGAGGGCCGGGGCTGGGGGTGCGGGCAGCCCCCGGGGCTCCTGGGGCATGCGGCGGTGGCTGCAGCCGCCCCCCCGCCCGGGGGAAGGCTCCCAAGCCTCCCCTCTCCGGACACTGATCTTGTACCGCCCCATGCTTCCGTCCCCATCTCCCTGCCCCCCAAAACAAAAGCTCTCGAGAAAGTTATTTCCCTCCAGTTGCAATTAAACTTGTGCAGCGCTGCCCTCTTTTCGGGAGAAATATGCATATAAACAGGCAGCAAATCATCCCGCGCGGGATGGCATGGGCCAGGCAGAACTCTCAAACCGGAGTACGTCCACCCCACCCCGTCTGACACCTTTCCATCATATATGAACACTCCAGGGTCAAAATAAGTTTTTCAGTAAGAAAGATGCCCGGCTGTAATAAAATCTTACCGCGGGGAGTGTCTCAAATCATTTAAGAAACCATCTTTGCTTAAATAATATTTCCTTCAAAATAAATTCGGGGTTCTCAAATCACGATTTGGTTTGAAGAGGCATGAATTCTATTATACGTACAATTTAATCACGGGGTATTTAAAATAGACATTTCCATCTAAAATCCAATCAGAAATCAACACAGTACCTCGAGGCATTAAGATGATCATCTCCATTTTGCATTTGTAAACTGGTAGAAATAAATGTGGCTTGTGGATACCAAGAGGTCAAGTACGGCTGCTCAAATATTTTTCTTATAAAATGACGGATTTATTAGACAAATAAGTGGCCCGGCTGATGCAAAACCCCCAGTGATTGAATTTTGACGTTGAGTCAACAACAACTCGAACTACATCAGTGCTCCAAGATTTAGTTATGATGGTAGAGATTACTGAACAAATAGGAGGCAGAAATGAATACAGATTTCCTAGGATCTGCCCCTGGCACCCTCTTCTTGACATTCCCCTCCATATGCTATCCCTATTCACAGTGTATTCTAATTAAAGGACTGGGCTATGTCTTCTAATTTTACAAGAACTTTTAAATAATTAGTCTGGTGTGTGTTAAAAGGGACAGCTTCAGACATAAGGGGATTTCAGTCCCTTTAGGATCTCTCCTCGGCTTTGCAGTTATAGTCTCCTCCATGAGGAAGGGAGGAAAGCGCCTCTGATTTGATTGCAGAAAGATGTGAACCCTGATCAAACTGCCGTATGCAAACACAGGCGTCAGCGGTTCATTTCCAGCCCATTCAAAGAGAACGCCTGGGGAGGGGGTGAGGGGGAAGGGTCGTGTTTGGGATTTTGGTGTGAGACTGGGATTTTTTTTTCCCCCTTCCCAGTGGAAAAGATGTTGAGGGTTCAGCATTCCTGTGAAAATCTGTCCACGCATCCAAATCGCCTCTGAAATCAGGTTGGGCTGTAGCCTGCAGTGCCTCGACAGCGGAATTTTTACCACGCTGAACCTGCTCTCTCCCTCCCTTTCCCCTCCCTCTCTCCTTCCCCCCCTCCCACCTCCCCACCCTACAGGTGTGTGTATCTGAAGAGTTCCCCGGCCTGAGCGCTGTCAGCCGGCAGGGAGCAAGCCGTGTGCCGGGAAGCCTGCGTGAGCTGGGCGAAAGCGGTGTTATTCTTGCTTCATTTCTTCAGCGCTTTGGAGCGTTACTTTTACTTGCTAATCACGAAGGGGCGCTTAAATAATTGAGAGTACGTTTAAGCATAAAGCAGTCAGTTTCTAATCTTTTCAGGGGGAAAGGGACTAATCTGCACCTGCTGTGAGAGCCCTTTTTTTATTTATTCTGTATATTACTTCCACTCCAAGCCGGACCTGATGGCTCCAATTACAGTTGAGCCTTGCAGAATCCATACCCTCGCTTGCACAGCCCTTTTCTCTTCTCTCCTCTGCAGCAGTAAACTTTTCCTTGGCAGGGAAGAGGGAGAGGGGTGATCTTAACAGCCACCATTTAGCTGAGATTATAATTTATTTATTTTTTAAGAGAAGCTCTTCAGAATTCCCAAGCTCTCCAAATTTGCCTTCTTTCTATTGCCTCTACTGTTTCGTATGCATATTTGTAGAAAAGAGAAGCACACACTGGCTGTCACAGTGGTCTGGATTGTTTTTTTAACAGGGGATGGTTCGAAAGGAGTGTTTTAAAGTAGATTTTCTCCTATTAAGCGTTTGGGAAGCAATTGTTTAATAAGCCTTTCCTGTACTACCTATTTTCCCTGCCGTGTTTTTACATTGGGTAGAGGCGTCTCAGTGTATTGTCAAAGTTAATTCCAGATTTTTATATCTCTAACCTACTTAGGATGCAAAAAGGAAAAAAAAATTCCCGTCAAATTAAAGTGAGTGCTCCTGTCTTGCTTTCTCCCAGCAAATAACTTGCAGCACCTAATAAATCCAGATGGAGTTCCTCATATAGCCCGGTGCAGAAATAATTATTGTCCTGGCTTGTTTCATGTCAGAGGCCTCTTTGGCTCATCTGTCATGAAACCAATTTCACTTTATTTACATCCATTTGCTAGTTTAATTACTGTGCTGATGAATAGCCTGAAGGAATTAAGTTACGAGTCTTTGGAAACCTAAAACGACAGATATATGGGTTACCTTTTAAATAGAGGAAGAAAATGATGGGTGGTGTGTGCACCAAAATTTAAAGGTAATAAGAGACTCTTTGCTAGGTGGAAATGTAGAATCAACTGACACCCAGCCCACGCATTTACCTCTGTCTTTACGTAAAGTATTGCTTTAAAAGGCGCCCATATTTTTTGCAGGTCTAATACAATCTGTATTAAAGCAAATGTTGTGCAAGATGGGTGCCAGATTTAGATCTAAACACAGATGCACTTATTATTTTTGCAGCCACAGAAAGAGGAAAAATGTTAGAAAATAAGTTGAAAGCAAGTCTTAAAGACTGACTGCAACATAACCTATGCACTGTACCATATAATACATATCAATAGGGTTACTATCCTATGTCTGCAATTGCAGAAATAGTCTCAAGAGCCTCTATCCTCCAACTTGCCTCTCTGTGATGCTCTGTACCAACAGAGGGAATCTCAACCAGCTAGGGGATCTTGTGCTTTTTACATAAATTTGCAAAACAGCAGAGCTTATCCTTGTCTTAGCTGTACCCCGCATCCTTTCCCCTTCTTCGGGTGTTTTTCCATCATTTGCATCACACACATGCGTGTCACTTGACTTGGAGATCAGGGGCAGGGAACCTGTCCCATCCACCCGCAGGGTCCCTGCGGCAGGATCCTGGCACATTGAAACGATCCTGCCCTCCCCTCCTCCACCACTCAGTAACTTTCCTGAGCCCTTTTCCTGAGCTGCTGCTTTTATAATAATCTAGAATTTCAAAACTTTATGCAGCAGGTACCTGAACGAAAGGTCAGTCTCTTAAATGCTCCCTCTCGGTCATCGTGAAAGGAAAAAAAAAAAAATTAAATAACCCAGTGGCCTCAGAATTAGGTCGGGAGTATCAATTGCCGGGGCTGTGCCCCAACGCGTCACCTACGGACTGGCAAACGAGGTCCAGGAGGAGCCCGTGTGAGCATGTTCGTTCTAACCGTGAAGACAAAGCCCCCCAAAACACTGCCTTCCAAACAAAGAGTAGCAACCAGACCCGAGAGCCCGTGCATCTTCTCGGGCGCTGAGCCCGAAAGGCACAATTTTATTGTGGGCACGCTTTGAGGGCTGCATGAAAAATTCACATACACAAGAGCACTCTCCTACACAGACTGCTGCTTCTCCTCCTTCGCCCGGTAATTTTGTGGATCCAATCCTTTTGTGGATCTCACATGGGGCAAACCTTTCTTGAAGAAATGATGTGAGGCAATAGGCAATAGGGCAGATCTAAAAGTGGTGAGGATGGCCAGAGCTCTGGCTGCCTGCGGGGGAGATGATGCTTGATTCGCTAGAATAA